>CM022089.1:9411448-10011448 GCA_011114355.1 Carex littledalei | reverse complement strand
ACCCCCCCCCCCCCCCCCCCCCAACACTCACAGACAATGCAGAAAGACAAACAGAATTAACCCTAATAGTATAACACAACCGGCCACCAACCATCTCTCAAGAGTTTTAAGTTGTAGTCAAACAGTAATACAAATGCTAATTCCAAAACAGTTGCTTTCTGTAATCAAACAATTGACCTTACAACATATGCTTTTTTTTTTTTTTTTTTTTTCTTTTACCACGAAAGAAAGACCACAAAAATACAATATGTATTCTTTCTAGTGCTTGATTAGTACCTTGAACAAAAAGAAAATATTTTCTGAGCTAGATTTATACCGTACACGAGATCAAATGGCACCCCCATTTGCAATTTCACTGATACTTTAAAATAGGCCCAACCCAAAAGTTCTTAATATAATCCACTCGAATTTGGGGCTTTTTGTTCGGTCAGGGTCTATACAAATATCAGAAAGTAAAGAACTAATATCTAAGTACAAGAAAAGCCCATTAGAGAAGGCCCATATGATCCGGAATTGATCTTTGATTCGCTGAAGAAAATTAAAAAACGACTTCAAGATGCGTGCGTGGTGCTTCAATATTCGTGCAGATCAATCGCGCACGCATCTTGAAGCGGATCGTCTGCCCATCAAACCCAAATTGAGTCCGATGGACATCGCACCTGCCCTTTTCCCCTTGTTTTAGGGTTTCTGGCTAGAGCTTGGAAATATTAGTTTAGTTTCTACTGTTCCTTCTCCTTTTCAAGAATTCGAAAGAGCTCGTCTATGCTCTAGTTCTTCGTTTTGTTTTGCATAGGAGTGGCACTGGTATTTTGCGAAGGAAAGTTTAAGTGCTGCCTCCTGATTAGGTCCGAGCAATGTCGTCTTCTCCTCGGCTTGACGATGTAATAATCCGTTTCTTGTTTTTAAATTTTGCTGTTTTGCTCGTTAATTTTTATCAGATTTATTACTAAGTTAATTATTGTATTGTTATTATTTTTTGGGGGACAGGAAGATGTTTTTGGCAGTGATTTACCTGGAGGTGCCAGGCGAACAGGTTATATTCTGTTCAATTTTCATTTCTTTGGCACCCTTTCTAGTTTATTAAAGTAAATACAAAGATAAAAGCAGCATCATAAACTGCAAGGTAATCAAAATGGTATATTATTTTTTATGCCATTAAGATTTAGTGTTGTTGCTTATATGTCAATCACTTAATGCTAATGTATTCTGTATTTGCAAACAGCACCAATCATCTTTTAGATATTTACATGACATTGTATATCATTTGCAGATAGCACTTAACTGTTAGAATGAAAATGATGTCAACTGAAAAATTGCCAAGTTGCCCTTGGATTTTCATACTGCTTAATTTAGTTTTCACTTGTTTAGTGTTGTTTCTATTGTAGCTTAATCTCTTATTTCCTTGATTTTCATTTTACATCACCTTAAGTAATACAATATGGTGTCACTAATTTGTCAAAAATAATGTACCTTTTCATTGTGACGTTCCATTCCATAAACCAAAGCTACCTGTTATTATAACAAATGGCTTTAGAAATGCTTATACTGATATGTTGAAAAATGTTGGGGTTATATTCATATAGATTTAAATCAAGGGTCCGATTTCCAAAGTTCTATCGTTATACATTGCATACAATACTGACTAATGTTCTTTGACACTTTACATATGAGTTTTTATTTGATTTCCTGTGATTATTTTATTTTGATTGGACTTTGTAGGTGGAAAAAGGGACTTTGGAGATATAGATGATGAGGAGGATGATATGTTTGGTTCTAAGAAGGTATGGCTTCCTCTTATATTTTGGATGATTGTTTTAAATTGGTTCAAATCATACAACTCAAATTGTGTAATTAAAACCACTGACTATGCTATGAAACCAGAATCGGAGGTAACTTTTGTATCAATTTACTTCAAACCTTGCTATATAAACCTGTAAGATGCTTAAATGTGATCAAACCCACAGTAAGGAACTCCTTTATTGTTCCTAATTTTGCTAATTGAAAAGAGAATTGATTTTTACTAATTAACACAGGGAAAGGCAAATGCTGAGGAAGGTCCTGGTGTGGCCACTGGCATGATCCTGTCTCTGCGTGAAAGGTTCCTTCGAACTTTTGTCATAATCTCTAATAATTAATCAATGGTTTATTACTTGAAATATTTTGTAATTTGTGTTAAATCATTGCCCTTCCTTTTGCTTTAGTCTGCAGAACTGCAAGGAGAGTCTTGAGAAATGCCAGGTAAAAACTTTTTTTTTTTAAAAACAAAATTCTCTCGTTCTTTGTTTTGACAATTAGCATTTGGGTTTTAAATTAAAGGAAAAGGAGGGGTACTTAATTGTTTTTTACATGGTTCATTACTCTCTTTTTTAATATACCGTGAACTGTTTGTAATGACAAGTTTCAATCCTGTGCAGGAAGAGCTGCAAGGGGCAAAATCTGAAATTCACAAGTGGCATTCTGCATTTGACTTCAGTCCTGCTACGCCTTCTGGTGCCACCCCAGGTTTGCACTTGAACTTGAAAATAAGTTAGCCAAATTATAAAATGTTTAGATTACCAGTAAGTATTCTTTAATTTATATTCTTGGTAATATGATAGAGCCGGGATTGGTGTTAGCATATGTGCAAAACCTCAAGTCATCTGAGGAGTCCTTGAAGGAGCAGGTTGGTTTTACTTCACACTTGAAGCATGAATGGAATTAGCTGATCGCTGTCAATTTGGTTAGATTTTAGTTCTTATTTATTGGTTTACATGACAGCTAGAGAAAGCAAAGAAAAGGGAAGCGGCATTTATAGTCACATTTGCCAAGAAAGAGCAGGAAATTGCTGAACTTAAGGTTATTTTCTTTTCGTTGTAGACACATTTCTATATTTCTATTGTACCTCTGTATATTTTTATCTTCTAATTTTTTCTGCAATTTCACATGGCCTCGTTATTATTTTCTGAAATATATTTTGTACTTCCAGTCGGCGGTGCGTGATTTGAAGACACAACTGAGGCCTCCTTCAATGCAGGTACCTTTTATTATTCTTGTTTAAATCAATTAATTAATTGGTATTGTAGGTGTGCATCTGTTACATGTTGTTTTTGCAATGGATTGAATAGACAAGGAGGTTGCTGCTTGACCCAGCAATTCATGAAGAGTTTACACGCTTGAAGGTAATTCTACTTTTGCTCATTCACTTATCACTTGGACAAATAGCTCTTTTCTTTTGTCTCCTTTCCTTTGTTGTATTTTTTTTCCTAAAGTTTTTAATTTTTAATTTTGGAACAGACGCTGGTAGAAGAAAAGGAGAAAAAAATAAAGGAGCTGCAGGACAATGTAGCGGCAGTAAATTTCACGGCATCAAGCAAGCTTGGCAAGATGCTGATGGCCAAGTGCCGCACTCTTCAAGCTGAGAATGAAGAAATTGGTGAAATTGCCTCTGAAGGAAAAGTGCGCTTTCTCTTTCTATGCTTTTGGCTTTCTAGTTCTCTCTTTTTCTTGTTTTATATGTCGAAGAGTGCAGATGCCTATGTATATGTAATTTATACTATAAGATTATGTGCCAATAGTCTCTTGCAATATCAATAGATTGCAGAAAATAGAGGTGGCAAACAGGTTAGGTCAGTTTTTGGATCTTTCATCATTTCTTTATTCTAGTTTTCAGGTTTTATTTTACTGGTCAAATCTTTTGTGGGCTGATTGGATTAGGGTTTGTTTTGGGTTTAAGTAGGTTGGGTATAATTCTTGTATCGGGTGAGCTTGTGCCAGTATCCCTAAGTGGTTAAAAAAACCCTAAGATAAGACCACTTTGTATTTGCTCTTATAAATAAAAGAGCCCTAATTTATTTATTTGGAAAAGAACGCCAAAGTAGTTAAAGAAAGTTAATATTACCCCTGCACACTCTTTGCTTTAAACAACTCTGGTATTGATGCATAGTGAAAATATAATGTATTTCCAATTGGAGGAATGCTGTCCTTATCTTGTAAATAATCTTATTGATAAGAACAAATACAAAATGGTCCTTAAGAGTGCCACATTTTACCCATTTTGGTCCCTAAAGTTTCGTTGATGATATGGACACTAACAGCAGCATCCGTGTCATCATACAATTACATGATGGTTTTATAATATATCAACAATAGGAGTAATTTGGTACGAACTAGAAAATTATAGGGACAGATATAGAAAATCTGGAACTTGAAGGACCAAATGGAAAAAGAGTAACTCTTTATGGACTATCCGTGCAATACTGTAATTTACTCTGCTGATAACTGCTTTTCTTCATCAATATTGGGTTGCTTTTGCAAATACTGGAAACTGTAGGGGCATTTTGGAATTTCTTGAAAATTTTGGAACTTTCTATTGTAGATATCTGTGTTACATTGTTCCATCAATCCAAATTAAATATAGCATGTGCTATTTTCTTTTCTTTTTTTAAAATGCTTGATAGTGGCTATAGCATATGCTATTTTCAATCAATTGATGATGTTCATGTGAAGTTGATTTTTATTGTAGTCATGTAGACTAGTATTAAACTAAATTGTATTGTGCTAATTTTGAAAAGTATAATTGTTGCAAAGATTTCTAATGGTTCGTCGTCTGTTTGACAATCAATTTGTCCACTAATGAGTGAAGTGTTGACATACAGATTCATGAACTGGCAATGAAGATTGCTATGCTTAAATCCCAAAACACTGAACTCAGGAACCAATTTGACTGTGAGTTTAATATTACTTTCCTGCCTTTTTCTTTTACCTTCTGTGAATAGAAACAATTATTGGAACATTGTATCTGAATTGTAATAAAGAAACTGGTGTTGTTCTTCATTGAAATATTTTTCTCAGATTTGGTTTAGAACGGGAACTGAGAAAAAACTGTAAGTTTCAAAAGTTTGTTAATTATTTTTTAAAACTTACAGTGTTGTATAAGCACATGGATTTGCTGAGCAATGATGTGGAGAGATCTAATGATATGGTATTATCAATGTTTCTTGTACATTCTTTGTTTAAAAAACAAATTCAATTTGTCATCTGTTTAGTAATTAATAATGATCGTCTTCTTGTGAAAGGTGTATATGATGCAAGAGAAGCTAACAGCTAAGGACTATGAGATAAATAGGCTCAAGCAATTGCTTGTGCAGAAAGAAGGGATGGACTTTGAAGAAAGAGATGAACCAGGAGAGGATGAAAAAGGCGATAACATTGATTCTGCTGCTGCTGATTTGGTGCAAGCTGAGGCTTAATTCTACTTTTTCCCTACATTTTTTCTTGAGAACTAATATAGGTATTAGAAACAGGCCAAATGTTTCGTCTCTGAGCCGCATTTGTTGTTTAAGGTCCTGTTTTGTATGCTTTAAAGGAAGTTTCAGCGGATTAATTTTGCTCTTATTTTATTGATTTATTGTTGTGCATTTGTCTGAAGACAATTTTCGGAAAGCCCATTAAATCAAACATGGATTATGTATATTCTGTGTGAACAATTTCAGGCTTATAGGTATAACACGGAGTTGATTGAGATGGGTTATTAATAGTGTCCATGAGTTAAGAAAATAAAAATGGAAGCTGAAAAGGTCTGGCATTGAATTTGATTTGCTACAGACGCTTATCTCTTTGTATCGCACTTTGTTGCTTAAATGAAAATATGTCCATTCTGATGGGAATTCTGTTCTTGAAAATTATGAGATATATTGCGAGCTCAATTTTTTTTTACTTCCATTTTCAATTTCTTTTAGATTGTGAATTCTGTTGCATGAAAAACTTCTGAGATGGATTACGAGCTCGAGTTGTGTGACTTGTGTCATTTCATGACCGATTTTTTATATGTATTTAATAAAGTTTTATTTGGCGTGATTTTTATCTTCTAACTATATGGAGCTAAAAAAGTACTCTAGTAAACGAAAGACAAAGTTGGTACGGGAAGGATGTCATTGGATTGTCTATTTCGAAAAAGGTCTTGCGCAAATTTTTTATCCTTCAGAAGTTTATTATAATTCAATTGCAACTATTACAGAGTTTTTCACGGAAGCTGGATTTGCAACCGTGAATATGTTTTTGTATTTCAAAAACTGTCCTAAGAACCACTCAGAGGAAAGAACAATACATGCATTTACAGTAAATAATTCACAAAGGATAGAACAAAAAAAATAATCTGGTTAAAGAGCAAAATACAATACATGGATCATCAGGTACTAAATTCCAGACCAATGACCACAGAGAAATGGTTGAAACTATCAACACATTGTGCTACTGCTATATTCAATGCTTCAGTTGGTCTCAGGAAACTTCAAATTGTGCTTCTTGAAATATTCACGAAAGCCATACACACTCTGATCATAGTTGAACTGCAAGCAAATCAATAAAACAAGGAATTAAATGAGATAACTAAACAGGAACAAATTATTTATCAACATCCAATTTCAGTTTTTTTCTTTTTTCTTTTACTGTTCAACTCAGGATCCAAATGAACCAGTTGGAACCAATCCATGCATAGCACAAAACCACTTTTCTTTTTCTGTTTACTTAGTAGATTAGGGAAGAATTGAGCATCTGAGAGGCAATTAAACATAGGTTCTAAATTGTTATTAATCAAGCTCCTTTTTCTTATTTCACTAGGCGATAAGAGTTAGGGCTAAAATGGTTGCCCACTCAGGATTCTTCCAACTTCAAGCAACTTGAGTATTAATTGTTACAAAATAGTATTTTGATATATTACTAATGAAAGCAAGAGGAACTTACAGGTAACACCTTGACTGAGTATTTAGTAATATTAGGATCCACAGCTTTTCCCTGATTCTTTGCCTGATAAAACATAATGCACAATTATGGCATAAGTATGGAATACTATAAGGCTATAAGCATATTTAGGAAATAGAACCATACAAAAAGTTAAGCTACCTGCTCAGGACTGGTAAACACCTCAATGAAGGGGTAATCATTTCTTGACCTTGATATGCAAAAGCCAGGATATTTTGGGCACTCTACCTGTCAACATAAAATCCAAAAGAAGTCAGTCCCAGATATCAGTAAACAATATCAAAATCCATTTAAGACAAAATAAATTACATAAGAAAAATATAATTGAAGAGACCTCGTTATATCTGAAAACTCAGATAAAAACTTTTCCAGGGCACTCCCTCAGCTCTTTAAAATAATATAACTTAAAAGACTTCAATAAAATTAAAACAAATATCATAAATCCTAAGTATCTCAAAAAAGAGATAAAAAGGAGTAAACTTACACGAACAAACTTTATGTGCGGGTAAAATGTGGCAGCAGCTTCCTCCAGCACACTATCAAGATGTTTCGTGTATGTGCACCTACAAAGTACATTTTATCATATACAAATTTCTTAACCTCTTTTACACCCTATAAAGCTCTTAAATATTTTCTCCTTTTAAGGAGATAAAGAAATAACAAAGAGGAGCAAAGAAAGCTATACTTGATAGTAAATGCAACAACAACAGGACGGCCTTCGTGTAGAATTTCAACGAACTGGCGCTCTGACGTGAAGGGAATTATGCGAGATGGCCCCAAATCCTTTGGATATCCAGTGTAGTACCTAACATAATATTTGATACATTTACTCTGCACATCACATATTTGTTAAGTACCAAAAAATGAAGAACTAAAAACGAAGTGCACCTGCAAGTGGACCTGAGATGTGAAAGCATCTGATCAAGAAATGAATGCTCTGCCATTATCAAAACAGATGCCTCTTCCTCAAATCCTTGACTACAAGTGTTCCTATTGTTCAGAACATTATTAGATAGGAAAAAAGGATCACTTCATCCAATCTAGGCATCGACCCACTAGCAAGTATAACTTTTCTTGTTTTTGTGTGTGTGAGATCTGCAAGTTGATGTCATGACCTAGTGACATGTAATAGCCTCCATTATATACTCATACAGGACCTAAGATAACTTAGTCAGTGTCTAGTTCATCCAATGGGGTTTGTCTAAAGAATTAAAATTAAAAATCTATGGCCCCAAAATTCAGTGTATACCTACTTAGTATGGAAGCATTAGCAAGTTTTCCTAAATCAGGTTCAGAGAGGATAATGAAGCTTATCAGAAATAAAAAAAAAGTTCGTTTAGAGGGTATAGACCTGTCTCAGGCATTTCATCGAACACCTTAGGCACACACATTCAGTATTATTAATCTAACAATCTAGGACTGAACTCCTCGGAGACGCTAAATAGGCATGCTTGTCTATGAGTGCGAAGTGTGTGTGCGCGCACGCACTCGCGTATTTATGTGTGTAAGTGGGGAGGTGGGGTTGAGAGAAGGAATCGAGAGGGGCTAACCTGATCTGACCTGTGCAGTCCTTTAAGAACAAAACGAGAGAGAGAAGAGCCAAATGGCAAAGGATATAAAACTATGTATACTATATTGGGTTGATTTGGGTTGGGCCTTGCAAGTTTATGCACTTTGTAAATGAGAGGCTGCTTCTTAATTAGTAAATACGGTGATATTTGGTTGAGACTTAAAATTAAGAAGATCTAAATTATTATTGTTACTTGAATCATGATTTAAATTCTTATTTTTACCTGTTGCTTCGTGAGATTCTGCTTCATAAGATTCTAATTTTTTGTCTAAGAATAAATGATTTAAGGGTAGCATGAGATTTTAATATAAATAAATCCTCACGATCGTTGTAAAAGACTGTTGAATATAATAATAAATCACTTATTTTTCATTCTATCAGTATTGGACTATTGGTCACGAGATTTACCATACCAACTTAAAAAGTTCCAAAATGTTCCTCAAAATTTTCAGAAATCTGGAGTCTTTTAAAATCTGATACTGAGATAATAACAATACCAAACATTCAAATCTGAGTCCGAGTTGACTCGGCCGTGTTGTATTGGAATTGCATATCAACGAGCCGATTATACGTCAATTTACTCGGCGGCCATTTTTTTTTTTTAAAGAAAACTCGGTTGAATCAGTTTGACTCAGCCGGTTCAACCGAGTTTTGTTTCCAGTTATACTGATTTTACATATTTGGGCCAATTCTTACCGAGTTGGGCTGATTTTTGTTTTGAGTGTGGCTGTGAGTTTTTAATCCTTCAAAAGCATTTACTTAAGATGTGACAATAGTCACAAGATTCACAAATAATTCGTTTTTTTGGTGATGCCGAACCGAATGTCGAATTATTCGGTTGACCGAACTTTAACCAAATTATTCGCGAATTTTACGATTTTTTTCCGAATTTTACGAATTATTCACGAATTTTTCCAGAATTTTTCTCAGAACTTCTTTTTTTCCTTTTTTTTTTCTCCCTTGTAGGACTGTGATATCTGATCTGGATAATTCCAAATCATTCTCGAATTACACCTGAATTATTCTCGAATCATGAATTTTTGACCTCGCTGAACCAAATCCGAATAATTTATTTGTTACTATCAACGTGACCTTTTGTTTTGTGCAAAAACATGATGGCAAACATGTAACTATTTCTCTAGCTGTCACATGAAACGACTGCCCGGTCATTTTGCAGCTCCCTTTGTTCGTATTTCTTTATTTTGTAACCAAGCATAGGAGGAAATATGTAAATGCATCTCTATCTATTACCATGGATCTCCAACTCTCTAATAATGAAAATTTGATGCCGATTTAATTTTGTTGTAAAAGAGGTCAGGCCAGCAGACTTTCCCACAGCTGTATGAGTAATTATTGTTGTAGCATACGATCAAATCTCCTTTATACTATATTGCTGCTTTGTGTTTCTTTATTTTTGCTGCTACGAACTTCTTCTTTTATTTTAATGTTTCCTGTCCTGCATAACTAGCATAAATTTTTAATATCAATTACCATGGTAGATCTCTTCAAACCATTAACATTATGCAAAGCCAAATTAATACGACATCTTTTATCCTAAATAAAAATCAATATGGCGACGAGCGCCATCATCCACTAATTTTATTTAGATTCAGTTTTGCATATTTTTTTAGAATAATTACTCTCATACCCATCAAAAGTGTCAATTTTTGTTTTTTCCATATAAAATTCAAAATATTCTATTTACCCATTAAAACTACAAATCTTTTTCTTTCCCTTTTTTTCCATTTAAATACAGCTTTAGTCTTTTATTTAAATTAAATTGACCAATTTATCATTCTTTCAAAAGCTCATTTAAATAATAAAAGATAAATAGACGGTCCAATTGGTCCAATCTGGACGAATTCTTCACTGTCAGACTTTAATGTTGTGGAGAGGGGTGTTCAATTAGAATTCGGACCCCTCAAATATATGTGGGTAGAATTATTAAATTTAGACTGTTCTTTAACTTGATATGAATCTCAAAACAGACCCTTATATTTTTAATAGACACTGAATTTTTTTCCCCCAATTATATCTAAATCCATACCGTCTTTTACTCATTGTAAGCTTGATGAGGTACCTGAGGGGAGACGGATCCGTCCAATTGTCATATTTGAATATACACATATATTTATAATTCAGACGAAAATAAGTTATTTACATATTTGAGAATAAAATATGTGATGCTTTCTACTTAAGAAAGTATAAAATAAAAATTGTAAGTCTGAATTTATAATACTTTAGCCAATAGAAAAATAAAATATGCACCTACGTATTTATTTTAGTTTTTTTATTATCAGATATAGGTTTTGAAATTCCATCATTTATAAAACAATTACAATGTAAATTTATCATACGCTTAAAGATATATATTTTTAGAATAACTTTTATGCATTAAATTCTTTTGAGGATAACTTTTTAGACATTAAATTCAGAACAATTGTGTTTGCGATGCAAAATTAAATAATACTTTCAAAAAGAATATTTAAGTTATTAATTATTTGTAAATTTATATCTTTCAACATTTATTTCCAATAAGAAAGAATAAAAAATAACAAAATAATTGTTCTTTATGTTGTGTTTTTTGAAGCAATTATAATATAAATGGATCAGTCAAATTCAAATGTCAGTAAAATTTTATAAATATCTAAAAGAGTAAAAGTTAACGTTAAATAAAATTTTGTTGTGTTTAATTTATCTAGATATCGAGATAATTCAAATTAGAAGTGATGTAAAATATGATTAAAAAATAATAATATGCAGTTTTTAAAATTAATTATCTGATTAATCAATTAACGGCCGGTTAATCCTGAAGATCTTGTCCACAGACTAATTAAGAATTCATATCACTTAAGATAACAAAATTATTTTTTTTAAATACGAGCGTCGGATCAGGATCCGCACAAATATTTAAAAGAACTAGTCCTTTTTTTTTCCGAACCGAATTGATCCAAATTAATTTATGCAACCTCAGAGGGCAAGGATATGGACTCGACTAATTAACCGACTTATGCCGCTTTATACAACACTGCAAATCTGCAGTCAATTATCCTATAATTTTTTGTGAATAATAAATTATCGTATACTTAAATGCGAAGCCAACAGAACCCAACTCCTTTATTAATATCCAAAGTTAATTAGAAATAATATTTATGCTCAGAATTCCCACTTTCGCTAAAAATGTTCAAGCCGGCCATAAAATGGCCGGCTTACGTAAACCGGCTATTTTGTGGCCGGCTTACTTCTTTTTTTCTTTTTTTTTTTAGAGAGACACTATGAAGATCAAAATATTGAAATCTAACACTGAAAATTTGAATTTTTTGTTAGATTACTTCTTTTGATGTATAATTAGCATATTTATACTAAAATACGCTAGATTACTTGAAATTATGTTGAATTACACTATATTACAATAAATTATGTTGAATTATACTAAATTACGTTAAATTAACAATAACTTCGCTAATTATGCTGAAATACGGTAAATTACGCTAAACTACACAAAATTACGCTAAAGTAGACCGATTTTGCTCATCTTTCATGAATCATAAGAAATAGTAAAAAAATTCGGAAAATAGTAAAAATTGGTATTCTACAAGTTCATTATGTAACTTATTTACTGAGCTACTTGGATTGAATAATAGAAATGAAAATCTTAATCGGAAACTTCAACTCAAGTTTTGAGGCTCTTCCCTTTGTTTTTTTGGCAATTCTGAATTTCAAAAAGCGCTTTCCGAAAAGTGGTCATTTGCTGAAATCGGACACTCGAGCGCCGTTTTATGACCGTTTGAAGTTTCGTCGTTGTTTTTCGCATTTTCAGTGAAGATATCGTCTCTATTCATATGTAATTTAGCGTAATTTACCGTATTTTAGCGTAATGTAATGTAATTTAGTGTAATTTAAATTAATATAGTGTAATTCAACATATTTTCAAGTAATCTAGCGTATTTTAGTATAAATATGCTAATTATATAATAAAAGAAGTAATCTAACAAATAATTTAAACAAAAAAATTCAAATTTTTCGTGTTAGATTTTATTATTTTGCTCTTTATAGTGTCTCTTAAAAAAAAAAATAAGCCGGTTACAAAATGACCAGTTTACTGGAGGAATAAACATGCCATTTTATGGCTAGTTTGGACATTATGGACATTTTTGGCGGAAGTCAGAAATTCGGAGCATAAATATTAATTTCTAATTAACTTTGAATATTAATAAAAATGTCGGCAACAGAACACAATGTACTCGCAAGTCGCAAACAAATGAATTGCATGCACCGCTGTCGGTCTGGCTGTCGCAACACCACTCTTCATCCTTTTCAGCCCAATACTGGTACCAGCTGCTCTTACTGTCGGGCTTGCCGTGACTGGGTTTCTGGTAGCCGGTGCACTGGGGCTAGCCTCTCTGTCGGTCTTCGCGTGGATATTTAGTTATTTTAGGGGGAGAAGAAGCGGACCAGGGTTGGCCATGGAGCCGTTGGAGCAGGCAAGAAAACAGGCCCGGTACCGGGTTGGGGGCACTGATTAATTGTGTTATGCAAGTATATATATATCAGCTAATAAGCATTCAGTTTGTACGTGTTGTTATGTTTTGGTATGTGCATGGATGCATGTAATGTGTTTGTTCCTGTGGTGCTTATGTTATTTAAGTTAATACTAGAAGTGCATGGGGTACTTGAGTTGTTTTATCGTTTGTTTTACTCAATAATTTTAGCCATTTTTGCTGTTGGTGTGTATATTTGCTTTTGAGTTTCGATTAGCAAATTAAATTGACAATAATCACAAGTTCACAACGAAGAAGACTTTTAACCCAATGCGCCTTGCCAATTACATTTTACGACAAAAATAAAGAAAATAATAATTACATAATGGGTGTTAAAATACTTGATAAAAAAAGATTATGAGATTGTATGGCTTAAGACGTGCAGTAGTAATTTCAGTCGCTTTGGAATTTTTTAAAAGCGATGTTTAAAACATTACATAGTATACTTTGCCAAAATATGAATGGGGTTAAGCCAA
Organism: Carex littledalei; assembly: GCA_011114355.1. Taxonomy (NCBI): domain Eukaryota; kingdom Viridiplantae; phylum Streptophyta; class Magnoliopsida; order Poales; family Cyperaceae; genus Carex; species Carex littledalei. The sequence goes on along the minus strand of CM022089.1, from coordinate 9,998,123 downwards.
TATGAATGTCCCCTCTTTTGAAGTTCGCCTCATTTTTTAACGGATAAATTTTTAATTTTTAATTTAGCGATATATATTCAAGTTTTGTTCATTCCTTAATTTGTAAGAATTTGACACTTTTGAAAAAATAACAGGCTTATTGATCCTTCTTCTTTTTATTTCATTCTATTTTCGTAACAAATTGATGAAATAATCTGGCAAATTTGCAGCGACTCAATCTACAGTTAGACTTAGTTAGAAATAGACAAAAATCCATATTTAGGAGTAGAAAAAAATCCGAATCCAAGCTAATATATACGGATTTGGTGACTTTCAAAATTCGAAAGAACACAATATTGTTTATCTATTTTAAAAGTAGACAATTGTCTATCGTTGTGTGGTTGTGGCTCCGCTATTATTTCTATCCAATATTTATTATTAAAAATAATAATATTGTTTTTATCTCGAAACTTAAAACTGTTATGTCATTTCCATATTATCCAACAAAACACTCTTAAAATTAGTATGCAACGAGTGACCAAAGCCAAAACCCGGTAGTTGGAGCATATGGGCGAAATGAACAGCTCCACTGTTTCATTTGCATCACAAAATTGACAGTTTAAGTCACGTATATATATCCAACCTATTTTAGTAAAGTACCTCTTTAGTCAGTATCATTCTTTTGTGCTCAAGCAAAACAAGGGAAACTTTAATTCTTCTGGATAATTTCAAGTCCAACCATTGACAAGAATTTTAAATTCCAATATTTTCTGAACCCAAGCATAAAGAAAATGACTTGAAATAATTGTCTTATCATTCCCCATCCAACATATTTGGTCACTAGTATCAGTTCGCAGTAGGAATGTCAATGATATTTTTTTAACCGTTTATCCGATTCGTACCGTACTCGGTAAGGAGAATATGGATAAGTTTTTTTTTCATTAACTTATCGGGTATGAATATGGATAAGAAAAAAAGTTTCGTTAGCTTATTGGATAAGAGTAATGAGTAAGAGCTATTTCGTACCCGTAACCGTAACCCTATAGAGTAATTAATAAATATAAAATTATATGATATTTTTTTATTTATACATAAAACTATATAATTTTATTATTACAATTAGATTACTTTACATTTTTATTTTGTTTTATATTATTTAATTCTAGATCTTTTTTAAATTATGTAACTTGAAAAATACTTTATTTTTCTTAATAACCGATAACAATGAGGTGACGTGTTGCGTTAACATCTTTTAATTATTTTCTTACAATATGTTTCATTGTAAAAATAATATAAGCATTTTTAGGTCATAGCAAAGAATAATATTACTAGATAAGAGTTGATTTGTATTTCAAAAAATCAAAATACATATTTGACATGAACATTATTCTTTTGTTTTCTTTTCACTGAGAGTATATTAATTCCAATACTATAACATATTTAATTGCTTTTATGTTATTCAGTAGGCTTTCATCTAATAATTCCTATTACATATTTTTAAAACTTGTAACAGAAATAAGAAAATAAGTTAAAAACTAATAAAACTCATGGAATAGAAAAAAAAAATTACGACAAGCATTTTCATTTATTGTTGTTATCTCGTATCTCCAACTACCATTTTCTTTCATGTCTTAAGAATGAAACTGAAAATCATTTGACAGCTCATAATTTGTTACTCACAATTTTGACAAGTAAAAAAAGAAATAAATTATTTGCTAATAACTACACAACATCATAAAAACACGGCAAACACTATTTTTATCTCATTCTGTTTATCATTCCAGTTTTATCACCTTTTCACGTCACCTCTTTATAAACAAACCTACATACAAAATTACCCTCATTCCCTCCTATGAAAGTAAATAAAGTTTCTCATACAAAAGTTCAAAAAATAAAAATGGCCTCACTAGTTTCTCTAAAAAATCGTGGATTCTCTTTGGTTATTACAGTGTTATTAATGTTGTGCTCTTCTTCTACCTCTACACAGCCTCTAAGTACAATCACAGTAAAGCATGCATCTTTTCCCATGATGCCGAAGGGTCTCATCCCATCGACACAGCCGGATCTTGCTCCTCTACTTCCAAGATCTCCACTAGGTACAACATTTGTCAATGACAATAGTCATAATCACGGGGAAAACAAATTTAGGTTCCCCATGTTGCCTAAGGGTATGGTGCCACCATCGCAGTCGGGTCTTGCTCCTCTACCTCCAAGATCACCACCAAGTGCAACCTTAGTCAAAGACAACAGTCATAGTCACGGAAAAAAAGAATTTAGAGTACCCATGCTCCCAAAGGGTATGGTGCCACCATCACTGCCGGGTCTCGCTCCTCTACCTCCAAGATCGCCACCTAGTAAAACCCTAGTCAACAACCACAGTCATAGTCACGAGAAAAAAGATTTTAGGTTACCCATGCTGCCAAAGGGTATGGTGCCGCCATCGCAGCCTGGTATCGGTCCTCTACCTCCAAGATCGCCACCAAGTACAACCTTAGCCAATGACCACAGTCATAGTCACGAGAAAAAAGATTTTAGGTTACCCATGCTACCAAAGGGTATGGTGCCACCATCACAGCCAGGTCTCGCTCCTCTACAACCAAGATTGCCACAAAGTACAACCTTACTGAATGACAACAGTCATAATGACAGGAAAAAACACTTTAGGTTATCCATGCTACCAAAGGGTATGGTGCCACCATCACTACCGGGTCTCGCTCCTCTGCCTCCAAGGTCCCCACCAAGTACAACCTTAGTCGATGACAACAGTCATAGTCACAAAAAAAGAGAATTTAGGTTACCCATGTTACCAAAGGGCATGGTGCCACCATCACAACCTGGTCTCGCTCCTCTACCTCCAAGATCATCACCAAGTACAACTTTTGTGAATGACAACAATCACAGTCACTGAGAAAAGATTTTATGTTACCCATGTTACCAAAGGATATGATGCCACCATCACAGATGGGTTTCGGTCCCTTACTTCAAAAACCTCCACAATGATAGTATTAATAGTTTGAAGAATGACTCAATGAATTTGTTTCTTCTAATTAAGGAAGAAAATAAATTTTTTATTGTATAATGGCTATGATAAACTTTAATTTATTTTTTATTGTATAATAGCTATGATAAACTTTAATTTGATCAAAAGAAATTGGATCATAAAATTGAAAACAAATAAGTTTGTGTAATATTGATGAGAAATATTAGGTATTTTTAAATTTGAAGAGATATTTGTTGTGTTTGTTGGCTTTTCATTAATTTATGTCTTCACTGTAATTTGTGATTTTCTTATTTGAGCGCAATATTCACTGGCTATTAGATGTCCATTGAGTTAATTTACAAACACCAATAAAAAACTGACAATGATAAAAAAAGAGAAGGTATACAAAAATATAAGTTAAGCCATACCAAAGAAAAATATTTCAACTAAAAATAGTGCCTAATACATTCTAATTATGGTTCCCATATCATTGTTTTAATTTACTATCCTTCTTCAAACTCAGTTTACAGCTCTTCTTTATTCATCAAATATTGACAATTAAACTACCTACAATTTTTATAGTATTATTGTGCCAATCTTTTTGTCATTATCTATATATTGTTAGAATAATCTTAAAGTTAGATCCATCTAGTCCAACTCGATCAACTATGATAATTCAACATTATTAATATACATAATATTATATGCAATTTTTTTTTGTTTTATATTATTTAATCTTGATTATTATTTTTTTTAAAGTATGCGACAAGCAAAATACTTCATTTCTCTTAATGACCGGTTATATTGAGGTGACGTGTTGTGTTGATATCTTTTAATTATTTTCTTACAATGTGTTTTATTGTAAAAAAACATGAGCATTTTTTTTGTCATAGCAAGGAATAATATTACTTGATGAGAGTTGACTTTTATTTCAAAAAAATCAAAATACATATGTGACATGAACATTATTCTTTTGTTTTCTTTTCATTGCGAATATATTTCAATACTAGAACATATTTAATTGTTTTTATGTTATTCAATAGGTTTTTATCTAATAACCCCTATTATAAATTTTCAAAACTTGTTATGAAAATAAGAAAATAAGTTACAAACCATCAAAACTCATGGAATAGAAAAAGAAATGATGATGAACATTTTCATTTATTGTTGTTACCTCTTATCTCCAACCTCCATTTCTTTCATGTCTTAAGAATGAAATTGATTTTTCTTTACAGCTTATAGTTTGTTACTCGTAATTTTGACAAGTAAAAAGAGAAATCAATAATCTGTTAGTAACTACACAACATCATAAAAATACAACAAACAATATTTTTGTCTCGTTTTGTTTATCATCACATTCTTATCTCCTTTTCACGCCACCTCTTTATAAACACGCCTACATATAAAAGTACTCTCATTCCCTCCTATTAAAGTAAATAAAGTCTTTTTATACAAAAGTTAAAAAAATGACATCACTAGTTTCATATAATTATTTGTTTTATAATTTATATAAATTAATTTACCTAACATTTTATACATAGTTTGTTAATGTAGTTTGTGACAAAATTGATTTATATAATGTTTTCTCATGTCATTTAATTAATATTTATATATTTTAAAAATAATGATATTAAAATTTATATATAGGATAAAAAATTATATTTTTTTTATATTTTGTGATATTATGTGCCTGATGTATTTGATATACATATTTACTTGTTATTTGTTATATTTTGAATTAAATTATATATATGCTATCAATTTATTCGTTAATACGGTTATTCATTTCGTTATTTGCTATCTTAAGAGGTAAGGATAGAATATAAAAAATATTAATTTAAGTAAGTATGAATATGAAAATGTCTCTATCCATCCGTTCTGTTCCATACCCATTGACACCCCTAGTTTGTAGTTCCTTTCACGGTTTGACAAGCTAAAAAATGTACAGAGAGGCGCAAAAGTATTTATTTTTATTTAGCCCATCATCGGGCCTACTTATTTATGGGCCCCTCTAATCCGACGTACAGATCCATCTTCCCTTTAGTTAAGAGGTAATATTACGGGAATTCCTCAAATTTTTTATTTGTGATAAAAAGACTTTTTATTTATGACAAATAACCTTCCAAATTTTAAATAAGTGACAATGAAGCTTCTAGCTTGTAATGTAATATACTAGATAGAAGCCTCGCGTTGCTTCGGCAATTTCTTCTGAGGCATGGAGAATTGGACATAAAAAGTCTAGAGTGAGGCTATGGTGCTATCCATAGCACGGATGGCTAGTGTACTACGGCTCAATATGGTACTTTTTAAAATTCTAACGGTCGATCCGAACCGTTCAATGTGATAACCATATGAATATGTACTTGCAAACTAAATTTTATATTTTTTCGAATTTTTTTACTATTTTTTTAGATAGGTAGAATTTTGATGGTCCAGAATTTTCAGAAAACACTGATTTTTCTACCTATCTAAAAAAATAGTAAAAAAATTCAAAAAAATATAAAATTTAGTTTGCAAGTACATATTCATATGGATATCACATTGAACGGTTCAGATCGACCGTTAGGATTTTAAAAAGTACCATATTGAGCCGTAGTACACTAGCCATTGGTGCTATGCATAGCACCATAGCCTCACTCAAAAGTCTATATATAAAAGTTTTGTACATTCGAAATTAATTAGAGAGTTTTGACCGGCATATTACAAAAACTTTGTCGATAGTCAATGTAGTTGTACCCAAACATAACAAAAGCTGTACAGTAGAGAACATTTAATATTGGTCTATTATCTATGTTGTTGGGTAATTCTGGCCGCAAAATTCTGATTCTCGGGAAAAGCCATGAAATTCGGCACGAAAAATTTCTCGAGAAATTCTGTTTGAGAATTTATCTTGCCAAAATTACTTTTAAGAAAATTTCCCGATAAATTCTGCTCGGAAATTTACCGCGAAATTCTGACCAGGCTTACGGTGCGGAAAGAACGTAAAATTAAAATTTTACATTCTACCATAAGCCGAGGATCTACTCCCCGATTGATTTCTAAAATAATATTTATTTAACATTTAAATAAATTTAAATAACATTTGTACATTTTTCCAAATTCAAATTGGAATGCTGTGTATCTCGGTTGCGTAGCACCAGACGTCTGATGCCTCTATCAGTCGTCCACCAGAAACAACCAGAGAGTCGGTATTTCTTTACCAGAAATACTTTACCGACTTTTTACGCTAAAACACTATTCACGAATATCATAAAAACTGATTCACAACTTTTGCAAAAACAGATTCACGAATATTCGCGGGAACACTATTCACCGTAAATACGATATTTACGGTAAATTCACTATTCACAACTCGCAAGATATACGTGGATTACGTATTTCTTTCTTTTCTTACGCAAACACTATTTGGGAGAGAAAACGAGAAAGAGAAAGATAACCGAATCGATTCGAATCGAACTCAGATTTCTATCAAATTGTATATTCTTTCTCTTACCCCTACCCCTATATTTATATGGTATAGGGTCGGTTCAAAAAGGACCGAAATACCCCCATATAGGTCGGCACAAAGTGAAAAGACAAAAATGCCCTTGGCCCAAAATTAAAAGAATTGATTTTGGGCTTTAATTTGGGCTTTTAATTTAAATTCTAAATTTAAATTTGGCCCAAAATTCAAATGGGCTTTTGGCCCAAAATATTAATTCATAATTAATATTTATAATCCATTTATTATTAATATAATTATTCTGAACAATTCTGAACAATTATATTTTCTTGCGATTTGTTGTTGCGATAAATTTATACAACGTGTCGTACACGCTTATAAATTTAATGTGTTTAAGCTTGTCATCTCTATGACATTTATTTATTAATTATAACATTTATAATTAATCAAATAAATTAATTCTCTGATTACTTTTCTATTGGTGTGACCCGATAGGATCTGTGTTATGTTGGCAATAAAATTAAAACTCCTTTTAATTCTATAAATCATAAGCGGCATCTGACAGAATGCATTATGACTACCCAATTGACACAGATGATCTTGTACAATACAATATCACGATCCAGTAAACAATTTACTCGTGTTAATTCTTATGTCTCATAGTATCAGATCAGTTTCAAGGTAGGTATGTGTCATCCTTGCAAACTTAATCTTTTCTTGATCTTAAGTAGATTATCAAATATGATTAACTCTTTAATCATACCGTGCACAGATAATCTTACTTTATCAAGGGGCCCAGTGATACTATCACTCGTAATGTATACGAGGGACAATAGTAGTCTTGGTGAACATCTCTCCTCTGCACAAGTCATGTATACTGAAATGTCATCGTTATAGCTACTTTTTACGGATAGCGTTAAACAACACTCACGAATACACACTTCTCATGTAGGAAACGACGAACCACCTCATACTTTAGAACTTAACACTAAATGAAAACATTAATGACACGAACACAATTCCATTTAACGTTTCATTATGGGTCTGTCAAATACCATGTTCTCTAACATGTATCTATGTTATTAAAATGACAACTCTTTGTCTATGGTCTGTAAAACTTAACCATCATTTAATCCACATACTAACCTTTAATTGGCCAATTAGTGTTCTTTGCTAATTACCTCGGTTAGTGACTATTAAGAGTATTTATCATCTATATTATGGAGTTCTACAATTTCAAGTCATTAACTCGAAATGATTCATAATTCGATAAATCTCAAAGAACAAAATGATATTTTATTAATCATCCATTACATGAACAAAATACATATAGAATAAAATTATCCTATGATTGATTTTTAGATTATTACACTAACATATGTTTGGGAGAATGGGAAAGGGATAACCGTTTTATGGAAACATGTTATCCCTTTGTCAAAAATCTTCCAACACAGTCCTTTGTTCATACAAAATGAGAGCAAGTGTTTTGTCGTTGGGATACCAACACAAAATATGTAAAAGTTTTTGTACATGTACGATTCCATCATTCTTCCTTTTCCTTTGCTAAAGTCCCCACTGCAAAAAAAATGTGTTATTTCGAAGCTTGTTCAGTTTGTTAGTGAGGTGAAAAAGTGAATATGCGAGAACTGATACCAAACTCTTGTTATGCATGCAAATATATGCACAATAGGAATTTATGTCGATTAAGCAGGGAATTTTATAGGCACCGTACCTTTTTCTTAAAAAATAAATGAATAAGAAAAGAGGAAAGTAAATTGGGCATCACTTTATATTATGACCTATAACATTTTTATAGATAGGATGTCCTGGTACCATATTTTATAAAGGGTATTTGTCTTGGTACCATATTGGTGATTTGCATTTGGTATGGCAAGGAAATCAGAAGTTCTATAAAGGGCATATATGGAATTTGAGAGTTGGCATGATCTTACCATTCTGTTTTGATTTATGTTTCTTTTATGTTGGTGTGGAAGGGTTTGCTTTTCATAATGAAATTACTGCCATATGGTATTTTATTATTTGGAGAACAGAAAAAAAGAGGAAGTTGTGAGAAGGTTTAGGGTTCATGCTTTAGCGCGTAGGGTTTCATGGATGGGCTGTGTAAGATGGGTAAGGTTGCAAGAAGGGTTTAGGGTTCATGTTTTAGGAGCTGTGGTTGCAATTGATATGTTTTGAGATTCTATTTTCCTCTGATTTTATAGAAGTATTACTTTATAAATGAAATGTTTTGGTTTCAAGTTAGATTATTAGTGAGAACAATTGATATTAATATTTTTATGGATGTAGAAATTATTACTTGAGAATTAAGTTAGCTGAAGAGAGCTAAATGCAAGAATGATATGTTGTACTTTTGATTCTTCTTCTATTCTTTAAAAGTCAATTTGAGGCAAGTAGTCTTCCCATATGGTCACCAGTACTTAGTCATCCCTGTAATATTGTGAATGTACGTAGTCGTTATTGATAGTTAAATAGAAGTGTATACAATGTAAGTGTTTATACATAATATCTGTTTTTAGTATTTTTTTTGTAGTTTTATAGATCAGTAGAATAATAGATTAGATATTTGCTTTCAATTTGAGAAAACTTTGAATGAAATACAAAGAAATTAAAAGAGTAGGGAAAGAAGGGAATAGAAAAATTATTAAGTGAGTTTATTATTGGGAAAATAAGTAGTCATACCTATTATATATTTTCAAAACTTGTAACGGAAATAAGAAAATGAGTTAAAAACCAACAAAACTCATGGAATAGAAAAAAAAATTACGACGAGCATTTTCATTTATTGTTGTTATCTCGTATCTCCAACTACCATTTTCTTTCATCTCTTAAAACTAAACTGAAAAACTTTTGACAGCTCATAGTTTGTTATTCACAATTTTGACGAGTAAGAAAGAAAATAAATTATCTGCTAGTAACTACACAACATCATAAAAACATGGCAAACACTATTTTTATCTCATTCTGTTTATCATTCCAGTTTTATTACCTTTTCACGTCACCTCTTTATAAACAATCCTACATACATAACTACTCTCATTCCCTCCAATTAAACTAAAAAAAGTTTCCTATACAAAAGTTAAGGAAACAAAAATGACGTCACTAGTTTCTCTAAAAAATCATGGATACTTTTTTGTTATTACAATGTTATTAATGTTGTGTTCTTCTTCTATCTCTACACGGCCTCTAGGTACAATCACAGTAAAGCGTGCATCTTTTCCCATATTGCCGAAGGGTCTCATCCCATCGTCACAGCCAGATCTCGCTCCTCTACTTCCAAGATCTCCACCAGGTACAACATTTGTCAATGACAATAGTCATAGTCACGGGGAAAACAAATTTAGGTTCCCCATGTTGCCTAAGGGTATGGTGCCACCATCGCAGTCGGGTCTTGCTCCTCTACCTCCAAGATCACCACCAAGTGCAACCTTAGTCAAAGACAACAGTCATAGTCACGGAAAAAAAGAATTTAGAGTACCCATGCTCCCAAAGGGTATGGTGCCACCATCACTGCCGGGTCTCGCTCCTCTACCTCCAAGATCGCCACCCAGTAAAACCCTAGTCAACAACCACAATCATAGTCACGGGAAAAAAAAAATTAGGTTACCAATGCTACCAAAGGGTATGGTGCCACCATCACAGCCAGGTCTCGCTCTTCTACCTCCAAGATCGCCACCAAGTACATCTTTAGTCAATGCCAACAGTCATAGTCACGAGAAGAAAGATTTTAGGTTACCCATGCTACCAAAGGGTATGGTGCCACCATCACAGCCAGGTCTCGCTCCTCTACCTCCAAGATTGCCACCAAGTACAACCTTACTGAATGACAAGAGTCATAATGACAGGAAAAAACACTTTATGTTATCCATGCTACCAAAGGGTATGGTGCCACCATCACTACCGGGTCTCGCTCCTCTACCTCCAAGATCATCACCAAGTACAACTTTTGTGAATGACAACAATCACAGTCACTGAGAAAAGATTTTATGTTACCCATGCTACCAAAGGATATGATGCCCCCATCACAGATGGGTTTCGGTCCGTTACTTCAAAAACCTCCACAATGATAGTACTAATAGTTTGAAGAATGACTTAATGAACTTGATTATTCTAATTAAGGAAGAAAATAAATTTTTTATTGTATAATGGCTATGATAAACTTTTATTTGATCAAAAGAAATTGGATCGTAAAATTGAAAACAAATAAGTTTGTGTAATATTGATGAGAAATATTTGGTATTTTTCAATTTAAAGAGATATTTGTTGTGTTTGTTTTCTTTTCATTATTCTTTTGTTTTCTTTCCAATGCTTCCGAGTGGTTTGAAGTTAAAAGTATTGTAGTGGAAATGACTTGTTGCTTCTATCAACTGGATGCGAATGTTGTGTTCTACTGTCCTGAATTGTAACTATTGTAGTATACCGTCTACCAATCCTTCTTGTATCTGTTGTAGTATATCGTCTACAACCGGATCATCAATATCAATAAAGCCTTCTATTGTTGTTCTCTGAGCAAATAAGAATAATTTGTTAGTAAAAGTAGAGAAATAGGAAATTCAGTGATTTGTACATTAAGCTAAATTAATTTAGGTGGTTGATCAAGGGTTTTGGACAGTAATTAATTAAGAGTATACTGTGGAAGGAAGAAAATTGTGGCAAATTTTGAGAAACGGTTTTAAGCACACTTAAATGAGTTCAACTCTATTCTCTAAACTTTTGAGGTACATCTTATTAATCTCAAAAACTGGAAACCCCATTGTCCAGAACCTTCTTCTACCTTACTTGAAATTAGAAAAATTGTCCTTTATCTGATTTGCAGTACCTCTAATTTACTTCATAATAGTATTTCTTCCAATTTACTTGACAAATAACCCATTTAAATTTATTCATAATTTATGACTTTCAATACTAATAAACAAGGAGATTATCTATTTCACAACTACACAGTTCAATCTAAATATATGAAACATCTCCATGGTAAACCCTATATGAACAAAAATTGAGATTATTTGAGAAGTCTATTGTTACACATGATGGAATAGGTAGAAGAAGTGAGGTTTTTGGTTTGAATATCAAAATAAATAAATAAATAATCTCAATTGTAGAAAATAGGTAGGAGGTTGTAAATTGTTTATATTAGTCCTTAAGTAAATCAAAACCTTTAATTGAAACATATAAAGGGTTGAGATGAAATGCAAATTCGGATTGCCAACATGGCCTAAACTCGTTGGTCTATGCCTTTGCAAAAAATCTGATGCCTTAAGAAGGAATGTAGAGCATTGGATCAAAGATAGCTGAATTGAAGGATAAAGATGAAGCCAACTCAGCTATGCCTAAAACCCTAAATCCCTTGCCCTATAGCTATATAAAGGGATCAAATGAAGAAGGAAAGCACCACTGAGCAACTAGAGATACACAACAGAAAAGGCCCGAAATATACACAAGTTCTAGAAAAGGAAATATACTAGAGCTCTCTCCTCTCTCTAATAGGCTAGCTAGCAAAAGAAAAGAAAAGAAAAAGAAAAAAGAAGCTTGTTCTTCTCAACAGTAGCAAAGATTAGGTAATTAATACCTAAAATCATGTAGGCTCTAGGGAGCCAAGCAATGTACATTTTCATGAAATAAAGTTCTTGGAGATTCATGCATTTCTTCATTTTATTTTATTTTCGGTTTTGTTCTTGATCTTTCTTTGCTTCCTTTCTTTGTTTATTTGGAGCTTTTAGATAGATAAAATGAGAAGACTACATGGTATCCAAGCTTATTTCTTAATAAGCTAAGCATGTTAGTCTAATGATCAATAAAAGAAAATCCCTTTTCCTTTACTGTTTTAAATAAAACACTAAGTAAAAAAAAAAAAAGAGTTTATTAGTTCTCTTTAGCTAATAGGATCTGTTTTTATATATTGTCAACATTTTAGCATATAACAAATATATATATATATATATATATATAAATAAAAAGTTGCAAGCTTTCGACATTTCCTTTTTTTGATGTCTTCTTAAATCAACTCTTTTTAATTCTTTTAAAGTAATTAAGTAGCAAAAATATGAGAGTTGAGCTAGCTAGCTTCCTCTCATATTGGAACTACTTGATCATTTTAATGAAGAATTAAAAAGGAAATTAAAAGTGACAAACAAAAATGTACACAAAGGGGTTGAAAAGGTCAAGCTAGCTAGCTTCCTATCAATCTCTCTTAAATGATCCAAGGGCTCATGATTCATGTATAGAAATTTAACCTTTCATGCAAGTGTACTAGATTACACCTTGTAAAGGATTAAATTGATATATGTGAATATGGTGAAAGATAGAGGATGTAGATGCAAATAGACAGCATATGAGTGCACTATGTCATTTGTATTCTCTTCCCATGATATCTTAATGATTTTGCCCTATAATCAAATGAAAAGAGCACATAATATGCAAATTTTGATAAAACCAGGGGCCTCTCTCTAAATTTCCAGGTTCTGACTTTTTTGATGATTTATAAACATTGGAAGATGATTTTTGGAGCTTTGATCTTCTCCTTTTCCCTTTACTGGTACAAGGCAGCAGCTACTGAACCAAAGAAAATTGTTCTGACCCTAACCAGTCAGTGAGATGGGTGTTAACACCTCTGTACCAGCCTATGGTATCATACCAAGTTCAAGTCCAGCAGCCAAACATGGTTTAAAGGCTGCTGGCACAGTGGTATACCCCAACAGACCAGAAATGACCCCTACTCACAAACTGAACTGTACAAGTCACTGTAAAATTCAAAATGAAAAACAAAATGCATGATCAGATGAAGGACTCTAAAACACATAAAGTTGACACAAATTTCATATTAATTGGATTTTATTTCGATTTTATATGAATTTTTGAAGTTCAGCTCTAAAAACAGAAAATCAGCATTTTAAAAGAAAAAAAGGGACCTGCTGGTAAATTGAACATAAAAAATCGATTCAAGGACTAAACTGAAAAATGGACATCACAGTCATGTAGAAAACTTCAAAATACACAAAATGGACACAAATTTCATATTTTTCTGATTTTTTTTGAATTTATTATGAATTTTCAAAGATCATCACTTAAAATAGAAAAATCAGCAATTAAAAATGGGAAATTACTCTTAATGGCTTTAATTATGATTTACACAATGTCTCAAATAAAATATTGAAAATAGAAATAAAATTCCAAAAATTACAGAAATGGCTTTAATTATGATTTACACAATGTCTCATGATAATATCACAAAATAAAATACATCTATGCATAAAATTTATAAAAAGGTGCATGTCAGAATTCATTCATACATATTTCATAATTATGCTATTAATCAAATAAATATTTTAAAAATCAAAATTAAACTCTCTGAACCTCTAATACACCCTCAGATACTTCAATTGAGTTCCTTTGACAGATGATCACCCCTCTAAATCCAAATATCGCTTGCTGGTACCAAATCGGTACTGGGCCGAGAAGTTCAAACCTTGAAGCGTGAATAAGGTTTGCATAAATCCAAAATTGAGAATCCTGTTAACATCTAAATGGTGATACGACACTATTTCATCAATCAATCAAAGAAAATCACGATCCAACTCAAAGAAATCGAAACAGAACCCCTAAACGACTGTACCAGCTGAACTCTGTGGTGATCTATCATCTTCCGGTGAACGGGAGCAACCGACAACGGGCAAAACACCTTACCGATCTTTAGACGATGCTAATCATGTCTTTCCTGACCTTGCCGTGATCAGAAGATCATCGGAGCTCAAAAGCCAGAGAACGGAGATGAAAACCTGGTTCATCAATCGTGCACGAAGTTTAAAGCAATATGAGTCTCTGGATCGTAGCGCCAAATCAAAAGTTCAAACAATATCCCAATCCCAAAGCAAAGTGTTAATCTAAGGGTTGAGGTTTAAATCCGACAGCCCGTGATTCACTGTCACACGGGACCCGCAAGCCATATCTAATGAAAACCCTTTAACCAAATTTAAAGTTCTATGTCAATCTCAACATTCTAGCACTAACCTCAAAGTCCAATAACCAAATCCGAAATTTACCCAAGATCAGTGCTTTGCACTGATTTCAAAACCCAAAATTACAAATCTTGAAGCCCAACACACATTTCAAAGCCCTCAGCTCAAATCTAAAGGCCCAATGCCAATCTCAAAACCCGGAAAATCGGTTAAAATCATAAAAGCAAAGTTCTTTTGTAAATAAGCCCCTCTGACAAGTTGTATTTGTAGCGCAGCCCTCACAAAATTGTAAATAGGTCCCTGGTTACTTTAAAACCTTCTAAATAGCCTCTTGAGAGCCCAATTTACACCTTAAACCCTGTCTAAAACCCATATTATAATTCACCACCATTTTAGCTTTATAAAGAGGCCCCTTGAAAAATATAAATGTTCACAAATAAGTCCTTCCCAATCCATTTCAACCATAACTTCTTCATTTCAAATCCAAATCAACTCAAGTCAGTCTCAAATGAACCCAAATCAAATTCTTTACACTTTTAAAATAATATTAAACGTGTTCAAGCATCAGCCAAATCGTGAAATGTCCAAAATACCCTTTCCTTCAAAATTAAATGATTTCATTCCTCAATAGCATGTAAATAATTAACAAAAATGTAAATACATATGTTATAAATCAAAAATAAACAAAATGGTGTATATACACTCCTCCAAATTCTCATTTTTAAACATTATTCTAACATAAGATCACATATATACACATGTCCAAACATATAGAAAGCCAAATCAAAACCAAAGTCAATACATGAGTCCCCCTTTTAGCCCCTTTATTCAATTCACAACAAATAGGCCCCAAATCCCGGAATGGACGAGGTGTTCAGTATGGCTTGGAAGGGTCATCTGATGTAATTAACAGCTGGGGCTTGCGCCCGCTGGGAGTTAAACGTCACCACAATCAATAAACTCTCTCGATAGACTGATTATGAACAGTAGGTCTGTCGAGGGTGAACCGAAGGAACTGTAGAAAGAAATGAGTGTTTCAAGTTCGACGTTCTCTTCCATGTCTTAAAATCGAGAGCATTGAACCCTGAGACATTTAATACACATGCACACACCTTCCACCGCTGTGCAACTTTCTGCGCCCTACATATAGATGCTCTCAAGGTTTTGTGTTTTCCTGTATATTTGAGAACATATAGAGTTTGTCGGAAATCACCTCCAAGTAATATTGTTTTTCCTCAAAAGGTTTCTTGCTACGATTGTTGTCATAAGTACCTAAAATGTCTTTTAATGTTCTATCCAGTGCTTCAAAGCAATATCGATGATTCATTGGAGCTTCATCCCAAATTATTAATGAGATTTTGTTAACGAGTTCTTCTAAATTTGTTCCTTTTTTTATGTCACATGTAGAATTTTCATGTATTTCAATTGGAATTTTAAATCTTGAATGAGCAGTTTTTCCACGTGGGATTAATAGAGATGCCAATGCTAAAGAAGCAACTGGTAAAACTATTTTTTCTTAGGATCGCAACATTGATATTATTGTTCTGTACAAATAAGTCTTACGTGTGCCACCATGTCCGTAAATAAAGAAGAGGAGACTTTATCAAGTTCAACTGATTCAATAACTTTTTCATATATTTGTTTTTGTTCTTTGTTCAGTCCATTGTATAATGATATAGCCTCAACTAACAAATCTGATGCGTTGAAAGACATTTCTTCTCTTAGCAATATGTTGTCAAGTTGTTGTATGTAGTCTTCTTGCGGTTTTGGAAGTCCATATGTTGTTAGGTTTGAATTATTGTCAAACAATAAATTTTCTATTTCATGCAATACATGATTTTTTAAATCTGGGTCTGATAAGGTCATGTTTGGTAATTGATATGTGTTTGTTATTCTATAAGTTATATTGTAGGGCGCAGAAAGTTGCACAGCTGTTATGGAAGACGTGTGCATATGTATTTAAATGTCTCATGGTTCAATGCTCTCGATTGGTTAAAGAACATCGAACTTGAAACATTCATTTTTCTTTCTACAGTTCCTTCGGTTCACCCTCGACAGACCTACGATTCATAATCAGTCCATCGAGAGAGTTTAATGATTGTGGGGACGTTTAACTCCCAGCGGGCGCAAGCCCCCGCTGTTAATTACATCAGATGACCCTTCCAAGCCATACTGAACACCTCGTCCATTCCGGGATTTGTGCCTATTTTATGTGAATTGAATAATGGGGCTAAAAAGGAGACTCATGTATTGACCTTGGTTTTGATTTGGTTTTCTTGGTTTGGATATGTGTGTATGTGTGATTTCATGCTAAAACAATGTTTATTATGTTTTAAAATAGGAATTTGGGTATTTGAGAAGTGTATATACATTGTTTATTTACATCTGACTCATAACATATTTATTCACATTTTTGTTAATAAATAAGATCGTTTAAATTTGAAGAAAGGGTATTTTGGTCATTTCAAAACTTGGCTGATGGCTAAACATGTTCAATTTTTGTTTAGAGACATGGAGGATTTAATTTGGGTTCATTTGGAGGTGGTTTGAGTTGATTTGGATTTGAAATGAAGAAGTTATGGCCAAAAAGAACTGAAAAGGGCTTATTTGTAAAGCTTGATTCTTTCCAGGGACCTATTTGTAAAGCTGGAAGAAATAGAATTTGTAATTTGGATTTTAGACAAGGTTTTATGTGAAAATTGGGTCTTTAAGGGCTTGTTTGAGAGAGTTTTAGGCTGGAAGGGACCTGTTTGTAAATTTACAAGGGCTTCGCTGTGATTATAATTTGTCAGAGGGGCTCATGTGCAAAAGATTTTTTTATTTAATGGTTTTATTGATTATCTGGGTTTTGAGATTTGTATTGGGCTTTGAGATGTGTGCTTTGAACTTCAAGATCCGTGTTTCCATTTAAGCTTTGTTTTGGCGTTGGAATCAAAGGGCTTATATTGCTTTAAAATCCGTGCAGCTGGGATATGAAGGGTATTTTTGCTTGTATTTAGGTCTGAACTTCAAAAATTCATATTAAATTGAAATAAAATCAGAAAGATATGAAATTTGTGTCCATTTCATGTATCTTGAAATTCTCTATCTGACCATGATATTTGTTCTTTAATTTGATTTTTTAATTAGTCAGTACTGTCTATTTACCAGCAGCAGCCCCTTTTTACTCCGACATTTTTATTAATATCCAAAGTTTAATACAAATTAATAATTATACCCAGACTCCCATCAATTATCGAAATCTACCCAAGCCGGCCATTTTCTGGCCGGCCATGTACCCTCCTCAAGCCGGCCAGAAAATGGCCGGCCATGTTCCTTTTTTTTTTTTTTTTTTTTAACCCGCATTAACCCCTATATATACCCTTTTTTCTCTCTCCTCTCACAATCCTCTCATTCCATCCAAATTCCGAATTCTCTCTTCTTCTTTGAGGTAATTTTTTTTTTTATCTAATTTAATTTTTAATTTATTTATTTTAGGTTTTAGGTGTTATAATTTAGATTATATTGTTGTAATTTAGTGTAATTAGCTAAGTTAACCAATATTTAGTGTATTTAGCACAATTGACCAATATTTAGGGTATTTTGGTCTTTTTGACCATAATTATGCCGATTAAGCGTAATTTTACCGAAATTAGCACGTTTGACTAATTTTTAGGGTATTTTGGTCTTTTTTATCATAATTAGGCTAATGAAGCGCAATTAGTGTAATTAGCACCGATAACCAATATTTAGGGTATTTTGGCATTTTTTACCATAATTATGCTGATTAAGCGTAATTTTACCGAAATTATCACGTTTGACCATTATTTAGGGTATTTTGGTCTTTTTTACCATAGTTATGCTGATTAAGCGTAATTTTACCGAAATTATCACGTTTGACCATTATTTAGGGTATTTTGGTCTTTTTTACCATAGTTATGCTGATTAAGCGTAATTTTACCGAAATTAGCACGTTTGACCAATTTTTAGGGTATTTTGGTCTTTTTTACCATATTTAGGCTAATTAAGCGTAATTTACCGAAATTAGCACAGATAACCAATTTTTAGGATATTTTGGTCTTTTTTACCATAATTAGGCTGATTAAGCATAATTTAGTGTAATTAGCAGAGATGACCAATATTTTGGCCTTTTTTACCAGAATTATGCTGATCAAGCGTAATTTCACCGAATTTAGGTTATTTTAGATATCAGGATGCCTAGAGCACGGCCTACCCAGCGTCCAGTAGTGGACGAGCCGATCAGTACTAGCAGCACAGAGCACATCAGTCCTCTCCTGTGGATTTCCCACAGCGAGCACCGAGTCTCACTGGCTTCTCGTGAGGTACGTTCCTTTTCTTATATTTTCATTAAATTTTGTTGGATTGAAATTTTATTATGTTGTCACCATGCGGATTACATTTTTCAACGCAGGACACGGATCTTCTAGATGTGAAGTTGAGGTGCGTTCACATGAGATACTACGAGGTGATGGAGCCGTACCTCATCAACCTGGGTCTCTACCAGGTTGTGGACATCGTGCGGACAGAGAAGAGCATCATCAATGCATCTCTCATCGCTGGACTGGTGGAGCGATGGCGTCCCGAGACGCACACGTTTCACATGCCATTTGGAGAGATGACAGTGACTCTCCAGGATGTGAGTGCTCTCTGGGGTTTGCCTATCCGTGGCACACCCGTCGGCGGCGTCTCTGACAGCACCAGCTTCGCAGGTTATGTCGAGGAGTTGTTGGGAGCTGAGCCTTCCTATGTCATTGGGGAACATGGGAGGTCGAAGTTCCATTTACGGATGACGAGGTTACGGCAGCACTTCATCGCGGGTCTCTCGGCACATTCCACCGAGCAGGAGATTCAGAGGTAAATTTTTATTAATATCTACTAATTAATTTATAATACGATGATTCTATTATAATTTTTATATGTTTTGTATTGCAGATATACACGGGGCTACGTGATGGACCTTTTTGGTTCTGTCATGTTTCCTGATTCCAGCGGTGATCAGGTGCCGATGATGTATCTCCCGTTGCTGATGAACATTGAGGAGCCGTCGTCGTACAACTGGGGTGGAGCTGTCCTGGCGTATCTGTACTACCACCTGTGCCGTAGTAGTGAGGTAAGTCACCAACTCTTATTTTAGTGTAAATTATTTAATCAATCAATCCATCAAAATACACTGACGTGTAATGTTCTTGAAAATGAAGCCGACGGCGAAGCAGATGTACGGGCCGGTACTCCTGCTTCAGCACTGGTCGTGGTCACGGCTACCGGTGGGTCGTCCTATCCCCAATGAGGCGCCGGATTGGGGAGCGCCAGATGTGTTTCACTGCCCGGCATACGCCAAGAAGTGGCACGGTTTCCACCACTACCAGGATCGGACCCACGGTGCTACCATTGGGATCAGGCCAGTCCGGTCAGAGCTTCAGAGTTTGCCTGAGCCTCTTGTTGAGTGGATGCCGTACGATCAGTTGTACGAGGAGTTCCTCTTGCCGGGCAGTGTGACTGACGAGCAGGAGCGGGAGATGTGGTTCTATCGAGGGCCACTCATACATTTCTGGACAGTGGAGCACCACTACCCAGATCGGGTGCTCCGCCAGTTTGGTCGACCGGCGTTCATTCCCGCAGACCCATCTCTGCCGAGTTCCACGCACAGAGCCCTGCACAGGTATGTCGTAGTCTATTGTATTTATTGTTAAATACATCATATTACTTGATAGATTTTTATTGCAACTAACGTCTTCCTTACAGCGTTACCCACCGATCACGACTGGATAAGGACTGGAGCACTCATTACCATGCATACTACGAGACGGCCCAGGATCCTCAGTATGCAGACTTCTATCACGAGCCAGATGGGATCATTCAGACCCAGGGGGATCCCCAGTTGAGGTACGATGTATGGTACACGCAGGTCTGCATGGCGAGTGTCTATCTGCAGGGTGATTACGGTGCCCATCTTCGCGACAGGATCAAAACGGATGATGGTTACCATCCCAACGGTCGTGCATGGGCTCGCCAGGTAAAGCACCTAAAACCACATAGTTTTGGTCTAACTTAGTAGTATATCAAGGTTTGATCTGACATGCCAAATTTTTTTCAGCTTTTGGCCGCGATCAAGGAGTGCGGGCATGGGATCCGCATGCTAGGAAAGAAGAACTGGAGACGGCTTGGGTACCGCACACTCAAGAAGAATGCGAATGTGGTTGAGGATGCCGGGCACGGTGGAAAGATCATCGGTATGCTGCGAGACGCCAGAGAGAACATCAACTGGCGTGAGATAGATCCGCATGAGCCCGATCTGAGCCCGGTTCTGATGGATGACATGCCATCTTCCCCCGATTCACATCCAGATTGGGACTACCACCGTTGGGTATTGTCCGACATTGGGTGGACGGTATGGTACGACGAGCATGGACGTCCGGTGCAGCCTCATGTATGTCATACTTCAGTATCTGTCAGGTTTTAATAAATTTCTTCATTCATATCAAATTTAATAATTTATGTGTATGATTGCAGGGTCCAGCAGAGATGCCACCACAGCCACCACCTGCGGAGACCGATACTTCTGAGTACGAGTCCCTCTCGTGCAGTCTCCAGGACATCGGGGTATTCGATGACAGTTTCATGTCGGCACCGGCATGGCCCCGATATGGCACAGAGATGCCGCATGATGGAGAGGCTAGTGGTAGCGGGTCTCATACTCAGCCTGACTTTAGGACTGGGTTTGCCGCATCTACCTTCGCTACACCTCCGCCAGTACCGACAGTCTACACGGGCGATGCCATATGGGATAGTGCCGACCAGATACTCAGGTCTGCCGATGCCAGTGAGGAGGCCGAGAGAGAGAGAGCCTGGCCGCGGCGCTGGCGCCGGGCGAACGCCGGAGTACCGGCTCAGCGATATTCCCCCTCTCCGTTTTAGTTGTATTTTTACTAGTTTTGTACTATTTTATTTCATGTACTATTTATGTTTGGTATATTTGGATTATCCTATATTTCGGTTCTTGTGTATGTGTGCTTTTATGGTACTATTTTTATATTTTACAGATCAAAATAAATTATCATGATAATGCTAAACAGAAAATATTACAACATTAAAATAGTAGCACAACATAAAAAATAATATAGCGTATTTCAATTAATATAGCGTATTGTAATGTAATGTAATGTAATTTAGCGTAATTTAACATAATATAGTGTTATTCAATATAATTTCAATTAATATAGCGTATTATAATATAAATATGCTAATTATATCAAAAGAAGTAATATAACAAATAATTAAACAAAAAATTTCAAATTTTCAGTGTTAAATTTCAATATTTTGATTTTCATAGTGTCTCTCTTAAAAAAAAAAAAAAAAAAAAAAAAAAAAAAAAAAAAGGAACATAGCCGGCCATTTTCTGGCCGGCTGAGGGAGGGTACATGGCCGGCCAGAAAATGGCCGGCTTGGGTAGATTTCGATAATTGATGGGAGTCTGGGTATAATTATTAATTTGTATTAAACTTTGGATATTAATAAAAATGTCGGCTTTTTACTCAAATGCTGATTTTTCTGTTTTTAAACATGAACTTTGAAAATTCATATAAAATCGAAAAAAGATCAGAAAAATGCAAAGTTTGTGTCAATTTTGTGTGTTTCGATGTCCTCTATCTGATGGCGATGTCCATTTTTCATTTTGGTCCCTGTGTCAGTCCAGAATATTCTGTTTACCAGAGGAGGTCATTTTGGCTCTTTTGAGTGCTTTTCTTGTACCAATGGTACATTTCTTGAAGTTTGGTACTGGTACTGTTAATTGGCTGGTACCAGAAGCTGTGGGGGACATTTATCATGATTGGTTTTGAGTTCTAACAAGTTTGAGTAGCTTTTAGGCTACAAGTTGGTACCAACAAACAAAAGGAAAAGGGAAAATCCAAAATTCCAAAATAATGTTTCTTTAAATACCAAAAATCTGTCAAAATGTGGTTTTATGCAGGAAGACCCCTGTCCTTTTTTAAATCATGTTTGCTATGTATTTTTCATATTTTGAGAGGACAAATCATCAAGATGTCATTGGATTAAGCATATAAATGGCACAATGCAATTATAATTGCTGCCTATATATATCTCAATCCTCTATCTCTCACTTTTTGCAAATAGGTCCTTCAAGGTATTGTTATTTAGCAAAATTTTAGCTTCATAACATTGCACCTTGAATTCCTTTTCTATTCCTTTTTGCAAAGAGGTCCTTTTGGTTGAAGAAATATGAAGGAAGCCAGCCGGCCTCAACTTCATAATCCTTTGTGCATTAATTTTTTATTTGTCACTTTATCCCTTTAAATAAGATCTTTTAATTAAAATGAATAAGAGATTGGATATGCAAGAATGCCAGCCGGCTCAACTACACATATCTTCACTAATATATCACTTTATTAAAAGTTCTAAAAGGGTACAAAAAGAAGGAAAAAAACAAAGAAAGAGATGTCAAAAGCTTGCAACTTTTATATTCATATTTTTATTATGTGCTAAGATATTGATAATTTTCAAATAGAGGCAAAGGAAGTTCAAGAAAATCAGATTTATATATTTTCGGTTTTTGCTTTTCTTTTATAATAGAAGTGCAAAAGAAGAAATAAAATACTAGAGTAATAACATACATTTTTTTTTATAAAAGGCAGCAAGAGAGAAGAAATCAAATAGAGATATATTTAAGATCATTCATTTTTTTTTTATATATTTCGGATTTATATATATATTTTTAGTAGATTTACTTGAAATAAAGTGCAAAAGGGAGATAAAATACCAAAAACAACATATATACATATTTTTGTTTATAAAGGCAGCAAAGAAGAAGAAAGAAAAAGAAAAGAAAGAAAGGAGATTTTTTGTTTAATATATTTATGCATATATTATTTTTTGCTTGATGATCATTGAACTTTATGTTTACTTATGAAATAAGCTTAAAACATCATGAAGTTCTCTCATCTTGTGCTTTACAAAATCCAAAACAAAATAGAGAGAAAAAGAAAAATATCAAATGAAAGAAGCCCCAACAATGAACTTAAAAAGAAAAAAACCGAAAAATTCAAATAAAAAGGATTTTCATTTCATCAAAGGGATTTTATTCACATGAACTCAAACATCAAGAGATTACATCTTTTTGGATCTTTAATTACCTAATTTCGAATTTCTATTACAAAAGAAGGAAGAAGAAACTTATACTTTTTTTTTTTCTCTATTTCTCTCTATTTTCAGTATTTTTCAGATCTGTATTTTTGTATCTCTTTTCTGTGTTGAGCTGCTGGATCCCCTTTTTTTTTGCATTCATCAGCCCAGCATATATAGGCATAGCTGTAGAAGTATTAGGGTTTGGGCCTTTGTTATGTTGGCAGCATCATGACCCTTCAATTTCCTTGAATTTTGATCTTGTGGTCAGCCTTGGAGAAGGCATATTCGGTCTGTATCCTTTATTCTCTGCTCCAGCAGAGAGTCCTGTGTACAACTCTTATGACCCGTCCCTTAGCTGCACTTGGCGCTCCATAGACCGAGCACCAGATTTGAATAGGTTTACTTGGTGTAGTGTACTCCAGGCGTATGGAGCACGAAGGGGTCACAACGGTTCGGCGCTGCATTTGAATTCCAATTTTATGTCGCGGGACTCGGGTAGAACTGGTTTACGGTGTGCTGGCTCACTGACCACGTCTGATTTTGCATTGGCCTTGCGTGAACCGAGTTTAGGGAGAATGATGGGGTCAATTTTTGCGCAGGATATGTGAAAGTTTTGATCGGTTCAACTCCAGCAGCTGCTTAATTTTATCAAGGCCCAAGTAGCAGTCCGATTATTAAATCAATTGAGCTTAGGCCTTTAATTCTTTGTTTAATTTATATGGCCGAACCCAATCTAATGATATATGTTGTTTAATTTAAGCAGCTTCAATTGAAAAGCTTACCAGCGCATTTTTTTATTTCAATACTTTTTTTTATTTCATTTCTTTTTTTATATATTTTTTATTTCAATATCCCGATTTTTTTTGGGTCAAACATATATCATCTGTCATTGTTTTCCAACAATGCTCAAATAAATTTAGCGAGTTTGCTATTTCACAAAAAAGTAACATGCTGACAAATAATCTATGCAATTGTGGTCCAGTGGCCCAATTTGATGCTTTTTGGATTGCTAATAGCCATTCGTTATCATCTTCTAATAAACCTAATGCATTACATGATTCTCTAAATGTGTTATATGTAATGTTGTTTATCGTTTGAATATCTTCAAATGATGTGCTTCCTCGATTGATATTAAGAAGCATTCTCAAATAATAAATTTTTTCTTGATTAGGATTAATATAATATATTCGTCCTATACGATTCCCTCTTTTTCTAGGAGTCCAGCATTTCTCTTTTAATTGCCATGTATATTTGTGAGATATTTCTTATTGGTCCCTAAGGCATCTAGAGGGGGGTGAATACGGGGCCTTTTAAAATTTAAAGCTAACTACTTTTAACTATCGTGTGTATAAGTTATTCTTAGTGGAAACTCGAATAACGTTAAACTAAGCAAGTGTGAGTAAAATAAATTAGAAGAGTTAAGAGGCACTTGACACGATAGTTGTTTACGGAGTTCAGCACTAACGCCTACGTCTCCAGGGCTCACGACCTTCGAGATGGCGCGCCTTTCTTTACCCAATGAGAAAGGAGTACAAGGTGGAACCGGTGAGCCCTTACAAAGCTTGGGAAGTCACACGGTCCGAGCATGAAAATAGATCAAGAGCACTAAAAACTCTAATACAAGAGAAGCGAGCACTAAATGCTCGAAGTAGAAGAAGTGAGCAACAAAGGCTCTAGTGTTTGTAGCAAATAAAAGATCTCTCACAAACCACTCTAATTCTTGCAATGGATTGAGTATGGTGGAGTAGATTTTCGGTTGTTGAATGAGTATTGAAGTTTCAAGATCAAGCAACCATGGTGGCTCTCTTTTGCAGTTGAGGAATAAGTGTTTGACGGCTGGAGCACACTTAGAAAACCTAATATTTGCTTCTATATATAGGGAGAGAAGCAAATCTAGGTTTATACACGTTATCATATCTGATATCTGCCTTCCACGGCCCATAGCGATCCATAACTTCATAATTTGAATACAATTACAACATGAAAGTTGTAGATCTCGGTCTCCTGAAAATTTCAAGTTTTGATTCACTCAAATCGGAGTTCGTATGACTAAACTGCGGCCAAAATACGAACAGTGTGTAAGATGCCCAATATCAACCGTTGCAACGGAATAAATCACTTCCAGACCCAATTTTCTGCAGACTCAATTATTCCGTTGTGACAGCTGTTGCAATGGTTCGTTGAAACTTTCAGAAAGCAACCGTTGTACAATGGTTGTCAAGCGTTGTGGAATTTCAGCAATCTTCAAACTGGCGTATCTCGGCGCTCGGGTATTCGATTTCGGCATATGACCACTTTTCGGAAAGCTTGTGAATATTAGATATTGATTTTGAAGTCTTAGCCTTCATTGGAATAATAGTGCAGTCAATTATCTTAAAGACAAAGGAAAGAGCCTCAACAGTCATGTTGCAATCAATGCTTTTCAGTCCAATGCTTGGTTCTTCGTGACTCATCATTGATAAGTATAGCAATTGATCATTCATCCTTGATGCATATGTAGCCATCTATATCGTCACGAACATGCAAAATTACTCAAGACAGAAGACTGTAAAATTCAACAAATATATATTTTGCAAATCTAGTCAAACAGACAAGTAGATTATGGCACAATTCAACATTTCTGTGTATGTTAATTTGCGTGCTTCAGGATCTCTTTTGTTTAATTCCATCCACTCAGTTAACATTGTTCTATCCAAGTTCTCACAGTTGATTATATCATTCATATCTTGAGCATCACTGAATATGATATGATTCATTTTGGGTAGGTGTATAGGTAATCTCTCAATGCTTGGTATATTACAATGAATGTCATATTGGAATAATCTCCAAGATGCTTCATGATGTGTTATATATCTACAATATAAATATATCTTTATTTTATTTATTTCTTCATATTTAATTTGTTCGTTTTTCTTTGTTTTTAGTAGGCTAGACAATTCTGCAATTGTTTAATCATTTCCTTTGCATATATATTTAAATAAATATTTAATGAGTTTTGACACGTGGCATTTTTCAATATTTAAATGAGCTTGGTATTTAACTACTAAATCAATATTGTGAGGAACTACAAAACGGTTATCTAACTTTAGCCCTCTTTTCTCAATGTACAGATTTGTTTTACGTCTTCTATAAGTGACTATTACATCTTTATTTATAGTAGTTCTATCGCTATATGTTTTAGGAAATTTTTTTTAGCATGATCTATTTTTCATACAACCAGTTTCTGAACCACCGCCGCCGCATGGATCATGTATCATGAACTTAGTAACTGCATCATAACCACTTGGATCTTCTGTTGGATCAGGTATTTCAGCTGATATACAACGGTCGATGTCATGCGGTGCTTTTAGTTTGTTATGGCCTGCCAACCACAATATGATGTGAACACAGGGAAAATCTTTTTTTTGAAATTCAATTGTGTATACATCTGTTAATAAGTTTGTTATTATTAGAAAATAGAAATTAAATTAAGTTAATATAATTTTTAGAGAAGAATTAGGTGTATAAATAGTACTTACATGCAATGACTTCGCCGAAGTGGTTACTCTCTTTAATGGCATGCAACAATTTGTCTAATTTCATTTTGAAAACACGTGCAAGAACATCTGGTCTATCTTCAGGCTTTTGTCCTGGAAGCAACATTCTGTATACCTCTTGCCATTGTGGATTGCATGTAAATGTAATGAAAAGATCAGGCATTCCTAATGTTTGACATATTGCCATTGCATGATAATTTTGGAACATATATCGAGGACTTCTAACATGAGATGATGGCAATACTATTCGTTTACTGACATGTTTATCAATTGTATGGCCTTGTCTGATTACAGTTTGAATGTTGTGGTAATTTTCAGATCAAAGAAGTTCTTGATTTCTTTGTATAAATGATAGTCTATCTAGTTCAACTGATAGATATGCATCAACGAGAATTTGCTGAAACAATCTACCAGATCTAAAAAATTTCAGAGCATCTTCTTCTCAGAGATGGAATCAATATGTATAAAATTCAGCCATTGTAACATTTTTGCGATTTATTTTTGGTTGATTGGGAGATCTTTGGATATACTTTATTCTTGGGTGGTAACCATCTTCACCATATGAAAAAATGAGTGGATATTGTAATGCTATATAACTTGGATGGTTGGGGTGAACACATTGTAATCTTTTATGCGATGTTCGACAATGACATCACAATAGTTCTCTTTTGCATTAATATCTCCTACTACTAAGCCAACAACCTCATTTGCTTTTGGCATGCAATATTGTGAACATTTATTTGATCGAGTGCCGGTAAGTCTTAAACTGAATTTTTGCATATCAGATTCAAGAAATCACTTTTTGAACATTCTAAAGCATTGGACTATGGTATTATTATTAGTATTATTTAACATTTGCATTAAATCTGAGACAATATCTGGACGTAGTTCATGTGATTTTTAATGATTTTGAAAATTCTCTAATATGTTTCTTAATCCATTTGTTGTGTTGTACATGTACAGTTGTGCATAAGTTGGGTTAGACCCTTTAGATGGTAAAAGTGATCCTATTCGATGATAATTTTGACCAGATACTATAAAAACATATGGTTCATTACCATTATTTATGTTGTTGTCTATGTTGACACCCATTGATGTGAAAGCGAAGACTGAGTTATATGCCATTATGTTTTCTTTAAAATGACGCGATCTAGAATCTTCTGAAACTGGTATTGAAACTCTTCCTTTTCTACAACAAAGATTGTATTGTGGATTGCCTACAGTTGAATTTTTAATGCTTCTTTCAGCAAACCAGAAGTAAGCCTTACAATATTTGCATATACAATTTGGCACGCCTAAGTCAAGTGGAGACACAAATCTTCCTGGTCATCGAACGAAAATAAAATATAATGAACTAAATGATTGTTGCTATAAAAGTGCTATAAGATTCTTGTAGATATTTAATATGTATGCATATGTGTATGTAAAGATATTTACATAATTGTTTGACTGTGGTTCTGAAGATAATGTGAAGTGTTGTCCTCTAGTCTTTCTTCATGTTGTAGCAAGTTTGGTAGTTCCATTGTAGCGCCGATGCTAGAAGATGCAATTTTTGACTGAAACATGATTGGATCAGACTGTAATGATTGTAGTCTTGTTTTATAATGAATGTGTTTTAGTATGTGATCCAACATGGTGTGAGAAGATTTTATTTTAGTTCTTACGTACTGCAATATAATGTATTGTTATATTACCTATTAGACGCGCTTTAGGAACAATTCTCTGTGATGATGGTTCTGATTGATTTGGAGAAATAATCCTTGATTGATTTGTTTCATCTCCTTGCAACTGTTTGTATAGATCTGGTTGTAAAGTAACTAATGAATATGAGCTTATTTTTATTATACATTGAATATGACATCTATATTATCTTTAGAGTGATAAATCTTAGCAAAAGTTTAATCAATAAATTCTCCTTTTGGCAGACAATGTGTTAATAATATAAGATTTGTCGTAAGAACGTAGAGAATATTTTTTTATCTTTTGTTAATGATATGTATATAATATTATTTATTGTATTAAATAAATAATACACAAATTGTAGGTTAAGTTACGGGAACTTACCATCACCTTAAGATAATAATGTTTGTGTATCATCGGTATGGAGGTTAAAGTGATTGCGTGTATTCTGTCTTATTGTCAACCGTTGATCCTGTCCGTATGAAGATTCTGTCGAAGATTGTTGAAGAGAGAGTCCCAGTTCTTGATCACAGTTATATCGCCCACTAATATATCCAGAATCATCTAACAGACGCAATCGCTCACGTCTTTCCAGCTGAACTGGAGAATTGCTATGTTTGTTTCGTCTCTTTCTATTTTATTCATGACCTAAGGTTGAGTCATGCAAAATTGATACATAAAGTTGAAACTAATTGTTGCATAAAGCGTATTTACAAAATAGATGCAAATCTAATTGTGCTTTTATGAAAAAAGAAAAATTATCTATTTTTATGGAAAAAGAAGCCTATTTTCTCATTCTACTTTGTGGAAAAAGAAAAATTGTAAATTTATGTTTCAGAAAGCAAGCTAACCTTTTTGCATTAAATAGCTGATGCGAATGTGAGATAAGATTGTTGCTCACTGCTTTGTATCTATTCCAGTACAAAATTAGATTTGGAACCAAATCCATACAATAGGAGCAGAAAACAGAAGAACATATTAAAATTATGCTTGTTTGTCCGAAAAAGAAGTAAGCTCTGAAATCTAATCAAGCTTTGGAGATGAAAGTATTATTTAAATACGAAAGTGAGTGAAAGAGATAATTGCGTGTAAAATACTAAAAGAGATAATTGTTTATAAGAAATATATATTCACAAATATGTCAAAATAATTGCAGAACATTAATTTGCATGCATAGATTCTTTATATTTTTACTTAGAAGTACTGCCTAAATTTAAAATTAATAATATTAAAAAAAATACCTGAAAGGTTGTACAAACAACACAATAGAAGTGTTTGATTCCCAGCAAGCAGAGTGTCACAGCAACAAAACTGTTGAAACAAACATGAGAAAAATGAATAGAGTTTTTGCCTTATCAACTATATTCTTTGTATTTTTTTACCTAGAACTATTGTCTAAATGTTTAATTAATAAATTAAAAAAAGTACCTAAAAGGCTGTACAACCAACATGATAGAAGTGTGTAACTTGTCGCAACAACTAAACTGCTGAAACAAAAATGAGAAAATATTAATTAATTTTAACTGTACACTTTTTTTTTACTAAAAAACATTGATGTAACATATTTGTAAAGGGCATTATTGTGAGGTGTGTTTTTTTTTATTGTAACTATTTTGATACTACACCTGTGTTTTTTGTATAAATATACAATTTATATAAAAAGGGAAGAAATATCAACATGTGTTATAATTCTTATCAAGAAGGTAAAGAGAAACAATGGGCAGCAACTATAAATGAGTATATCCTTTTTTTTATATTTATGTTGAAATTGATGTTTTAAAAGAAAGGTTAAAAAAAAAGAAAAAAGAAAATTCTCATATTAGGTTTACAATCAGATTTATCCACAACACGATTCTGACAAAATGAATCATGCAAACTTACTAACATATCGTTTTTTTTATTACTTATTTTTTCATTATATATATATTTTTTTCTTCTTAAAAAATGCAACTTAAAATGAAAGGTAAATACAATGTTATAATGCATTATTGTGCTAAAAGTTATAGAAGGCCAATTAAGAAATGTCAATGCGACATGAGAAATGCAGCAGAAAACAGAAAAATCTGTCAAGTCCATTTTTTTTAATAGAAAGTATTAAATTCCAAGTCTGATCAGTTTTTTTGTAAGAAGAAGTATTTTTTAGATGTAAAAAGATCAGCATCAGATCAGATCCAGAGAAGAAAATGATGACATAAATGAAAATAAATGTGAAGTCCCTTTGCTTATTCTTTTTGCAAAAGTTGCCAAAGTTGTTTATTCATTGAATCAGCAAACAATTTTTTTTTTTTTTTTATTTAGATGTGATGCCTAAATGTCAAATTAATAAAACAAAAAAAAATACCTGAAAGGCTTGTACAAACCGATAGAAGTGTCTCTAATTCCCCGTAAGCAGACTATTGAAGCAAATAAACTGTTGAAAAAAATGTAACAAAAAAAATGGTATTATGTCATGATTGTAACTGTATATACATAGTAAAGAAGTCAACAAAGTGATAATTAAGAGTAGATGCTGATTTTGTTATGAATTCATTGTAAAAGAAAAATCAGAGGACTGTTTATTAATGCAACAATTTATATTTTTTTCAGCCAGGTGCATTATATTAATTTAAGAGAATGGTATAAAGAATTAGGCTTAACAAATAGATAGAGAAGTGTTTTTTTGTCATTATTTAGTAACTAAATGTTGCTGGCACAACACCTTTGCTTTTTGAGAACGAAAAACCAAATGTGCCAGTAAGCCTAAGATATGAAAAAGAAGGAAGAGAAGTATGAACTTTTAGGTCTAATCTGATTGCATTGTTCTGCAGGCATAGAATTCCTAAGGATATTCTGGACCGCCTATTCAGTCGACGCAGTGTGTATGAACTTTTAGGTCTGATCTGATTGCAATGTTCTGCAAGAACAATATGAAATAATAAATTAACATAGTACATCCAATCTTATGTCATGCAATAAAATATATCAATATTCGAAGTTGTCTCGCTTGTCAAGTTACTATATTAATTAATTCTTTTACACTAACTTAAAAAGTACTAATTGTCAAGCGACATAAATCAAATAGGGAAAATCACTTCATGTTGAGTAAGATGCGATCTGTGTTAATACACGATGAGAAAGCTACTTTCAATTGACAACATTGAAAAAGATGGTATTTCTCAGTTGATTTGTATATGAGTTTGAATTGTTACATAGATTAGGTTTAAATTTTATTCTTAATCACCAGCATAAGCAGCGTTACTATAAACAACATTCAAGTTGAACCCGTGTTAGTACTATGCATATCATAAAGGAATAAGGAAGCAAATTGTTACTTGAAATCGTCTATGAACTTGTTTATATTGTATTTGAATTTGGTAACAGGATAGTGCAACACCAGTTTCCCATAAGTTTGCAATTGGAACAAATATAACATTCTATTTTTGCTCAAATCGAGTTTGATATTAGAAAAGTGCAACACCAGTTTTCCATGAATTCAATTAGAACAAATATAACATCCTATTTTTGCTTAATTGTGACAAATATCGAGATGAGAAACGCTTAGGGGGAGGATTTAACAATTAGGGTTTTCAATTTCACATAACTAACAAATACCAATTTAGAGATGAACAACTCAAGGACAGTATTTGAAGACAGTGAGAGAGTAAAATATCGTAAAGAAGGGAAAAGTAAAAAAAGAGTAAAATGAAGAACCTGCTTCAAACCTCGGAGAAGTCGCATAGTGAGAGAAAGAGCATCCTTGAAGAGCAAGACAGTGAGAAAGAGAGAACGAGTGGGAGAGAGAGTGAGAGTGGAGTAGAAAAGATTTTCGGAAATCACCGCAGCAAGCGAAGACGGTTAGAGAGAGCGAGTGACAGTGGAGAAGAAAAAAAACAGAAGAGTGGAGAGAAATTTCTGAAATAGCGTTTGAGAGAAGGAAGAGAGAGATTAAAAAAAAATTCACTGTATACTCAGTTTCAGTTTCACTGATTGTGGGACCCGGTTGTCATAGAAGTACCGTAGCGAGTACTGTTGGAGTACTATACAAACTACAGTACCAGGATCATCCGGCATTATATATCTATAATATAGATATGCATTATTTTTTATGTGAAATGATCAGAGAAATAAAATTATCCTTATTCAAATATTTTTATAAATGTTAATGCTCTTCAAATTTTAGTATGGACTTTAAGCTAATCATTTATCACTTCGCATCGTTTCCTATTTTTCATGTACAAATTATAAAATCTTTCGTACAAAAATAAAACAAATAATATATAAAATAAAATAGCGAACATTTATGTATTATGAATATTCAATTCAAGTACCTACATTTTTATAAAAGAAAATATTACTGTCTTTATACAAATTAAAAATCTATGAACCTTTTAAATATTGAATAATTATTTTAGTACCCGCAGTTGAGTACCCGCATCGTACCCGCAGTTGATTCCTTCCCAATTAACTTCCATAACGGTATAACTAACTTTGTCAATCATTAAACCACCTTGAAAAACGTGTAAAACGTGTAAAAGATGAGTCCAGTTTTTTTCTTTAAATACTTGATGAATTATATATGAATATTTGATATCTTAGGTATGAATACTTTCCATTTTGTATGAATACTTTCCATATTTGAATATTTGATACCTTGAAAAACGTGTAAAAGTATGTCATCATAGATCTCATTTGAAAGAGAAAATTGTGTAGAACACGTTCGTGGTTTTAAATTTGCAAAATTCCTCATAGATCGTCCCAAAAATTGGTTAGATTGAACGGAGAAAAAAAAAATCACCTTGAAAAACGTGTAAAAGATGAGTAGGTATTGTGTCCAGTTTTTTTTTAAATACTTGATATCTTAGGTATGAATACTTGATGAATTATATATGAATACTTGATATTATAGGTATTCATAATTTCCATTTTGTATGTGAATTAATTTAATCAATGAATGTAGCACTGGTGGTGTGATCCACGTGACTTTTTGGTTGTTGTCCCCAATGCAGTCTGACAGTTATAAAAAGGTGCGGGTACGGTTATTTAAGAAAAATTCATATATCATATATGTAGTTCATTGTATAGATATAAATACTTGTCTTGTATAGGTATAAATACTTCACAATGTTACTATTAATACTTGTAAAACAAAATTACAGTTTTGGAACGGTTGTGTGGTCCCCTAATGCGGGTACGACGCGAGAATTTTTCAAAAAAGGTGCGGGTACGGTTATTTAAGGAAAATTCATATATCATATATGTAGTTCATTGTATAGATATAAATACTTGTCTTGTATAGGTATAAATACTTCACAATGTTACTATTAATACTTGTAAAACAAAATTACAGTTTTGGAACGGTTGCGGTCCCCAAAAACAGTTATGATAGTTTATGTGCGGGTACAGTGCGGGTACTCAACTGCGGGTACTCATATCAGCTTCCAAATATTATATATTGTAAATTGAGTGTATTATTTTCATTTCATATATAAATTAAATATTAGATATTAATATTTTTGCTAACATGACGTATTAAAACGCAATTTATTAAAAGACTTTTTATTTATAAAATTATCACACATGTCGGAAATTACAAATAACATAATCACCTAGAATTTAAATAAAATAAAATTACACTTTAATGGTTTAAAGATATATAAAAAAAAGTAATTATATCTTCACCATCTAACCTTCCCTCATTTCTTCCACCAACTAACTTTTTTTCTAGCTATAATTCTAATTACCTAGTGGTCCATACAAATTAATTAGCAGATTTTTCTCTCTTTATTTCTTTCCTCTTTCTCCCCCCCCCCTCTCCCACCTCCGCCTCTCCTACCTCCACCTCCATCACTCCATCCCAATCAAGCACGCATCCGTCGGGTCAGATCCATCACTGTCGACTGCCGGGTCAGATCCATCGTGTCTATGTTCCTCTTCCTCATGCAGTAGCGAGTTATTTGCAAAAAACAAAGCTTCATTAATGATGAATTATGCCAGTGCGTACTAAGTACTAAGAAATGACAGAAAAACAAATTTTGAAAAAATTAGAGGTGTATGAATGAATACTTGATATCTTAGATATTAATACTTCAACGAATATGAATTAATACTTGATATCTTAGATATAAATATTTCAACGTGTATGTATGAATGAATATTTGCACACACTAGTTGTAAAATATTTCAAATATTAGACGGTTCTCAAATAGTAAGTGGTCCTCAAATAGTTAGTAATTAGTTAATGACTAGAAAAAAAAAAAAAAAAAGAAATTTAGACTCCTATTTATCGCCATCGACTCGGGGAACCTCACGTGACATTACAATGGTTTAATTAAGTAACCGTACTTCCCACTGTCCCCAATTTGGCAAATTCTCTTCCGATCCATCACCACCGGCTAGGCATCTGGAAAAATCGAACGGGTAAACAAATCAAATCCGAAAATTCATTCAGTCACTGAGAAACTCCAAGAAAGAATCCGGCTTTACTCTGACAAAAAGGTGAGTCTCTTCCGATTCTACCGTTTCTTCCCCCAAAAGGCCAAAACGAGTCCAGTCGTTTGGAAAACCGCGCAACGAATCCTCCTCTGATCATAGATAGATTCCTAACCGACTTAAATGGTCCTAAATTTAAAAATACTTGACAAACTATAGAATCCGCGCTGGATAGCAGAGAGTCTTCTCCGTTATTCAAAAAAAGGAAACTTAAATCTAAAATAGGTAGTGTCTGCCATTTGAACTGCTTCGTGTAATAATTAAAGGGGAAGCTTCCTATGCAGAGAGTAGGGTTTATGCTGCATAATCAATAGACTGAATGCTTTTTCTAATTTTCTAACAGGCCGTGGTAAAGCTGTGCCTAAGTAGCTACAGGTACTTGATTCCGGTAATTGAGTTGTACTTTGGGGGAGCTTTTCTTGGTGCCCCTCAGTTAATTTTGTTAACTGACAGAGGTGCTATGTGTAATGGCTGGTTTGGAGGAGTTGAAAAAGAAACTGGTGCCGTTATTTGCTGCTGAGAATGGGTTTTCTAGTGCATCATCTGATCCCTGTGAATCCTATGTGGTAATGTTCTTTTAAGACTTTAGGTGTTTTGTAAATTAGTAAGGATGCACCTTTAATTTGCAATCGGCTGCCTAATAAATTGTGGGGGGCAAAAGAACCCAACTTTCATCTTCCCTTGACCAATTTGTTTTCTTATCAGTACAGAAAAATTCAGAAACCAAAATGCAAATTTCATTTATTTCTCTTTTTAGCTAGGTTTTGATCTTAGAAAATAGTGGATCGCTAGTAGTAGGGGCAAAATTGTCAACTTCAATGGAACTTAACTTTCATTGATTGGGCATTGGTTCTTTTTGCAATACCCTAAAAAAGTTGGATATATTCTGTAATAAGACAAATATTGGTTTTGTCTGAAATTTTGGAAAACATTTGTTGTGGTTTGCAAAATGATATTTGAATTTAATTTATCATTTACACCCTCAATGGTAGCCATAACGCCATTAGATTTGCATGCAATTTTGTTTCTGATACTCAGGCATCAGATGATACTGTGAACCTCCTGAGCCAATCTCTGGGGGTATACAACATAAATGAGGAAGGGTTGCATAAGCGGTCTGCGGGTATAACAGACGATATCAACACAGATGAGAAGACATTTAGGTGTGCCTCTCATGAAATGCACGTGTTTGGCGCAATTGGTAATGGCGCTAGCAGTATTGTGCATAAGGCTATTTTTATAGTCACTCACCGAGTCCTTGCTCTTAAAAAGATAAATGTCTTTGAGAAGGTATATATATATATCTCTCTCTCTCCTTCCTCCTCCCCCCCCCCCCCCTCTCTCTCTCACACACGCGCCCACACAAACATGCTGAATTATGCATTCTTTATCTTGACTCAGATTACAATTACATTAACTAGGTTTAAATACCACCTCTTTCTCTACTTTTGGCTGCAGACTTTCCACTTTCTTGGACAACTTTCCTCTTCTTAATATTATGTACAAAATATTTCCTATTTTCATTATTTCTTCATTTAGGTCTAGGGTTTTGAGAAATGAAAAATAATTAAAGAGATTTCTGTGTAAAGGTTTTGGTACAGACTATCATTTTGTGGCCCATATATAGGGTCTAAATAAGTTAAAACTTAAAAAAGTATCAAATAGGTATTATTGATTTAGAAGGCAGAGTAGTCGGACACTTGGACTTCATTCTTCTGATATAGAGTTAATATTTACAAGTTAAAACTTTAGTATCAATTGTGGTGTGGCTTATGTAATAACAAGAAAAATTGGGTGCTTTTGGCAAATGCTGGTAATGGTGGCTCTTTTTTTTTATAGACTCATGCTAAAACAAGTACATTTTACTAGATAATATTTGCATAATGCGCACCAATTTGGACTGTTATGATACTCTGTGATAGTCAAGTAGCACATTATACTCGGATAATTCATTTATTTATAGAAGTAACTAAAATTGAAGATGGTGTTGTCTTGGGTGTAAAACAAAAGGAGAAGAGACAGCAGTTGTTGAACGAGATAAGCACGCTATGTGAGGCCCCATGTTTTCCCGCCCTGGTGGAGTTCCATGGTGCTTTTTACACTGCCGGGTCAGGCCAGATCAGCATCGCACTAGAGTACATGGATGGTGGTTCCCTTGCGGATGTGCTCAGAGTCAAGAAGGCGATACCTGAGCTGGTTCTCTCTCATCTCGTCAAGAAGCTCTTACTTGTAAGCATCTTTACATTGTAATTTGACTTTTCTATTGTATAAAATTTTATGTTAGTTCCTGCAAAACCTCAAGATAGCATGTTTCTCCCACCAAAATGGGAAATGCCATACATTCCCTTTTAACATGAGAGGGTTCACATGCATCCTTCCTCTTCTATCTTCTTAATATAAATTTCTAAACCACTCATCATGTTTCTGCCAGTTAACAGATATAAATTTTGGATTAGTGGGGTATTTTGGGCATTTTCTGATGTAAATGGGATGTATCCTGTTCTGGTATGTTGAATTTTGCGGAACATATTTGGTATTCCATATTGTTGTAGTTACACGATTAAACATAGTGCCAGAGCCACATGAGGCCCAGTGGGGTCAATTCATCCCACATGTTTTTCAGGAAGGCCCATTATACCATATTTTTCAATTTCATTGAAAACTTCTTAAAAGATCTCCTTAATTCACACTAAAATCTAAATCTTGGCTGTGCCACTAATTGACCAGCTTTCTCTTGAAGGATACCAAAGTATTCACCTGTTTCCTGTTTTGCTCCTGCAGTTTCAAAGTCTCTATTCTTATATCTGCCTAATAATTTTCTTTTTCATATAATTCTGTTTCTCAATGTCCTTCGAAAGGTAGGAAAAATTCTATTTATTACTGGCCTGGATAGAGTCATCTTTGATGTAGTAGAATTGTTGCATCCTAGGATTTCAGCCCTGCCTTTTTCTATTCTGACTAAAAGATATTTGTATGGACCCAGCAAGCAAAATCAAAATTTTAAACTTCAGGGACCTTCTATAATGAGGGCTCAAATGCCTCAACTTTGGGTGCCTCCATTTTGAAAATTTTAATAACTCAAATCCAAACTAAATATATGGTAAAACAGTTAGACGTGATGTAGCTTCTCTTTTTCTATGCACACATAAAATAATTGGACATTTCAACTTTGTTTTGATTGCCATGAACAGCTTGTAATAATGTAGTTCAGGTTCTTTGTTCTCACCAAAGTCAAAATATGATAATTTGAGTTTCATTTTTTTTTTTTTTCGAGTTTTGGATTTTTGTTATTAAGGATTTGAAAAAATGGAGGCATTTAATCCTCCTCTTTTATGATTTACTTTTCCTTAAAATACTTTTGGAAATTGATCCTACTAATATAATTGTTTGTACCCATTGACCGAAAGGGACTTCAATATTTGCATGGCATAAAACATCTGGTACATAGAGACATAAAGCCAGCAAACTTGCTAGTCAATCTTAAAGGTGAGCCGAAGATCACCGACTTTGGAATCAGTACTGAATTGGAGAACACCATGGCCTTGGTATGCAGTCAGTGCCCTCTATTTCTAGTGACTTCTTATGGATTTTTCCTTTTTTTCTAAATAGTAAAAGAGATTCTATTGTATCATCAGAAGTCACCCAACAATGCATTTTGGTATACTTCTGAGAAACACCAAGACTGCTAATACATAAGAGTGCCCCTGTGTTTTGTGTACTGGATGTTATAAGAACATAAAATACTGGATCCAATGTGAGTGCCGCCATGTTTTAATTTGATATATGGTTTACAACTTTATTATTTCTAGTGTGCTACATTTGTGGGAACTGTGACTTACATGTCACCAGAGAGGATAAGAAACGAGGGCTATTCATACTCTGCTGATATATGGAGCTTTGGATTAGTTATCTTGGAGTGTGCCACCGGCAAATTTCCTTATTCAGCAAATGAAGGTCCTGCCAATCTTATGCTACAGGTGAGATCTTTCTCTCTTGCAAAAAATATACACCTGCAAAATGTTTGAAAATTAAAGATGGGGGTCAAGCCTCCCAATTTAAATATCTACGGATCTCTCAACCGAGTTTCGAACCTATGATATCGCACACGGAGAGCATTGCCTTTGCCACTAGACCAACCGCTGCTTCTAATACCTCTGTAACATGTTTAAATCATATCTAATTACCATGCAAAATTAGAAAGATCATGTGTGCTCATGCAAAACAAAGGATTCACTGCACTAATTCCTTACCACCCGATTATATTTCTTTAAAATTCTCACTGATTAATGCTCCAAGGAGGCCATGTGGAAAAAAATAAATAAAAGGTAGCTCAAGAGTCTCTGGATAACTTTCCATTTTTACTTTAGTTATTTTCCTTATTAATCCTATTCTATAACTTCTATTCGAAGAAAAGGTTCCAAATAAAATTAGACCATATTTCGGAAATACACCAATATTGTCTTTTAATAGAAAAGGACATTTATAAAAAAAACTTTTTGAGAAACAGGAAGAGTGAACAAGTCGGAGCTGGAATCACTATGAGGTGTTCTCTGCATTTTGATATTTCTTACCGATTTTTATACAGAATTTTAGGTGACATGCAATAAATACGACAAATAGTATAAAGTTTTTTGAAGTACGACAAAAATTAAAAACATGTCCCTCATAATTGAGATGTCTGATTTTATTATAGCACAAGATGCAAAACCAACATTTTTTTAGTAATTTTGAACCGTAAAAAGGTAGATAATTAGATATTTTATACAGGTCTAATGGGGTGAGAGGCTGAGAGCAACTCCAAATTTTAAACTTCTATTATTATTGTAGTGGACCATATAGAAAAATATGGACTCTTTTTTTAATTGCTCTCATTAATTCAGATGTTCCAGGAAGGGACAAGTTGGGTCCCCCTCTTCAGATCAAGACCTTTTAAGCATTACTGAGGCAAATTTTAAATAAATTATATTGTTGAGGATTCAGTGTGGACAATCAAATCGCCCTAGTTAATGATTGCTCACTCCACTCCCGATAATGTTAATGTATACAATGTTCTCCACCATTTGTCAGTAATATGAAAGATGCCCTAACATATCCTGCGCCCCAAACCAGAATTTGGTATTTCAAAAGAAGATGGAAAGAAAAATATCATATTTTCCATGTTTGAGAGGGACGTCAGAATATATTTTTATAATGTATGGTGTATCAAACCATGCCTTAATACAAGATGGCCATCTTTCTAGGCAAGATATGAATTGATTCTGTATGTTTCTTTTCATATCATCTTACTGTTGCATAATTATTATTTATTTTGCTTTTGGTTTATGTTATAAAAATTGACTTGCAGATCTTGTATGATCCATCACCGACTCCACCGAAAGACAAATTTTCACCTGAATTCTGCTCACTTATTGATGCTTGCTTGCATAAAGATGCCGATAAAAGACCCACAGCTGATGAGGTTTTTTATTCTTTATAATACCATGTTTTTATTTTTTTCCACTCGAGAAAGATAGTACGAGAACATATTGACTAACAATATTTTCTTATGAAAAATCAGCTTATATGCCACCCTTTTATAAAGAAGTATGAGACATTGAATGTGGATTTGTCAGAGTATATTAGGAGCGTTGTTGATTTTACGCAAAGATTAAAGGACATAGCAGATGTCAGTATCTTTTTTTATTTTTTCTATATTTTTTCTTTCTAACTAAATTTCTCATTTCATCTATACTCACTTTTCTCTTTCATTTTTCTTTTGTTTTCTTGGGTGGGAGCCTCCTGGGCAGGGGCCTCGGGTATACTTTTATATATGGTTGATGTTTGTTTGTAAGTTTCTTTGGCTAACCCCAATATGATAGTGATGTTATATTAGCAGCCAGTATTAAATTGTAATTTAAAACATAGCTGAGTAATTGTCAAATTTTAATTTATCTTCTTTTTTTCTGTTATAGATGCTTGCTGTACACTATTATCTTCTGTTTGATGGCACGGACATGCACTGGCGTCACATGAGAACTTTTTACACTGAGGCTTCTACCTTAAGGTTCGGCCATCTCCACCATCAAGTCACGTTTTCTTCTCCTAGTGCCTTTGTTTTTACCTTCTTATGTGATTCTTTTTTAGGGATTTTCATTGTGTTTTCTTTTTAAATTATTTCCAACACATGTCTACAAATTTTCTTCATTTTTCAGTTTTTCGGGTACCAAGTACAAAGGGCAGGATGAAGTCTTTTCGAAATTGACTGATATAAGAAGAAAACTACATGGAGAACAGCCAGGTGAAAAGATTGTACATGTTGTAGAAAAGCTCCAGTGCAAGCCAAACGGGAAAGATGGGGTTAAGATACGTGCATCCGGTTCATTTATATGTGGGACCCACTTTTTGATATGTGGGGAAGGGGTTCAAGCTGAAGGGATGCCCCACATAGAAGATCTTTCGGTGGACATACCTGGGAGGTGTGTAGGAAATTTTCGGGAGCAGTTTGTGATGGAACCAGGGACTATAATTGGTTCGTATGTCATAGGTCAGCAAGAGTTGTACATAATGCAATCAAAGGAGAACTAACACTAAGCTTGTTTGTCAGGTGCGCAACTTTAGCCTTGAATTTTTTTTTTCTTTTTGCTTTTTTGGGCTAAAAAATGCTGCCCCTCTTTAATCCTACATGTTTTGTCAGGTTCAAGCCAGCAATGCTAAAATCAAGCAAAATCGAAAACTTGAGGATCCAAATTGAGTTTTCTGATACATTATTTGTGAATCATTTTTTGTTCCAATTTTTAGAAGGTCAGTTCAATTATGCGCATCTAACTTGGATTTGGAGGATTAACAATAAGTAAATCCGAAGAATTTTGCGAGTTGCTTGGTTACCAATTAAATATATGGGTTTTGGTGAATCATGTGCGCTACATCCAACCGATATGAAGATACGATGTACTGTTCAAGTTCTTATTGGTTGTCCTCCTGTAATATTTAGCTAGGTATTTAATATTTGATGCACTGCATTTTATTCAGCCGCCCATATTATTATTGGTTATTGTAATGGTTGCATCTGTTTCAATGTTCAAGTTTAAACATTTTGTTCCTCATTTTTTGTTTTGTTTTATTTGGTAATACAATGTTAATGATGATTATGATGATCTGTGGGCTTTTACGTACTGGTTTATAGTTAAGCAGCTTTTTCTAGAAAATTTGTTCGTTATATTTATTTTCTTATCCAGGTTTTGTTGAATGACTTGCTTTCAACTTTGGGGAGAATGTCTTTCTTCGAGGAACAAAATCGCTGAGAATCTAATGTACTTTGTTTATCAAATTTAATTTATGTCTTTTACAAATTAGGTGGACATATGAGGTGAATGTGTCCGAATTATTAAATCTAAATATCTTTTAATTAAATCATAGAAAAACATTACATTCAAAGAAGATAAAATACCACAAAGATTTATAAATTTTATTTAACATTCAAATTTAAATTTACAGCTATAAAAAATGGGAGAGCCTAGCTATCTCCCGGAATCCATCCCTCAGTTAGTAACTACTTTAATAACTATTAACTACTTGGGGGACCACTTACTATTTGAGGACCGCCTAATATCTGAAATATTTTACAACTAGCGCGAGCAAGTATTCACATATAATAAATCAAGTATTCATCTATAATACATCAAGTATTCACACCTAAGATATCAAGTATTTAAAAAAAAACTGGACACATCATTCACCCATCTTTTACACGTTTTTAGAGGTGATTTTTTTTTTCTCCGTTCAATCTAACCAATATTTCTGACGATCTGTGAGAAATTTTGCAAATCTAAAACCACCAACGTCTTCTACACAATTTTCTCTTTCAAATGAGATCCATGACGACATACTTTCGAGTTGTCTGTTGCACAAGTATTCACACATCGTCATACAAGTATTCATCCCTCATCGAGCAAATATTAATCCTCGCCGTGTAAGTGTAAATAGTTCATGTATCAAGAGTATTACAAGCATATGTGCATACCTCGATTAATTTTACAAGAGCGCGCAAGTATTCACATATAATAAATCAAGTATTCACACCTAAGATATCAAGTATTTAAAAAAAAACTGGACACATCACTCACCCATCTTTTACACGTTTTAAAAGTTTTTTTTTCTCCGTTCAATCTAACCAATATTTCTGACGATCTGTGAGGAATTTTGCAAATCTAAAACCACCAACGTCTTCTACACAATTTTATCTTTCAAATGAGATCCATGATGACATACTTTCGAGTTGTCCGTTGCACAAGTATTCATACCTCGTCATGCAAGTATTCATCCCTCATCGAGCAAGTTGTCACACCCCCGATCCGGAGGTGCGACAGTTACTACCGCGTACCTTTACTATTCAATATACGTAACATAAGATATGAATCTTTTTATGCATTGCCAATAGCATCCATTATTTTTACCACATCTCAAAATATTTACAAGAATTATTTGACCATTTATAGTGGATGATGCTAGAGATATATTCTCTGCACCCTGTCAAATATAATAAACCCAAATCCCATACCTTTAGGTAGCCCTGCTGTCAATTATAACCCCAAAAGCGTTTCTCTGTCTTCATCTAACAAACCTGTGAATCCCACAAGGGGAAACGCGTGAGAAATAATAAATTATTTCTCAGTGCTAATTGCCACTGAGGTTATTTGATTCGAAGGAAATCCATGTTCAGAATGAAATCTCCGCATAAGAAACTAACAGTTCATTTCATAATAACGAATGCAAATGCTCAATAACAGTATTCAATTGAACAACAACAATTATGTAAATAAATCAGAACTCTAAGAATCTTATCAGAATAAATGGTTTGGGTCAAAATCTTTTAAACCATAAAGTCTAGTAACGTTTGGTTTCTTAACTTTACAATTTCTAGTCTGGTAACACTGACAGATACAATAACATGTATATGTCGTGTTATGGCTTATACTGTTCCACCTATTCTGGTAATTTGTTAACAGAAACAATACATAATCAATATCTCAATACTGTCATTATCGGAAAGAAAATCAATGACAAGACAGTTCTAACTATCCTGACAATTATTTAACAGAAACAATACGAAATCAATATCAATACTGTCATTATCGGAAAGAAAATCATTGATAAGACAGTTACCACAGTTCTTTAGTCTTACAGTCACAATTCATATTCATTCAATATCCCCTATCCAACCGGTACTGGATTCAGTTGGGGCCATTCACCATATGCGCATAAGGGTCCTGGAGTAAAGTCTAGTAGCTAGCTAGACTTTACAATAAATTAATCATTTTTCTCCACTATATGGAGGTTCAAGGATTACAGTATTCAATATTCAATCAATTCAGTCACTGTGGTTTCAATCAATCAGATTTCAATAAGAATCAATCAATCGATAAACAATATCAACATGACAGTCAACAGACTTACCTGTAATTCAGTTTCAATTGTATTGGGCTATGCATATGATGCAACAGTTCAATCAATGCAGTCAATCAAATATTCAAAATGCACAGCGAGTTACGATTTAATTCCTAGTCATGAATCTCAGACTAATCCAATAACCGCGCACCTGATATCGTAGGGCAACAGGTGAGGTTGCTAACTGTATGTTCTTCCTGATCATTCTGTCTCATCAGTCTTTCTCATAATTATGCCTATATCAGAAT
Source organism: Carex littledalei (assembly GCA_011114355.1). Taxonomy (NCBI): domain Eukaryota; kingdom Viridiplantae; phylum Streptophyta; class Magnoliopsida; order Poales; family Cyperaceae; genus Carex; species Carex littledalei. Next base: position 9,953,253 of record CM022089.1, on the reverse strand, counting down.
AATATATATTCTGATCAATATTTATAACAATTAAGTATAACAAAACACTTCACGTATTCTAATATTTAAATCCCAATTATGTGTTTATACAATTAAGCTATGTTCAATATTTCTGATTTAACATTCCTATGCATTTTATTTACATTTAAGGGTCATATAAGACTGTATAATATCAAGTCATACATATAATAGATCACATCTATAATCACCTTCAAACCTTGTTTAACTACTAACAATACTCATTTTAATTAAAGACATAATTTATCAATTATTCTATCATTTTCTTAAAATCCGTTAACTTATATTTATTTCAATCTAATAGTCCAAAATCAAGTTCAATAAATCCACTCCAATTCAGTTTCAGTCCTATAGTCCATATCTTTGTCAGTTCAAACAATGCAGTCTAATTTATTTTCCTTCATTCTTAGACAGAGCCTAATTTGGATTAAACCACTTCACCTTTCTACAGAGTCTAATTTTCTAACTAAGTCCGAAGGCCAAGCCTATACTTCAATTATTTACTCTTTTTATCTATTCAGAAGTTCAAGAGACCATGCTAATTTATTTGTGCTCGGCCTGAGATCAGGCATAAAATTCAATTCACTTAATTCAACTTAAAATCGAAACCATAGACAACCATTTTGCAATTTAGTCCTTTTCAACATGAGAATTTTGCAACTTTTACCCTTTGTATTATTTTCCTTGTAAATAAGTCCCTTAAACAACCAAGCCATATACAAGTAAACACAACAAGCTGGTAACCAACTGATATCAGTGTTTGGAGGTTTAGAGATATTCGATATCAACTCGGTATAGCACTATAAAGGTGGCCGGTAGAAAAATAAGCCAACCATGGCTAACGGGTTCAAATCCGATAAGGAAAATAAAATAAAAACAAGATGATTTTCAATCAATCCATAAGAATCTCAACTCAGTTAATAGCACCAAACCTATTGCTTACTCAAGTCTCAAGGTTACCAAACCGGAAAACCCTAGGTCGGGTAGAGAGGAAGTAAAACCGAGAGAGAGAGATATACCCAGTGCCATCACTGAATATAGTGAGCAAAGAAAGGCGAGAACATCAATCCAATCAAAATCGTTCAAACGGCCAGAGAGAGATATCTCTCGGTTGCCTTGCGAAGATAGAAACAAGAAGGAAATGAAAAGAGATGGAATGATCCAGAGAGAGAGATAGACACGGTAAAAACAAAAGAAATGAGAAGATAAGAGTGAATTTATCATGTGGGCCCCATATAGTTAATTTAAAAACCCTTTATCAATTTAACCCTTGAGTTTTCCAATTTTATGGGTAAATCCTGAAATTTTGATAAAAGAGTATTAACATTTTAGAATTTCCAATATTTAAGTAATCAATTTGATAGTAAGTCAATCAAAGTAACTTAATTATCCCTCTAATTTGTTCAGTAAAACTTATATTTCACTTCAATTGTAACCTATTTCACTGGAAAACACATCTAAATATTTCATATATTATTTTCAATTATTAATTTCATATATGTATTTTGCGGAATGTTACATTCTTCCCCACTTAAAATAATTTCGTCCGCGAAATTAAAATTAATATGCATCTCTTAGACAATACAATCATTAGTTTAAAATCATTACCCTTCCGCTGTGCTACTCTCATATCATAACTATATATAAACAAAAATAAAGTTTTAGTCTTGAAATCTCAAAGGTTATTCCTTTCTCCTTTGGTGATTGGTCAAAGAAGAAAGGATATGCCTTTCATTCTATAAAATCAGTCATCAAAACTGATGGCCAGTCAGTTTTGTTAAAATCTCAGTACTTCTTTGCATATAAGCAGTTTACTTATAACAATTTATCACAATATAGAAGCTGAATATATTTCATTCTATCATATTACCTGTACAGTTGAAAATGTCGATACACAGTAAATAATATAATCATAATTAACTATTGTCATTTAATATTAGTTATTGTAAACATAACAGTCTAATACATATTATATGTAAAATTCTATATCAGTTAACCAATACTTAATCATTATCAGTAATTGTAAACATAACAGTGTAGTTAACATATAACATTAGTACATTTTTACTATTATCCAAAATATCAAATATTATATAAGTTACTATATTACTTTATTATACATCTTCTTTGATTCATGTTAGAAGACGGGAATGCATCAGTATTAACTAATACCAGTATCAAGATATCAATAATCAGTACAAGAAGAGACACTTGAAAAAGAAGATCACTATAGAACTGAATCATTTCAGAAAACTACTATTCTCACATTTACAAAGAGAAGTTGCGACCTCATACAGAATAACTAAGAATATGACTTATCAGGACAACAATTATTACCATTATTATAATCCAATCGATTAGTCAACATTTTACAAATAAACCATTTATCAATAATGATTTTCAAACTTCTCAGAACAATTGTTATTACTCATTTAAACTTATTTTCAATATTTCCTTAATTCATGGTCTAATTCAGTATACCACATTTAACACTTGTTAGAAATAAATTCCTTCTAAAATTCTAGCAATGCATCTAAATTTTCAATAACCAATTCTTGTACAAATGTGGGTTTCGGTCAAAAACCTAAAATCTCATACCCACAAACCCAATAGAATTGTTCAGCAACATTCAAACTTATTATAAATATCGTTTGCTTATATATCATTATTTTTCTGCAACACTGTTGATATATGTGGTAATTCAAATATTAACCCGTTATATTTCTTTAGAATACATATTAATAATCTTGTTCTTTCAATTATGCATCTCCATTAACAACAATAAATATCTATGAAAGTTTAGAGTTTCGGTCAAAACTTTATTACATTGCAAACCCACTAACCAAACATAAATGCCATAGTAAAATTCAATTGTTACAAACATCATTAGCTTAAACAGTAATGCAATTTAATTTAGTAATCCTTTAACTATAATTATTCACAGATCCTTTCTTAAAAAAAATCTTATAGGAACATTTTCATATTGGATATCAATATCACTTGTATCTATATATATACAAATATTAATTAGTATACAACCGATGCTAACAAAAAAATGCAAAGGTACCTTTTAACCAATAAACCCCAAAATCAAATTTGATCAAAAGAGCAATGAATACATACGCAATACAATTTTTTTTTTTTTTTTTTTTTTTTTTTAAGATGACTCATTACCTATTTTGTTTTCAACTAAAAACCATTTGCTCTATAGCATTAAAATCTTCAAAGTTTCAATAACAGCAATTCATATGTTAACACCAAAACAGTTTCATGATTTTATACACTCAATAAAATTCTTTCCATTTGTTTGTAGTGATTAATTAATTTTATGCTCATACAGTAACATTATCAAAACGATCAATACATATATATATTTTTTTCTTTGTATTTATACATAAATGTGGGTATTACTTGATACACAACTAGTACCAATGGAGAAAAAGAAACAAAAGCCCCTTTAATAAATAACCTCTTGAAAAGATCATATTCAACTAAGAAAAATATTTAATGACTATGCAATGCAATTTAAAAGTTACTCATTTCTTTTGAATTTCGTTATTACTTTTCAGATCAGAGGCCAGTCGAGCCACTGTTAATTTTCCATTTTATTTCCTCTTTAAAATTCACAAGTCTATGGCTTAATAACTCAAAAACTCTTTTACAATTGCTATTAAATTTTACCCAAGCTCCAAGTTCAAAATAAATTGCTTTTCTTTAAATTTCTACGGTCAAATTTTAAATTTCTTTATTTTGCAACTTAACCCTTAATTCTTTTCATATTTTCGGAGTAACTAATACCGTGCAATAACGATGAACACTCATTCTCCAAAATTATCAATATTCTTTTTAAGTGTGATTAACTTTTTCTATCTCAATTTATTTTTAATTAAAATTTTCAGTTCAGTTGTCCTGACAAGATCTAATCACCAAAACTTACAGAAATTACCTTACAAGATTTTAAGTATCACAATTTGATCCTAAACAATTTAGATTACAATTCATATCAGAAAAACAAGAACAATACCAGTACTGACTGATATCAGTGTCAATATAGAATACCACAATCAGGAATAAAATATACAATCTCAGGAGGAATCAGAAGATTAACCTGAGATAGAGTCCAAGAATCAGAAGTCAGTGTCACAGTGATTACTATGAGAATTCAATTTAACCCTTGAAACATCATTCACAATATATACAATATGTAGCTTAACAATTTCAGTGTACTTGTACATTCAATATACTTTAACAATTAACAATCCATTATTGCATATGTATACACTAATATATCGATTCCCACAATGTATAATTAATAAGGCGAACCATTATGATACAATCTAGTCTATAATATATTTTCATATAAACGTACCTATTTCATTAATCAATCGTGAGCACTACACTTTCACATTCATTTCATTAATTCATTAGCAATAGTATCATATTTGTAACAGATTACGTTTATCGTATGTACCTATTATTACATTGTTTACTCTCAGTAAATCCTTACAGTCTTCAATTCACTTTCTGTATCAGTTCACTTTCAATATCATTTCACTTTTCATATCAGTTCATTTTCATATCAGAGATAACGTTAACAGACCAGAAAGGAAGTTCGTAATAATACTAATAACTCAATACGATCTCACTGACGTTCACTAGACAGCTAATGGATTATTGGCACTGCATAACCATGCTCTGATACCAACTCTGTCACACCCCATATCCGGAGGTGCGACAGTTCCTACTGCGTACTTTAATTTACCATTCAATATACGTAACATAAGACATGGATATTTTTATGCATTGCCAATAGTATCCATTATTTTAACCACATCCCAATATATTTACAAGAATTATTTGACAATTTATAGTGGATGATGCTAGAGATATACTCTCTGCACCCTGTCAAATATAATAAACCCAAATCCCACACCTTTAGGTGGCCCTGCTGTCAATTATAACCCCAAAAGCGTTTCTCTGTCTTCATCTAACAAACCTGTGAATCCCACAAGGGGAAACGCGTGAGAAATAATAAATTATTTCTCAGTGCTAATTGCCACTGAGGTTATTTGATTCGAAGAAAATCCATTTTCAGAATGAAATCTCCGCATAAGAAACTAACAGTTCATTTCATAATAACGAATGCAAATGCTCAATAACAGTATTCAATTGAACAACAACAATTATGTAAATAAATCAGAACTCTAAGAATCTTATCAGAATAAATGGTTTGGGTCAAAATCTTTTAAACCATAAAGTCTAGTAACGTTTGGTTTCTTAACTTTACAATTTCTAGTCTGGTAACACTGACAGATACAATAACATGTATATGTCGTGTTATGGCTTATACTGTTCCACCTATTCTGGTAATTTGTTAACAGAAACAATACATAATCAATATCTCAATACTGTTATTATCGGAAAGAAAATCAATGACAAGACAGTTCTAACTATCCTGACAATTATTTAACAGAAACAATACGAAATCAATATCAATACTGTCATTATCGGAAAGAAAATCATTGATAAGACAGTTACCACAGTTCTTTAGTCTTACAGTCACAATTCATATTCATTCAATATCCCCTATCCAACCGGTACTGGATTCAGTTGGGGCCATTCACCATATGCGCATAAGGGTCCTGGAGTAAAGTCTAGTAGCTAGCTAGACTTTACAATATATTAATCATTTTTCTCCACTATATGGAGGTTCAAGGATTACAGTATTCAATATTCAATCAATTCAGTCACTGTGGTTTCAATCAAACAGATTTCAATAAGAATCAATCAATCGATAAATAATATCAACATGACAGTCAACAGACTTACCTGTAATTCAGTTTCATTATATTGTGTTATGCATATGATGCAACAGTTCAAACAATGCAATCAATCAATTATTCAACATGCAAAGCGATTTATGATTCAATTCCTAGTATTGAATCTCAAGACTTTTCCAATAACCCCGCACCTGATATGTAGGGCAACAGGTGAGGTTGCTAACTGTATGTTCTTCCTGATCATTCTGTCTCATCAGTCTTTCTCATAATTATGCCTATATCAGAATAATATATATAGTCTAATCAATATTTATAACAATTAAGTATAACAAAACACTTCACGTATTCTAATATTTAAATCCCAATTATGTGTTTATACAATAAGCTATGTTCCATATTTCTGATTTAACATTCATATGCATTTTATTTACATTTTAGGGTCATATAAGACTGTATAATATCAAGTCATACATATAATAGATCACATCTATAATCACCTTCAAACCTTGTTTAACTACTAACAGTACTCATTTAATTAAAGACATAATTTATCAATTATTCTATTAAGAATTAACTTGTATTTATTTCAATCTAACAGTCCAAAATCAAGTTCAATAAATCCACTCCAATTCAGTTTCAGTCCTATAGTCCATATCTTTGTCAGTCGAACAGTGCAGTCTAATTTATTTTCCTTCATTCTTAGACAGAGCTTAATTTGGATTAAACCACTTCACCTTTCTACAAAGTCTAATTTTCTAAACTAAGTCCGAAGGCCAAGCCTATACTTCAACTATTTTCTCTTTTTCTCTATTCAAAAGTTCAAGAGACCATGTTCATTTTATTTGTGCTCGGCCTGAGATCAGGCATAAAATTCAATTCACTTAATTCAACTTAAAATTGAAACCATAGACAACCATTTTGCATTTTAGTCCTTCTGACATAATCAAATTATCAACATGAGAATTTTGCAACTTTTACCCTTTGTATTATTTTCCTTGTAAATAAGTCCCTTAAACAACCAAGCCATACACAAGTAAACACAACAAGCTGGTAACCAACTGATATCAGTGTTTGGAGGTTTAGAGATATTCGATATCAACTCGGTATAGCACTATAAAGGTGGCCGGTAGAAAAATAAGCCAACCATGGCTAAGGGGTTCAAATCCGATAAGGAAAATAAAATAAAAACAAGATGATTTTCAATCAATCCATAAGAATCTCAACTCAGTTAATAGCACCAAACCTATTGCTTACTCAAGTCTCAAGGTTACCAAACCGGCAAACCCTAGGTCGGGTAGAGAGGAAGTAAAACCGAGAGAGAGAGATATACCCAGTGCCATCGCTGAATATAGTGAGCAAAGAAAGGCGAGAACATCAATCCAATCAAAATCGTTCAAACGGCCAGAGAGAGATATCTCTCGGTTGCCTTGCGAAGATAGAAACAAGAAGGAAATGAAAAGAGATGGAATGATCCAGAGAGAGAGATAGACACGGTAAAAACAAAAGAAATGAGAAGATAAGAGTGAATTTATCATGTGGGCCCATATAGTTAATTTAAAAACCCTTTATCAATTTAACCCTTGAGTTTTCCAATTTTATGGGTAAATCCTGAAATTTTGATAAAAGAGTATTAACATTTTAGAATTTCCAATATTTAAGTAATCAATTTGATAGTAAGTCAATCAAAGTAACTTAATTATCCCTCTAATTTGTTCAGTAAAACTTATATTTCACTTCAATTGTAACCTATTTCACTGGAAAACACATCTAAATATTTCGTATATTATTTTCAATTATTAATTTCATATATGTATTTTGCAGAATGTTACACAAGTATTCATCCTCATCGTGTAAGTGTAAATAGTTCATGGAGGTGGGAGACGGAGGCAGAGGTGGGAGAGGGAGAGGGAGGCGAAGGCGGAGGTGGGAGAGGGAAAGGGAGGCGGAGGCGGAGAGGGAGAGGTGGGAGAGGCCGGTGGAGGCGGAGACAGAGAGGTGGGAGAGACAGGTGGAGGCGGAAGTGGGAGAGAGAAGGAGAAAGAGGAAAGAAATAAAGGAAGAAAATTTGCTAATTAATTTGTAGGGACCATTAGATAGTTAGAATTTGTAATTATAGTTAAAAGATGAAGTTAGTTAGTTGGAGGATGAAATGGGGGATAGATAGATGGGGGAAAATATAATTATCCATAAAAAATTAGATAACCCGTCTTTGATCTAGTGGCAAAGGTAATGCTATCTTTTTTTTGTTAAAGAGACATATACCCATTTGTATTAGCAAAAGGATAGTCTTAATTACACAAGCACCATAAGCAAAAAGCTCTGGAAAAACAGAAGAGTGACCTGTGTTCCTACCTCAACTTCCTAAAACAAACCATATAAAAGTGCAAACCAACAGCATAGCAATTAGCAAGTCACTAGAAAACTACTTAGTACAAAACAGAACATGGCACAAAGAAAAGAGTAAAGGAAAGCAGAAAAGCAGCTACGCAGTCTCAGCAGTATGAGTGTCCCCATCCATCGCCACCATCTCAGGTGCTTCAGCCCATGCCCGCAGCGGAATTTCTTCAACCTCAGCAGGAGTTCAAGTCACCATCTCTTGCACCACGGCTTCCTGAATGTTTCCTGACCAATATTGAATTAAAGACAAAATGAGAAAGATCATAGAGCGATTAGATTTAGGTGCGACTCCTGTAAAACAGATGTCATTGCGATGTTTCCAAAGTGACCAGCATATTGCACTTATTACTATTAGAGCAGCTTTCCTCTTTTTGGAAGGTAAGGATTGTACATAGTCTATAACATCATCAAAAGATTGCCAATTCATAAAAACATCCTGGAAACCTTCCAGAACCAAATAGTTTTGACAAAAGAACATTGAACAAATAAATGCTTCACAGATTCAGCAGCACCACAAAAATGACACTGATTAGATCCTATCAAACCCTTTTTAATCAATCTTTGTTTAGTAAGAATTCTTTTATTGGACAAGAGCTACGTAAAAATCCTAATTTTTGGCGAAATCGGTATTTTCCACTAGATAGCATACCTATCAGCTTGAACCCCTCTAAACACAAGAAAAGTATATAAAGAATGTACAGTAAACTTATGAGAAGAATCTCATTTCCAATATATTCGATTTTGTGCATGAGTAAAGGTCAAAGGCAATGTTCTCTAGTAACATAACAATACTCTCTGCATGAGAAGTCAACCCTATGGGAATGCGATATCAAATAGTTTTATGACTTAAACTCTAAACTCTAACTTTTACTGAAAAATTATAAAAATTATAAAAATTAAGGCAACCCTCGCTGAAAATTTACTTATATATTGAATTTGTTTTTATCGCCTTATATGTTCTTTGAAATTAAGATGCTGTTAACAAGTGAAGGGCCCGACAGAAACTGTCACGTCCCTGGGGTGTAATTGGGACGAAACGGGTCGTCTTTAGACTTTGACCCGGGAGGACGTCGCGACTCGCAAAGAAGAAGAAGGAGCGGGCCACTCGGTCAGGGAGACGGTAAGGAAGGAATTAATTCGTGAGCCGGTGCTGTCTTTGGGGCCCGTGATTGAAATACTGCCTAAGCAGTTGTTAGATGGAAACAGCCGCTGCGAAGTGGGCCTTCGGAGAACAGTATTGGAGGGCACCGTTAGAAAGAAACTGGAGACGAATCCATCCCGTCTGTTGAAGAAAGAATTGGACAGATCAGCGCGAAAGAACGACGTGGACGCTGATGTGTCACGCGTAGAATAGATAGGAAGATCCACACGGTGGAATTAGAAATTCTTTTAATTTCAGTTTTGTCTATAAAAGGCAAAGAAGTCTACTGGTTTAGATTAGACTATTATTGTGTAATTTTGATGTTTCACCTAAACTTGGCTTTATCGTCATTTTTGTATCTGTGGGCTTGATTATTAGAAATTGGATCGATTTGTTTTTTTATGTGTTCAATTCACTTGTTCTGTGATTCATTACGTCTTGAACGTAACAGAAACATTGCTTATTTGATGCATGCATAATTACGAGTTTTAGACACGAGGTTTTAGTCTAAGTCATGTCCCGTTAAATATGATTATTCAAATTTCAAGTGTTTAGATATTCTTTATGAATTTCATAACACGAACAGGACGCATTTTGTAAAGTATAAGAGGAAAGTAAATTAACTAGTTTTGACTGTTAAAATTAAGACAGAGACAAAGACAACATGTCTCCTTGTGCAGGGTAAAATCAAACAAAGAATGCATCATCGAACCCTCCCAGGTGTGCTTTGATATAATATCATTGGAGTGACGCTAAGGTACTATGCATAGCAAATTTTAATTTGTAATACGGATTTATAATTTTATTTTAAAGTCTAAATAGTCGATTTTAAAGTCTAAAGTCTATTTTGTATATTTTTCGTATAAAAATGTACTTGGATGCCAACTTTTACATTTATTAGAAATTTTTTTACTATTTTTTTTAAAAGTACAAAATAGTTAAAAAAATCTAAAAAATGTAAAATTTGGTCTTCAAGTACATTTTTATATGAAGATCATAATTCGGATCTAGCACTACAATAACATAATTAAAAAAAATACCAAAAATAGGGATATTTTCATATAATTATACATTCTTTTAATTAGCTCTAATATGAATGAATTGATTATCAAAATAAACAATAGTTAAGATATTGTTTATGTAATTGTACTGGTTCTACTGTTTCAATGGAAGGGCTCTTAAGCCTCTTTTTTTTATAAAAGAGAGAGAGTGAGGCTATGGTACTATACCTAGCGCGGATTGGTCTGTACTACGGATCAATATTTTGTTTTCAAAATCTTAACAGTCAATCGATCTGAACCGTTCAATATGGTCTCTATATGAATATGTACTTGTAAATTAAATTTTAAATTTTTTAGAATATTTTTACTATTTGTTTAGATGGGTAGAAAATCACTGTTTTTTAATGCTCCAGAATTTTCAGATCAAGTGATTTTCTACTCATCTAAAAAAATAGTAGTTTTTTTTTAAAACAATGTAAAATTTAATTTACAAGTACATATTCATATAATGACTATGTTGAACGATTCGGATCGACCGTTAGAACTTTCAAATAAAAAATTTGAGTCCATATTGCGGACCAATATTCTATTCAACAGTAGTTAAGATATATAATGCAACAAGACATTTTCTAGAAAAAAAAGCATGACTAATAAAACATGTTACCAATCACAGTTTTAAATAGCCCGATATTGTCCTGCTATAACCTTTTCGGATATTTAAACACAATGTTGGTTAAAGAAAATTTGAAAAATACATCTATGGATCTATGGTTGTTATATAGCCACCGCCAGAGCCGTTACCCTGATATACGCTAAAGCTATTAGGGCCCGTTCGGTAGATGAGGTTCCTATGGGTTTTCAAGGGTAAAATCAATTTGTGGGCATTTTTTCTTTGAAGGTGTTCGGCACACAGTAATATTTCCTAATTCAATTTCCAAAAAGTTACTTTTCTTTCTTGAAGACCTATGGGAAAAATAAATTAGGCTGGAGGTCCGGTTTTTTTACCAATTGGTGGAGCTACTAAGTTGCTTCATTTATTTTATTAAATTTACCATTCAAATTGGACCATATTTTATTAAAGAAACAAATTTAATCTAAATTCTAAGCCCCAGCCGAGCACAATTATGTGAACAAAGCCTCAATTAAATCAATTTTGTACCAGCTAATTAAACTAGCAACACTTAATTTTAATATATTAGTATTAATACACTTAATATAGTTTAATTATTGTATTAAATCTTCTATAAAAAGAAAAACAAACCAACATCCTAACAAATTTTTCATGCATTTGCCGAACACCTATATTCTAAAATTTTCCATGAGTTAAATAACTTTGGTTTTGACAAATTGAAATTCCCAATCCCATATTAAAAATTCCCATTCCCATCAAATTCCTATGCTGCCGAACAGGCCCTTAGACTACATGCATGAGTCGTATTGTACTTCTTCAAACTTCCATGTATTTTATTTATTATTTAGAACTTGGTTTAATCTACAACAAAAACCAAATATTAGTTGAACTCTTAACCATAGCTCTAATGTTATGCTGTTGTACAACTCCCTTGCATCTTACATGACTTATCTATGCAAATCAGTAAATGCCAATACATACTTGAAATAAAAATAAAAATCTTCTATACTTTTGATAGTCGACTTTAGTCAATAGAAACTAGCGGTTCATGGAATTGTACATTGATTTATTACCTCGAATTTCTTTTATTAGCAAGATACTCGTTCAAACATATCAGTTAAGACATTTTCTTGGTTCTTATGGCATTTACTTATTTTAGTCCTGATTCTAACTAACTATACCGAACAACCGTACGAGCACCTCGAGATTGTAGCGAACCTCCTCTCTCTCCTGATTTTAAGCACAAATATAAAAGCAGAAGCAAACTTGAAGGAACAAATTAAAGACGGGAAAGAGTAATTCCTCTCCACCAAAATTTAAGAAAGGAGCCTCGGCTAACATGACAAATTATGAAGTACTTGTTGCATTGCTGTTTTTCATTACTGCCGAGCAATCCGTAAGCGCTACGTGGAACTTTAACAATAATCCGGGTGGAGGTGGTTTTTTTGGGGGTCAGGGCGGTGATAATTTTCCAGGTCTAGGTGGTTTTCCCAGACGGGGCGGTTGGGTCGGTAATACCGGTCTGACAATAGGCATATTTCCTGGATGGAACCAGGATACTCTTAAGCCAGGCAAGTTTGAGAGAGGACTCAAGGAGGGATTTTATAGCACCACATGCCCAAATGCCGAGACAATTGTGCGTGACACAGTCCGAGCACACCATAAAAAGGACCCAACAATATCTGCCGGCTTCCTTCGCTTATTTTTCCACGATTGCTTCATTCGGGTAAGCCGCGTATGAATAACTCAATGATTATTCAGGGGTAAACGTTAATCATATCACTACCTTGCATCCATGACATATTTTTTCCTTTTTACTGGGAAAATTTCAGGGGTGTGATGCATCGATCCTACTTGACAAGACACCTTCTGGTGAAACGACTGAGAAGTTTGCACCTGCCAATGGCTTCACCTTGCACGGTGTAGAGGTCATTGATGCTGCCAAGGCAGCTTTGGAGGCTGCATGCCCCGGCATTGTCTCTTGTGCAGATATCCTTTCCTTCGCCACGAGGGATGCTTCTGTCCTGGCAGGTCTTCAACACTTCCCTATGGTTGCAGGCCGCCGGGACGGTACAGTTTCCCTGGCATCCGAAGTTCCCGGAAAGCTCCCTGATCCGATCTCAACTGTAGAAAAGATGTCACAAATGTTCAACCAAAAGGGCTTTTCACAGGCTGAGTTAGTAACCCTTCTCGGTGCACACTCCATTGGTGGGGCACATTGCTTCACATTCACCAACCGCCTTTACAACGCAACTGATCCCGCGCTTGAAGTGAACTTGGCCCAGAAACTCAAGAACGCCTGCCCGCAAACACAAGATCCAGACGTCACGAAAGATGCAAAGGTTCTTTCACAACTAGAGCCTTTCATCTATTAGAAAAATCAGTTAAATAATTCCTGAAATCTAAACGAGCCCAAGTAAAAAACCATCATCATATTTCACACTAATCTGTTATAATTAATACATTCCCTTTCCATTCCTTGTGCTAATGCATTCGATACGGCATTACAGGTGGACTTTGACCCAGCCTCGTCATTGGCGCTAGACGCATCATACTACAACCAAGTACAGACTGGCAGGGGTTTGCTGACGTCTGATCATGCACTCATGAACGACCCCACTACCAAGGAGATGGTTGGTAAGATAGTAGCCGATCCTGAAAAATGGAAGAGAGAGTTTTCACAAGCTTTGGTCAAGCTTAGCAAACTTGATGTTTTAGTAGGGCAGAACGGTCAGATCCGTCAGCAGTGCAGAGCTGTTAACACTGCACCCTCACAAAACTCCCAGACACCCTCACAAAACTTCCCGAGATTCCCAATTTTCGCAGGTCGTGGTTTCTAAGGAAATATGAGGGTTAATTTATTTTTGCTTTAATTTAAATTCAGCACTCCTTGATGTGGTGTAATTATCTTTGTATTTTTCAAATTTTTGTTTCTTCCTTAAGGACAAATTAGTAAAATTGTATATATATATATATCTAGATATATATATATATATAAATTAATACACATGTTCAACGTTTTGTGTAATTGCCTTGCAACCAGATGAATAAATTGACTCCATGATTTGAGGAGATATTCTAGCTTTTCGATCCCCATTCCAATTGCTTGGTTCAAGAAGAAATCACCAAAGAACCATGAGTTGTATTTAATATCTCCTTTTAGTTCATATAGCTAGAACAAAAGTCTCTCACTCTCTCCTAACCAGACTAGAAACACAAACGAAAAGGTGCTTGTGTCTTTTGCTTGAAGTTAAATGCTATCTGAAAATTCAGGATAAACAGCAAGGAAACTAAAAATGCCTAAAGATTCTAGTAAAAGCACCTAAAACAGGGCCGAATCTCCACCAAGTCCGCCAATCAGCTTCTCAATCCTAAAAAGCATAGCTGTTACATGCAAGATTTGGTAAATATTAGTTTCACATGGTATAAAATGGATTTAGTTACCTACAATCAGAACTACAGTTGAATAATATTCTCTTTAAAGCCAAATGGATTTTAGAACTTTCAATTCATGTTGGTTCTGATCTAACTAATTTGATTTTTATGCTACGAATTCAATCAGGTTATTATTATAGTTCTTTGTTTGAAACCAAACTGCACATACGGGAATAGACAGAGTATTTACATACCTTGGAAATTGTCATCATTCATATATTTCTGCAAACAATGAAAAAATTAACAACAAATATAGAAGAGTTAGAATAAATAAGTATATAGTTTGGAAAGAAGATAAAAATACAGCAAGTAATTAAAAAAGAAAATGTACCGAAATCTGGGCCATTAGATCTGATTCGTCACTTTCCAGAATTTCAGTTTTTGGAACTACACCTGCAATAAAATAAGAAACCACGTTATGTTGTAGAAAAACGGTTCAAGCGGTACATTCACCAAGAGAATGTGCAATCGTATACTTCATGGGATTAAATTGAAAAATTACCTTGAGGGCAAAGATTAGATGGTCCTGTCTGGTACCCCTGAAACAAATTGCAGAAATAATGAATATGACTCGTAAAAGCTTACCTATTTTTCCCAGTTCCCTTTCCATTTTCAACTATTTGCTTTCATAGAGAAAAGAAAAGAAAAGAAATATAATTATACATACAGATGGAACAGTCATAAAGCCATTCTGATAAGCACTACAGCTCTCGCCAGCTGGGATAATTTGCCCTGCATATTAAACATTACGTAAAAAATAACATTAGTGTGCACTTAAAACTTGTATAATAGTAGCTAGAATAGTATATGGACAATTAATTAGATTGAAAGAAAGGCTTAAATAATGATACCTTGATCAAAGTTGGAAGAACATTTGGCAAGGAAATCTGTGAAGCTAGGAGGAAATTCAGAGAAAAGGGACTCTATGTTATCACAAGTCATGAGCGGCTCGAGTGGCCTGATATTGTCTTCCATTTCCTGGAGATTGGTGTAGCTGTAGTTGGTATAGCCCGCTGCTTGTGGGGCATCTTCCTTCTCTCTGCATATGGCTGCAGGATCTTCACTACTCATCTCATCACTTGCTCTGCATTTTAGTGTTCATTATTGTAATAATCATACAATTGATGAGAATGGAAGGTGAGGGGAATTAAATTGTTTCGAAAGGTACCTTTTCTTCTTTCGCACGTAGTGAAACTTGCAAGGGACATCTTGGGAGTCTGACGAATTAAATGTGAAACCTTTCCCAGATGGCATTCCCAACATTTCCCTGGAGCAATCCTGTTTGCAGATCAAGGGTTTATTTAGGCAGAGAAAATTTGCTTTTACTAATATGATAATAGAATGATGAAAGCATGATTTGAAATTAAAACAAAATATGTTCAAGTTTTCAAGACTTCTTGCAAGGCTACCTTGACACATTTCAAGAATTCCTCTGCAACGCTTGACTGGGAAAATCTTACTGCAAACTTCTGAATCTGCATGTTAGTGGTTTGAAATGCTCATCTTAAGTTAGAGATTCTTTCAATTTTCTAAATAGAATAAAAATAAAAACTATCTTGACATGTCATAATTATTTATAATCACAATTCTATGAAAACCTTACAACGAACTTCTGAATCTGCACATAAGTTATTTAAAGAGAGTAATTAAATAATGCCTGGGCAGATGTGTCCTTGAAGCTGATGAAAACAGCTCGGCTTCCTCTGATCGGGCACTCTGGCACACATGCCACCTGAGGCCATGAGAATAGGAGGTTGTACAGTACATGTTCTTCCTACAGAGAAACATACATACGTAACGATTTACTTTCATCTATTGCAAAAGGCTACGAGGCAAGATCTGAAAATCCCATTCTATGTTGCTTCAATATTACTCGACCAGGATCTAAAGAGCAATTGTATTCGATTCATCTTAACTCCTGGCACTATTCTGTTGAGATTTAGTCTATCTCGTGTCCTAACCGCCCTTTGAAATAATGTATTGCATTGTCCATATTACTTTTTTCGGAGAAATGTTTGGATTTCCAGCTAGCAAGGACAAAGAGCGCTGATCAATCTTTCCACTAGATTGCATTGTCTATCTTACTATTCTATTGAGTTTGAAAAATAAAATATAAACTATATTTGCACTTAAAACGCTACAAAAACACAGAGATCCGATTTGTATATTTTATATACAAAGATGACAAAAGGCGAGAAAATAGTATATGGATTTTGAAAACAATTATCGCAATGAAAGTAACAGAAGTACCTAAATATCATAGCAAACGTTCACCAAAAGAAGAGAGATGAGACTACAGAAGCTAGTGAATACTAGAGTTCATAAAAAAGTAACGTAAGTAAATATTACACTAAATCATATTCCCCTAGTCCCCTAGGATTTCCATTAATTTAAAATCATTCGATATAAGTTCAAAAATTAAGGGCGAACCTTTAGCGTCACTATTAAATTTGTTTTGGAAAACCCCTTAGCCTACTCTCTCTGCAAAGAAGAACTACAAGATATAAAACCAAAATTGAACTTAAAAATCAACAATAGGCAACTATTAGATCACAGAAGTCCTTTCGGAGAGGAAAAAAAAAAGTAGATCTTCATAAAAATCTATCTACGTGAATGCTCTCTGTTTTAGAAACAAAGAAGAGATCAATTAAAGCCAAAATACAACTTAGAAAATCAACTAAACAGGAATAATATTAGATGATCCTACGGGAGGAGAACTATAAACCGATGTTATAATATAATACAATTATCGGACAACAAATAAATAATAAACAGTAAATCAAAAATAGACAGACAGATGAATAATCAAATACAAAGTTTCAGAAGAAATAAAGAGAGAGAAAATGTACGGACAATGAGATCATCCCCAAGGGAGAGGGAGAGGACATGTACGGCCGATCCGCCAGGGATAAGCGCCAGTGAAATGGAGAGAGAAGCGGTAGTGTGACAAGGGAGCCAGGTGCCTTTCGATCTCGTGCTTCTGGGCAATGGCTGTGACCGTATGACTGGCGCCTGGCCGGATGGCACAGTGAAGAAGCGCGAGTACTCGACCTTCCAGTTCCCCTTCATGTTGCTTCTCATGCTGGGGTTTGGCTTGGGAGAGAACGAGACCTTGACCTTGGCGGCGGTAGATGAGATTCTCTCTTTTCCTTTTGTTTTCGCCATTTTTGTTGTCTTTTGAAGATTTTTGGAGGTAGTGTGTAGAGAAATGGAAACTGTCAAAACTCAAAAGGAGTGAGCTCAAAATTTGTTTGAGCTAGTACTTATAGCGTGATCAGAGCGCTCAGTTGCTTCAAAATTATAAAGTATACAGACCTGTTTTATCACTCAATAACTCCCTGGAAGAGGGGCCCAGTTCAGAGCAAAGGGAAAAAACAACCCGGTGTTTCAAAATAACACCAGACCAAGTTCATGGAACAATTTGTGAGACGAGGGTCCCTGTCATCCATCTCAGAGAAGAGACGATATTCTCTCCGTTTTATAACAAACTGGACATGCGCCTTGATGCCAGGTTCTTGTCCTGTAGCACTAGCACCGGGTCGGAACTAACTTGCCAAGATCCAAACTCAAACGGATATTCATTGACTACCAAGTGGGCTGTTTGACTTCTAAACAAATCATAGAGCTTTCATTCGAAATTAGCATATTTTTTTAACTGTTTAGGGTTATCAAAAGCGAAACACAAACTAAAGTGCGGCCCAACGAGGCCCGTAAATTAAATTCACAAGTAAAATTTATAGTGTGAACTATGAAGCTATGTAATAGTTTCCAGTCATTGAATTTGACATCTCTGCACACATTGAAAGCAAAGAAATCCCATTTGTTCAACTATGTTATCAGAAATAATATAAACTAAAATACGGACCAACAAGGCTCGTAATTAAAACAATATTTAAGTAAATTAGGACTTATCTTTAATTTGTGTTTGGAACTTTGGATCCATCACCAATGCTTGAATTTGGAGGAGCACTAATGAACCACACTCGCGTATCGTGACAGCCTTGACACGGGATCATGAGAATACCTATTGGCTATCGCCAACAAAGCCATCTTGAAGGAATGGGTGGTGTCAGTTGACCATCATTTATTTACAAAATATTTATATTTGTGTTCTATTTTCTATATAATTTAAAGTAAAATGTTATGGGTAGGATAAAATTGATTATCATTCGCAGCATGAAAATATTATATAATTGCTCTTCATTTTCGTTTGAACTTCATAGCTTGAAAATCTGACTCTATCCCTAACTATTGCTATGTTATCAGCGGGTCCCGTTCGTTCCTGCACCCGTAACCATATGCAAATCATGTGGCAGTAACATTTTCCTTGGAACTACATTAAAAACAACATATAAATAATTGTATGTAATTCATCTAAGCCCGCTTGTTAAGCATACAATGGACAACTCTAGCATGACTACAAATGGAGAGTAGCAGTGACTCCCTTAAACTTCTCCAACTTTCTTATTCAGAGATGCTTAGAAGAATTATTCTCTTTGTCTTATTATGTCATGCCTTTTAGCACCTCTGATTAGTTAGATAGAGTATTACGGCTATGGTTTCTTTCTTTGCCTATATATGTAACACAACAGTGTAATTGGAATAATACAGAGAAATGAATTAAATCAATTCCTTTAAACTTCTCCTTCTCCAAAGTTTCATGGTATCAGAGCCATGCAGGAACAGCTCAACGAATACCTAATGTATCTTCTTCTTTCTCAAACCTTCCCACCGCTGATGCTGTCATTCTACTCAATATACCAATTTCTACCAAACTAACTCGCACCAACTTTCTTGCATGGAAATCTCAAATAGAACCGGTCCTCCACGGCTATGGCCTTCATGACTTTCTTACCTCAACCTCCCCAAACCCTCATTCTCAATCTTGGACGAAGCAAGACCAACTACTCATTGCCTGGCTTCGATCCTCTTTGTCTGAAACTCTCCTTGGCCAAGCTTCCGCTCTTTGGACCAACCTTCAACAAACCTTTTCAGCAACTTCTCGCGCTCGACTGACTGAACTCTGGCGTGCCCTTCAAACCACCGTCAAAGGCGGATCTACTTACACTGAGTATCTTCACAAGATGCAAGCCATTGCCGACGAACTCTCTTTCATTGATTGTCCGGTTTCCGACGAAGATCTCGTCATCCATGTTCTCACCGGTATGGGCTCTGAGTTCAATACTGTTGTGGCGTCAGCCACTTCCTCTCGCCATGACACTCTATCATTCTCGGAGCTGCAAGGTATGCTTTTTAGTTTTAAGTCATTACTTCAGTCTCAGAACTCTCCTGCTGCTTACTACACTTCTGCTCCGAAACCCAATAACCCACGACCTGATCATCCAAGGTCCAACAGCCCAAGACCCAACAACTACTCTTACCATCCCTCTGGACCCCTTGGTTCTTACAACCCTCGGCCTAGATCCCAACGCCCTCCTGGGTCGCGCCCCAGTTTTGGTAACGGGCCTCGTCCAAATGGATCCAACCAACATCATATTCTTTCTAATCCACCTGGCTACCATCAGCCCTCTGGTAATTATTCACCTAGGCTCAATTTTTCTAGAAACCGGACCCTTTACTCCTCCACAGCAAGTTGAAACTTGCCAAATATGTTTCAAAAGGGGTCACAATGCACTTGAATGTTGGTACCGTTATGATGAGAAGTATGGCCCTCCTAATCCACCGCAAGCTTATGTCGCTCAACCATCCACTTCCTCTTCTTCCATTGAGTGGTACCTTGACTCCGGCGCTACTCATCATGTCACAAGTGACTTGAACAACCTCTCCTCATACATACCCTATAAAGGCTTTGATTCGCTTCACATCGGTAATGGTACCGGTATGGCTATTCACCACATTGGTTCTTTCTCTTTTCAATTTGACACTTGTACAATCTACCTTCATGACATTTTGCATGTACCCACCTTTACTAAATATTTGCTTAGTTTATCCAAATTACTAATTGACAATTCACTAACCATTGAGTTCTCTTCTACTTTTTGTATTGTCAAGGATTCCCTCACCAAGACCTCTCTTCTTCATGTTAAGCTTTAACAAGAACTCTACTCATTCTCCTTCTCACCATTCACACCACCTCAAACTTACCTTGGCGAACGTGTGTCCGCCAACACTTGGCATGCTCGCTTAGGCCACCCTTCATTTCCTACTACTCTCCATGTTTTAAATTCAAATTATTTACCTTGCACTTCAAAAACCTTGTCATTATATCATGATTGTAATATTGCTAAGTATAAATTGCCCTTTTCTTCTAGTACTACTTCTCATGCACCTCTTGAGATTGTGCATTCGGATTTATGGGGACCGACCCCGATTGTGTCACAAAATGGTTTTCGTTATTATGTTATTTTTATTGATGACTTCACACAATTCACGTGGATCTATTTTTTGCATTCAAATGATGAATTGGTCTCAATTTTCACTAGTTTTAAGGCTCAAGTTGAGAATCTCCTTAACACCACTATCAAAGTTTTACGTACCGATGGTGGTACGGAATTCAAACCTCTCTCTTGACTCTTTCCCCAAATCTTACATCAAACTTCTTGCCCATACACACCCGAGCAAAACGGTGTTGCAAAACGAAAGCATCAACACATTGTCGAACTCTCTCTTGCTACAATCAACCATGCCTCTATACCTCTATATTTTTTGGATGAGATTTTTGCTAGCATAGTTTATCTCATAAATCGAATTCCCAATGCCTCCCATAATCCTTCTCATTTTTCTCTTCTCTTTCACAAGCAACCGAATTACACCTTGCTACGCATTTTAGGATGCCTATGCTACCCTTTAACCAAACCATACAATAGCCACAAATTACAAAATCGAAGCCTCCCTTGTGTTTTCAATGGTTATGGGGTCTCTCAAAAGGGCTATAAGTGTTTACATATTCAAACTAACCAGATTTTTGTTTCTTGTCATGTCATTTTAGATGAAACAAAATTTCCTTTCAGAGAATCAATTGTAGAACCAGAAGCTGCCCAGTTTGATGCTCATTTCGCACCTCTCAATTGGCTTCATGTTCTCTCTGGCGCTACCTCACCAAATCAGCGGGCTTCAGGATTCGAACCATCATCAACCCCTCAATAGGCCGAACCTTTATGTGTTGGCCCTTTACCATCCGACAGAGGCCCTTCTCAACAGGCCGAGCTCAGAACCTTTTCAAGCCTTTTTCCAACAGGCGATCACATCCTTTCTCCATCCGATCCACAGCCCCTTTCTCCTATTTCTCAAGCCCAAAATACCTCACCTGAGCAAGCCAATCAAGCCCGACCTTCTCACTCTATTCCTTTCACACCCAAACCAGCACAGCCTTCTTCTCAGTCCTCTTCACCAGCAACTACCTCTACTCACTCCATGATCACCCGCACTCGTGATAACACTCAAAACCCAAGACCTTTCCCAATCATGTTGCCTATCTCACCACCTCGAAACCAACCTCTGACCCGACCACTTTCTCACAAGCTCAACAATTCTCTCATTGGCACAAGACGGTGGTTCATGAAATCAATCCCTTAGCTCAAAATTGAACCTGGACTCTTGTTCCCCCACCCTCTAATCAACACATCGTGGATTGTAAATGGGTATATAAAACAAAATACAATTCCAATGGCTCTATTGAAAGATACAAAGCCCGATTGATCGTAAAAGGATTCAATCAATAAGAGGGTATTGATTATTTTCAGACCTTTAGTCCCGTTGTGCCACCGACTACCATTCGACTCGTGCTCTCTCTTGCTATCTCCAATGGTTGGTCCATTAGCCAATTGGATGTCCAAAATGCCTTTCTACATGGCAACCTAAATGAGACGGTGTACATGCAACAACCACCGGGTTTTGTCGACTCTACTTTTCCTAATCATGTGTGCCTCTTATCCAAAGCACTTTATGGCTTGAAACAATCACCACGGGCATGGTTCCACACCTTGAGTTCGACTCTCATTGAGTATGGCTTTCAAGTTTCCCGGTATGATCCATCTCTATTTATTCTTCACCATCAATGCCGCACCATTATTTTTCTCATTTATGTCGATGACAACACTTATTCACCATCTTCAAACCCGCTTCGTCATCAAGGATCTTGGACCCTTACACTATTTTCTAGGCATTGAGGTCACTTCTACCAAGCAAGGTCTTCATCTTTCACAGTCCAAGTACATCTCTGACCTACTTAACCTAGCCCTCATGAGCCATGCAAAACCTTGCTCCTCTCCTATGGTAGCAAATACCTCACTTTCCAAACATGATGGTGACCCTATGGCCGACCCTCATCTCTATCGGTCCATTGTTGGTGCTCTCCAATATGCTACCATAACTCGTCCTGATATCACCTTTCCTATCAATAAGGTGTCTCAGTTCATGCATTCACCTGGGACTATCACTTGCGGTCTCACCTTCAAACCAGCCACCAACCTTTCCTTACATGTAGGGGTGTAAACGGATCGGATATTATTCGGATTTATCCGGATTTGAATTCAGAAAATAGCGAATTTAGATATTCGGATACGGATATTTTCGGATACAGATCTGAATTCGGATAATGTTTTAACGGATACGGATACGGAAACAGTTTCGAATATGAAACCAGATACAGATCTGGATACGGATAATTATCCGTATCCGCATTTTCTTTATTTCGGATATCCGAATATTTTTTAAATGGTTGGGCCCAGTGGCCTGATATTCGGATATTCTGATTTTAAATGGTTGGGCCCAGTCTCTTCTGATTCTCACTCTAAGACATTACGTGACTTTTAGGTAAATAATATATTTTAATATTTGTTTCCTTACAAGCTTCTTCTACAAGCTTGATCACTCAAAAGAGAGCAATGTTTCTTTTAATATTTATAAACTCGGAAATGCTATCGGTTTGGACTGCAAGCGCACAATCCTATCGATTAGTATATTCGAGGTCGATCCACAGGGAATATTGGTTCAATGCTTTGAGCGATCGAATCACAATCTTTCGAAAGGCTAGACGAAATCTAAAAATTAAGAGATGTTGTTGTGATCAATGTAAATTAGGAAGCAATTAAAAGTAATTAAAATAAAGATAGAGATGAGGATTCCTAGGGTTTCGGCACACCATTGCCACTCAATCCGCCTTGACAATATATTCTTGTTGCGTCTGATTTCCTGTTGTTGTTTTATAAAAGATAACCACATAGGTCACTGCAATTTATGTTACGCAAGAATGACAGATCTTTCATCGAGATTCTACATAGGACACTGCAAGTTTCCTTACGCAAATGATTGATCTCTAAAAACCCCAAATTACTACACAGATCACTGCGATTTTCCTTACGCAAGTGATGGAATTTAGTACGCGTTTTGTTGGTCTGGTTTATGGTTTCCCCGCTAAGGTTTTCTTCACATAAACCTAATAGATCTCAACGAGGCTAATTCATACAAATAGTTTCTCTTACCATTAAAGTACTGTCACTACCCTAACGGACTCAAACTAGATCATTAAAGTTAGATGAAAAGATAATAAATCACAAAAGCATTTTGATACAACAACAAGAAATCATAATCAACAGAAATATATATATCAAAACATCAAGAGTAACAAGGTTTACTGCCTAGCCCTAAGAAAAGAAACTTAGCCGCGGAACGGCATTGTTACAAGCACTCATCTCTTCTCACTTTAATCGAATCTAACCCTAATTACAAAGATAACTATTCCTTCTGCCCAGGGGCCTTATATAGGAGTAGAGGGACGTGTGGAGGTTGAGTAGGGGCTAAGAAACTGATCTGGAAACAGCTGTCGGCAGTTATTCCCCAAGAGACGCCTTCGGATACGGACCGTATCAGTTGATACGGTCCGTATTAGGACCTTGACGGTTAGGGTTTAATGCTTCCAGCGCTATCTTCTGGTCTGTGCTAGGCCTGGTCCGTATCAGGCAATACGGACCGTAACAGAGACTTAGTCGATAAGCGTCGCTGATCCGATTGACCCGATTCTAGCTCTATTTGGTGTAAAATAGTCCCAAAACCTGTTTTCTGCAATAAAACATAAAGAAGGGTGACAGTAGCCTTTTTCTCTAATTAATTAAACATAAGTGTGAGAAAATATGCAAAACCTAAGCCAAAACCCTACGTAAATCATCGTTATTTTGACTCTGATCAAAGCTTCACTTTTAGGCTTTTTATTTTACTTTTGCTTCTTTGTATTCTACAAGTTTTGACAATGTTGCGCAAATGAATCATCTCCTGTTCCGACTCTCTCAAAATACTTTCTTCTACAAGCTCTCATCAAACTCTCTAGGTAATTTTTCAATTTCCTTCTCTTAATTTTACAAAGGTTTCATATACTCTCTAGAACGTTTTTTTTCTAGGTTTTCATGTCAAAGTTCATTTTCTTTCCATCCGACTTTTTTAACCATCTTCATAAAAAAAATCTGACTTTTAAGGGTTTAGGGTTTAGGCACAATTTTTGGCTTAACTTGAAGAATTCAAATTGATTGGTTTTGCCCACTGTTTCATTTTTTATTATTATTTTTTTCAAATTAAACAACTTTTGCTTAATTCCAATCTGGTGCATAGTGATTACAGAGGTAATTTCATTGACCCTGGTTTGCAACTTATGGTATGTTATTTACTAATTTTCAGGTGATCATCTATAATGGCATCATCAAGCCAACCTACTCAACCTACTCAGCCCCAAGATGAGTCGTTGCCTAATTCAACTCCAAATTATGCCAACGCCGGTACAACCGAAACCCAACAACCTAAAAAAAAGCAAAGGCAAACAAAATCACCAGTTTGGCAACACTTACATAAAAAATCAGCAGTATTGTTGTTGATGGAAAGGCAGTGGAAACAGTTACAGCAATTTGTAAAACTTGTTCTCTAGAGTTCAAAGCTCACAGCGCAGATGGAACCACACAATTGTGGAATCATTACAGAGCAAAGCATGAAATTAACAAGGGCCAAAAAAGACTCAATTCAGCGGTAGAGACTTTCAAGTATGATGAAAATGCAAGTCGGAAGAAATTAGCACTTGCTATTGTCATGCATGAATATCCCTTTCGCATGGTCGAGCATGAGTACTTCATTGATTTTGTCAAATCCCTCAGTCCCTCTTTTTCATTGAAATCACGGGCTACATGTAGAAAGGAGATATTGGAGATGTATAAAGAAGAAAAGGATAAGGTTTGTCATTCTTTTGAATCGTTTTCATGCCGATTGAGTGCAACCATTGACCTATGGACTTCACGACAGAATAAGAGCTACATGTGCATAACGGTCCACTTCATTGATGATAATTGGAATATCCAGAAAAGAATAGTTAGTTTCATGAAATTGTGTGGGAGGCATTCGGGATTAAATTTATCTCAAGCAGTGATGAAGAGTTTGTTTGATTGGAAAATTGATAAGAAATTATTTTCGATTACCTTAGATAATGATGGCGCAAATGGGGTGTGTGTACGAGACATGGTTGTTCGGCTTAATGAGAATAGCGGCCTTTGTTGTGGTGGGAAGTTCTTTCATGTGAGGTGTGCTGCTCATATTATTAATTTAGTTGTGCAAGATGGGATAAGCATGATAAAGAACGCGACCAATGGCATACGAGAAATAGTTGGAAAGGTAAAGAACTCTCCTGTTTTGAGAGAAGAGTTTGAGAAAAGAGCTAAAGATTATAAATTAGGCACAAGTAGAGCACTCTCCTTAGATGTTTCTGCTCGATGGAATTCAACCTATATGATGCTAAGAGATGCTATCTATTACAAGGAGGCATTTGAGAGGATGCGCATCCTTAATCCTTCAATGTTTGTCAATTTTCCTACAACAGAAGAGTGGGGGCAGGCAAGGGAGTTGTGCAAGCTTTTAAAGAATTTTCATGTTATTACCGAGCTTCTCTCGGGTACTTCTTATCCGATCTCTAACTTGTTCTTTAAAAAGTTTTGTGAAATTAAGTTGAAAATCGAGGCATGGCTTATAAATGAAAATACAACGGTTGTTGCAATGGCTAATTCCATGAAGCAAAAGTTTGATAAGTATTGGGACCAATCAAATATTATTTTAGCCATAGCCTCATTTTTTTATTCTAGTTGTAAGATGGGGCTGATTGAGTTTTACTATCCCAAAATTTATAAAAATCGTGGTGTAAGTGAATTGATCGAGTTTAACCAAGTCTTGAGGGAGTTATATGGAGAGTACGCATTGAGGTACAAAAATAGTTTGGATGAAGTGGTGCAAATCTAGGGAACTGTCTGTGCCCGGTGATGCCTCGGGCAATATTAGTGATGATGAAGAAGATAGTGAGTTAAGTCAATTCATGTTAGAGAAAAGTCAGCCATGGAATATTAAGTGTGACTTAGATCAATACCTTGAGAGACCACCTACTTCATGTCCTAAAGGTCAACCATTTAATGTTCTTCGCTGGTGGGAAATGGAAGGCAAAGAGTATCACATTCTTTCCAAAATTGCTCGTGATGTGTTGGTTGTTCCAGTTTCTACGGTTGCATCGGAGTCAGCTTTCAGTACTGGAGGTCGTGTAGTCAATCCATATAGAAGTAAGCTCGACTCGAAGGCTGTTGAGGCTTTAGTTTGCGTACAAGATTGGATTAGAGGCCACAACAAAGGTACTTTTTTTCTTATTCAATTGTGAAATAGAGACAACATTTATTCGTGCAATGAAGTAGTAATTCAAGTATTCGTGCAATGAAGTACTTTTTTTCTTTTTTCTCATTATGCAAAACTTTAGTTTCATTTTGGTAGCAGCCTCCTGACCAGTAACAACGATTAATGATATAACTAATAAATGGACAAAGGATTGATTAATGGCAATCAATAAATCAACTAGTATGTATAATTGGTGTTACTTGAATAATTAATTAGATTAAAAGAACTATACTTGCTGGTTCAAAAATCCTATGTACATAAATTATGATTCATTGTTGTTTAGTAAATTGATTTATTAAACTACATCTACATGTATACTTATGATTGATTACTTGTATTTTTAGGCCGCATAGCATCGATATATGATTTTGTTGAGGACGTAGAAGTAGAAGATGCAGCCGGTTCAGAAGAAGATGAAATCGCATGAATTGGCATTGTTGATGCAACTGGTTCAAGACTCTTTTAGTTTTTTTTTGTTTATCCTATATGGTTAAAAAGAATGTTATTAAGTTTAGGTTGGTATATTTTGATGAACAATATGACATGATTACCTATTATTTTGTTAACATGATATATGTTTTGTAACCAACAAACTTATGAAAAATATTAGATCTAATTTATGAATGAAAAAAGTTATATTTAGATGTTATTTTTTGCTAGAATTTACATTAGTATTTATTTTTTAATTATCCAAATTATAGTGATATCCAATCCGTATCCGTCTAATATCCGATCCGTATCCATATCCAAGACTATCCGTATCTGAAAAATTATAACGAATACGGATACGGTTTGACCACTATCCGATCCGTATCCGACCGTTTACTACTTACATACCTACTGTGATGCTGACAACCTCCAGTCTCACGATCCAGCACCGAAGCTGAATACCGAAGCCTTGCCATCACCAGCGCCGAACTAATTTGGATCCAATATCTACTTGCCGAGTTACATGTTTCGGTCTCTTCTCCACCTACAGTATGGTGTGACAACATTGGCGCAACATTTCTTGCATCCAATCCAATGTTCAATGCCCACACTAAATATGTCGAACAGGATTATCATTTCATTCGCAAAAGAGTGGCTTATCAAGAACTTCTCATCCGTTTTCTTTGCTCCAATGATCAAATTGGTGATATTATGACCAAAGGACTCTCCACTCCTCGCTTTTTACTTCTTCGCACCAAGCTGACTGTCTCTGCCGTCCCATCAGCTTGCGGGGGGTGTTAAGCATACAATGGATAACTCCAGCATGACTACAAATGGAGAGCAGCAGTGACTCCCTCAAACTTTGTCACTGCCCTCAAACTTCTCCAACGTTCTTATTCAGAGATGCTCAAAAGAATTATTCTCTTTGTCTTATTATATCATGCCTTTTAGCACCTCTGATTAGTTAGATAGAGTATTACGTCTAGGATTTCTTTCTTTGCCTATATATGTAACACAACAGTGTAATTGGAATAATATAGAAAAATTAATTAAATCAATTCCTTTAAACTTCTTCTTCTCCAAAGTTTTACCGCTCATTTCTTCCCTCTACCGGTGACATGAATACAACTCAAAGCTGTTTTATTGACGGAGAGGGAGTAAATCCAACAACCCATCAACAAATAATTGCAAATACGACCCTACAAAGGCAATGTGTTTGATTGCAAAGTTGGACAGGAAAAAGGTATGCCACGGCACCCCTCTTTCTTTAGTGACGATTTTATATGTAAAAAGTGGGGATTTAACTTGAAAATTTTGTCAATGTTTTTTTAATCAAGTCAAGTAAATTTATTTACGCATTGTATTGTCGACAATAAATTGATTGTGTGTATCAAATTTCATATAGTTTGTTTTTTAATCTATTTATTAAATACGGATTGTTATATAAAGATAAAATTGTTTTCACTACTTTTTTGTGTATGCATATGATATACATATTTTATAAATCATGTCTAAAATGTCGGTTCTAAAATTATAAGTTATGTTTGACGATATTAAAATGGTTCAAACCAATTCTTAAGCAATGGATCTCAATTCACATAATAAAATAAAAGTAAAAGGTTATTTAGCCATATGCTTAATTAACTTTCATAGATTGGCTTCCCCAAAGATAATCATTTTCGACGCATTGTATTCGTTTTGAAAATTAGAATTTTGGACTGAATTTTATTCTTCGTACAAAAAATCTGTTGCAATACAAGAATCTTATACATAATGACATTTATTTTTTTCAGAAAAAAAGAGGTCTACTCTTCCAACTTTCAATGTTCATATAAGACTTCATCTGGGGTTTCGAGAGCAAAGCTAGTGTGTGCTCTCTTGGTGAGCATAACTCCAAAATTATCAGATGGATATCAAATGTCGAAGCTAAATTGTTGAAACCGATCTACTTCACGAGTGATGCGTGTATGTGCAAAATTTTGAAATGTTTGAATCCATTTAGTACAAAGTTAAGCGGTCAAAAAATAATAAAAAATGAATGCATTAAAATAACTAATAAAACTTTTTTTTTTGTTGACAAACAACTTTATTTTTTTACCGCTTGATTTTATACTAAATATATTAAAAAAAATTATGTACACACATCACTCGTAAAATAGATCGGTTTCAACGGTTTGGATTCGTCATTTGAAGTCAATCTAATAGATTTTGAAGTTATGCTCACAAATTCTCTTGATGAGCGTAACACACACTGGCTTTACTCCGGATTTCGAAACCACGAACTTACACACGGAGAGTATTGACTTTTTATATTAGATCAAAAGTTGATTCTTTATATAATGAAAATTAGCTTAACCAAATTGCATCAAACAACTCATTTTAAACTTGAAAACCAGCTTATGATGTGATTGCTAAGGACAACACTTCCTAATTGGAGAATGCGAGTTCTAACGGTTGGAAAATATCCTTTAGATATTTAAAATTAAGAAACTTGATCGTATCTTTATTAAAAGAAAAAAAAAACTAATTTTTGTACTTACAAATAACTTGTATCTTTTCGTTTTGATGAAAAACTATGACTTTCATTATAGAAAAAGAAAAGAAGAAAACTGATAATATTTTATTCTTTTGTAAACTCAATTGTTTTACATTTATAATATTAGCATATATCTATGTAGTACATATAGACAAATATAAATAAATATATCATTATTAATTCTAATGATATATATGTCAAATATTTTTATTAATACATGAATTTCGCTATCGATACAAACATTATATAGTCGAATACAGATCCAAGACAACTCTAAATGAATCCGTACTAAGTAGATGGACATATATACAAAATTCGAGTTTGTTTAACTTATTTGTGCTCAAGAACAATCAAAGTCAACGAGCTCCACCAAACTTTCTTTTGACTTGTTGAGACTCGAGACAAAAATCCGAACTTCTAATTTATTTTTTAAACTTTATTAGTCACTATCACTACAAATTAAATAAGGAAACTCCTCAAGATCATTCTGTACAAGTCAATGCTATTACGTAATTTACGAGAACATTTATGAAGCCATTGGTGGAACTACTAGAATGGAAGACAGAACATTGCTTTATCATCACTTGCCAGCGAGATCAAGTCTTGAAAATAGTGTTATACTTTTTTATGGTAAAAATTTAGAGATTGAATTGTGATTTAATTTTGAAAATTGTACCAGTAAAATATATGTGTCTACTAGTTTGTACTAACAAAGAGAAAAAGGAAAAAAAAAAAACTTTATTGGTACTTTTTGTTAGATCATTAATCTAACGTTGGACTAATATGTAAAATAATTATGTATTGCATACTGTCAATTTTACGCTTAATTAAAAGTGATATATGCAGTTTATAATATATTGAGCATTAATGTGTCATATAGAGTGTGGACTTTTAATGTGTAGAACTTAAAAGGTAATATTCATTTTAATGATAGGCTGAATTGAATAATTATCATATTTGGACAGCCAAGAGGTTACTTGGACTGTATATATAATTTGGTCCCTCAGAATACAAGGCATCATGAATTCATTTCTCATTATCCCATTAGATGAGAGTATGAAAGACTTTAGAGAAGGCAGAACTAAAGAAGACTCTCTAAAGGGCCTTGCTATTCTCTGAAAGAACCAAATTGGTGGTGCTCTCACGTACAAGACAGTCAAGAATTAAGATACGCTTCCGCATTTCAGTTTATATTCAGTTTACAGTCAAGACAACCAAATTCGTTGATCCCAACACTTTTATATGAGATGATAAATATTTTTGTATTTTACTTTGTCTCACTTTTAAATATAATTTTTGAGTAGTAAATGTTAATATTTATTTGGCTCGTTGCATTATTTATATGACAATTTTCATTTATTTACTTGTATTTTTGCACAATTTATGTTATAAAAAAATCCTTCATCACGTGATGAAATTACTCTTTACATGCACTCACTTGAAACAATTTTGATTTTTACTTATTGATACTGCTTAGCCAATTCCATAGCTCTAAGCCTACACAGAGATGGAATTGGATAGGAGAGAATACAAAAATTTGGTTGACACTTGTTAAATAACTTTATTTATATATGTACTTATACTACTTGAGGACTAATATTTAACAAGTTAAAAATTCACCTTCAAATGACCTAGAAAATTGATACTTAAAATAAATAAAAGTTGGCGATTAGTTGACAAATATCCAAAGATGATTGATCTGGATGAACTAAACTAGCCTTTGTTTTATTGAGCAAAAT
Organism: Carex littledalei; assembly: GCA_011114355.1. Classification (NCBI taxonomy): domain Eukaryota; kingdom Viridiplantae; phylum Streptophyta; class Magnoliopsida; order Poales; family Cyperaceae; genus Carex; species Carex littledalei. The sequence goes on along the minus strand of CM022089.1, from coordinate 9,921,501 downwards.
CATTTTTCTTTTATTTTTTATACTTTAAGTGTTGAATTTGATAAAAAAAAAAAAGTCTGATTAATTTTGAGTAACAAATAATCTACTGAGATCATAATATGCTTCACCACACCTCTTTAAATTTTTTTTTTCTTTACATTGATCAACAGAAAATTGATAGTTATCACTAAGATAAGGTGCAATTTCGAAAAAAAAAATGTCAAAAAAAAAAGCTTGTTAATTTTGTAAATTAGAAAGTTGATAAATCTGATAAATGCAATTTCTTTCTTAAAGGGTAGATATTTTAAAAGGCTATTTTATGTGATTTCTAAAAAAAATTGCAATCTGATCCGTTTAAAATTAAACGATCTGGATCATTTTTTTTTTTACAAGAATTGTGAAGTTGAAGGTAGGCCAACTCTAGCGGTCTACCTAGCTAGCTAGTCTGGAAATTATATATAGGTGTTGTTATTAATTCTTGTTATATAAGAACAAAACAAGCTGAGAATGTCAATGATGTCCTGTCAATTTTGTCTGCATGCACAAACGTTTTACTTGGAGTCGGATAGTGTTGACGAAAATGCAAGTTTTAAGCACTTTATTCGGAATTAATGCAAATAAAAAATAAAAATAATAAGAAATCGACAATTTCTTTGGACTTCAGTAGTTAGTATCATAGTCACAGTAGTCACAAGATTCGCGAATAATTCGTTTTTTAGTGATGACGAACAGAACACCGAATTATTCGGTTGACCGAACTTTGACCGAATTATTTCCGAATAATTCGTGAATTTTACGAACTTTCCCCGAATTTTACGAATTATTTGTGAATTTTTCCCGAATTTTTTCCATAACATTTTTTTTTTTGTTTTTCTTTTTTTGCTTCCTTGAAGAACTAATATCTCTGGTCCGGATAATTCCCAAATCACGAATTTTTTAATTTGTCCGAACCCGAATAATTCATTTGTCACTATGGTTAGTACGGAGGTAACATTATGTTCCAAAAGGCGCCATTTACTATACAGCACTATTTTTCTTTTAGTGTTCTACTTCAAACTGAATTATGAACAATACGATGGCATGCATTGCTCAACAGTACAACATGACATACTGAATTTTGCTAATTGAAGTGCAGTTGGCGGTTAACTCATGAAATCGGATAATATATCTGTAGAGCTATTTTGATTTCACGCAGCGCACGATTAACAAAGACAAAATAAAAAATATATAACTGATTTGCTGCATGAAGTCAAAGCAGCTCTGTTAATATCTTTGTCCATGAACTTTTAATGTCTATCTCAAATTTTATAGAGAACATAATTTCTCTATTTAGTTATAATTTCACAACTTTCTCTAAAACTGGAATAATGTGGTAATTCTTACAAAAATACGGGATAGACATGAAAAAAAAATGTTGCTACTCAGAACCTGTGATGGTAAATAAACAAGTAGCATACGGGTGTATCTAGGGGCGGATTTATGTTAAAATTTTGCTAAATTATATATATTAAATTTTACATTGAATTTTTGCCACACAAACTAGTTTGACCCCATATATATTTATGTTGTAACTTGTAAATTTCTACTTCTAACTGCAAAATTTTTAACATCAGCTTATTTTGAATATTTGGCATTTAATTAATTAATAATAAGGTCCAAAGCACTCGTAAAACTTCAGTCCATTATGCACTAGGCTATGTTTGGTTGGATTGAGAATAGGCTATTTTTTAGGTTAGGCTATTCGAAATAGCCTATTCGGTATTTAGTTGGATTAGAATAGCTAGAATAGTAAATCCAAACATTTTGTCTTATTTGAATAGGCTATTTTTATTAAGATTTGATTATTCTAATAAGACAAACAACAGTTATTCTTGATTTTGCTATTCTAACTATTCTTGTTTTACAACTAAACATACCTTAGAAGTGTAATAAACAAGCCGACAAAGGGAAAAGACAAAAGCATAATAAACAAACTTGAAATCCAGCTCAACAAATCCCATAAATAAAACATTATTCATCAAATTCGGATTTATATGTTTTGTGTTTCGGATCCACTAGGCAATACTTGGAGGAGGAGCATTAATAACACCCGCGTACCGCGACCTCCCAGGAATGGGAGAAGATGGAATTGTCGGTTTCCCGAGACGGCCCCCCTGAGCGTACCTGTGACCCGGTTTGTCATCGGGCGGATCACGTATGTTGCTACACCCGTAACCGGCTCCATATGCAAACTTTGAGGCAGCAACCATTTTCCTTGGAACTGCATTAAACATGACAGATAAAATATTGAGCAAAGCAGATTGTTAACAAAAATTTAAAGAAAAAAAGAAAGAAGAGGAACAAAGAGACGAACTATTGCAATTAACAGAAAGAGCAAGGCCAAAGCAGCTTAGTAGAATGAGACAAGAAAGAAATAAAGCAATGGAGTTGGATCTAAGAGTACTCATTTCTTCTCTCTGCTGGTGACATGATTAAACCCAAGGCTGTTTTATAGGCGTAGGAGTGAATCCAACAACCCATCAATGGATATTTTGTAGATATGACCCTACAAAAGTAATGTATTCGATGGCAGAGTTGGACAGGAAAAAAATGTGCCGTGGCATCTCCTCTTGCTTTAGTGATGATTTGTATTTAAAAGGTGGAGATTTAACTTAGACAATTTTGTCAGTATTTTTTAAATTAAGTCAAAAATAAAACTATGGATGTATTGGTGACGGTAGATTGATTGTGTACAAGTCTCACAGAATTTAAGTGTCGTTTTCTATTCATCAAATATCAGTATATATGAATCGCTGAAAGTAATAAGTTGTCTGATAAAAGATAATAATAAAATGTAAGTAAAAAATTGTTCAGACATATGCTTAAATTTGTTAGATTCATTCCGAAAATTAAATTTTGAACTACATTTTGTTAGATTGTCATATTTTCTTCATACAAAGTCAAAATGAGAAAGTTATTTTATCTTGTCTAATTTATACTACATAGTTTAAATGCTAGGTATGACACGACGCGTTATTTTGAATCCATTTTTTGTATCGAGACACGAGTAAATATCGTTATTGGACAGAAACATAATAAATAAGTATTAGACAGAGAACAACACGACTCTAATACAATCCGTATTACACAGATGGATACACAAAATTCAAGTTTGTAAATGTATACGCGCAAAATCAAATGAACAATCAAAGTGCGTACATATTGACTTGGTGAGTCTAAGTAGTGAATATCCACCAAACTTTCTTTTTGACTTCTCGAGACTCGAGACAAGTTTCTTATTCTTCCACAAAAAATCCACATTTCTTTACTATATCGAAAATTCTGTAATGAAAACTTTTAAATTTTATTACTCTGTGCAACTTCAATGTGCACGGTGGAGTAATTGTAATTTCGTCGTAAGACACAGTACAAGATGCACATAAAAAATAAAAATAAAAACTTCAGGACAGTATAGGCACTGCCTATCTGATTTTTAAAAAATTTCTAAAAAAAATTGTTCTAATCAAGGAAACTTATCTGTGATAAGTGTAGAGTTTCTATATTTTTTCCCCTACAACATGATTTTTCTTTTTCTTTTTCAAATATCATTACTATACTAGAGTTGACTACTTCATTTAGAGAGATCTTTTTCTAAGAGTGGACCAACTAGAGGTACTACTTTTATTTGATTATCTGGATCTGAACCAAAACCGATCCGGATCCGATTAATTTGGATAGGGTATGGTTTAAAAAATATAATCGGTTAAATTATGAGTACGGTTACAAAATTAATAATTTAAGATCCGATCAGGATCCGAACTGGAATCGATACTATAATGTATAGGATATGAGTTTGATTCAATTATCCGACCCATAACCGAATTTGACCCGATATCCTTATAAATACCCGATAAAATGATAATATCATTTCTTTATAATTATTTAATATAAAACATATATTAATAACTATAAAAAGACAATTATTTGTAGTATTTTTTATTTTTTGAATGAAATTTATTGTTTTTGTCAAACAAATTATTAAAATCAAATGTCATGTTCACCTTTTGCCTATAAATTTTCGAAACTAATTAATTCATTTCTTGATTTATTTTTCTATCATATATCTGCCTTTCAGCAAGGATAATTGAAATTTATTGTTCTCTTCGCTAATTGAAACAAATTGGTAATAATTTATATTCATGAATTTTTGGAACCATAGAATGAAATCACCATCTCCAATATTTTACTTTCTAAAATTATCTCACCTTCAATATTTTGGAGCATATTTTAATTTATATAATAATGATATATTATGTGAGATGTTTAATAAATTATAATTATATTTAAACGTAAAGGGTTTCTCAAATACTTGTGAGTTGCGACATGTACCCGCTCCGGATCCGGACCAGCCCCTGATTCGAACTGGACCCGATAATCCACATACAAGTTATGGGTATCCATCTACTCGAAACTGAAAGACTGGACCTGAAATATCTACGGGTAGATAGGTATCCAGATCCGAACCTGACCTAATTTGAAACTAATAAGTATATGGATCGAAATTCGGACCCGAACACTTTTAAGATACAGGTCCAAATATAATAGTATCTGGATCCTATCCGACCCGATAGCAACTCTAGGACCAACGTTAAGTTGTAAAAAATATTACCAAACAACCTGAGCTATATGTGTAAATGGGAAGAAAGGAGTAGATCCGATGTCTATTGGACATACTTTTGGGTTCAATGGGCTTCATAATCGTCTGATTGGTTTTAAGATCTGTGTACACAAAAATTGATGCAAGAATGCACGAATATTAAAGCAGAACGCACAGATCTTAAAGTGGATCGGACGATCCTGGAGCCTATCAAACTTAAAGTAGGTCCCATGAGCATTGGACCTACTCTGCAGTTGTATGCAGAGATAAATGGGATTCATCTCCAAGGTCCATAGCACCTGAAGTTCAAAGGTAGGATATTAGTTCAGTAAAATTAGTAAGCAAACACCTACCATCAACTTTCGTTGAACAATGTAACTGAGAAGCCTAAAGGCGATTTTGAAATCGCCCCAACCCCCCTTCTTCCTACCTATTTCATCCATCTGAGCAGGTACTCCAGCCTAGTAGATCTGATCGCTGCTTTCTTAGTCTTTCATGCTCTCCTCCTTCAAGTCTCTCTCCTCTCTATCTGCTTCTTCTCTCCCCCTCTTTCTCTAATAATACAGGATTGGGTGTGTCGCTTATGGATACCCCATGCTTACTTTATTTTTCACCCAACATGTTTTCCTAAGGACAAGAATGATTATTGGCTCACTCATCTCCATAAGAGCACGAACAATTGTTAGCTTGTACTGGCATGTATCAGTTCTTTATTTTTTACTTGCTTATTTCTATAATAGGATGTCTAGTTTATGTATTGGTAAGGACGGGTGGGTTTAGGTTCACTGATACACCATGGTATACAATTTAGGCACGTATTAGATGTATTTCTATGCATGCATGTTGCTACTGGTACTGCAGCTCTCATGTAATGTATTTTTTGTTTAATGATATGCCTACGGGCTTTTAACCAAAAAAAAAACTTTCATTGAACAGCATCTAAGGGTGTCAATGGGTACAAAACAGGTTAGGTAGAAGCATTTTCATACTCTTATCCATGATGTTAACGAAAAAAATCTTTACCCTTACTCGTACCCAATAAGCTAAATGAAAAAAAAAACTTACCCATGCATATCTTATCAATACGATACGGGTCGGATAAACAAATAAAAGAGTCATTAAATAAATACATACGAGTCATGAATAAAACTATATATCACATCATTCATTTTCTCCAATAACTATATATCTATATATAATTTTATAATTTTATTTTTAATTATTACCTTATAAGATAACAAGTAAGAAATAGCCTTACCCGTAACTTTATCCGTTATGTAAATGAAAAAAAAAAAACATTATCTTTATCCACACTCAATAAGCTAAACAAAACAAAAACCTTATACTCGATAAGCTAACAAAATAAAAACCTTACTCACACTCATCTTATCAAATACAGTAAGGATCGGACAAACAGTGGACAAACAGTTAAAAGGATGCCATTGACACCCCTAACAACAGCAATTAGTAGTCATTACTTGCTAGATTCCACCAGATCCAAATCCCTCAAAAGGTCAAACCATACAAAATATTTGTTCAATGAGAAAAACTAAGCTGGACAACACTAACAAGTAACAATTCATAGTAAAAAGGTAAATTTATAACTTGGCAAGACTAAACAATTACAAGTAGATAATTGACTACAAATCCCCTCGAGCAAAATTTCACTTCTGGTGCTTGAATTTAATAAAAGAAAACATAAATCAATTGTCCAGCAATGGTTAACGGCAAAATTCTTTTCTAATAATTATTGAATAATTTCTAAAGCACATGAAACAAAGAGGGGGAAAAAGAAGAGAGCTCGATTTGTAAAGGTAAATTGAGGGGATTCTCCTAGGCAGCTTGAGCTTGCTTCAATTCAGCAGCTTTTGATTTCAGTCTCTCCATGAAAAGCACGTTTTTCTTCAGACGTTCTTTGACGTATGTAATCCGTGCCTCCTCCACCAGTTTATCTGCTTTCACAGCATCTTCTATTAACCCATACAAGGTTTTCAGACAATCCTTCCTGTTCTCTTCCCTATGCTCATACCTGCAAGAATTTTACAATAAATGGGTTATTACAATTTTGACCTTCCCCATGTTTCTGACAAATTTGCATGACTATATCAGATTAATGTTTTTGTTTTCCACATGTGAATTATATGACTGAGTTAGTGTTCTCTTACACTAGGTGTTATTTCCAAAAAGAAAAAAGGAAAAAGGAAAACAAATAGAATTGTCTTTCTTGTTGGGGGTATCTCTCAACTTTTTTATCGTTGTTCTTGGCTGCTCTGCGCTTAAGGCATATTGTATAACATCCTTGTAGCATAAACAAGCACTATTCAGTGTTATAAAACGATCTTTTGCCCTCAAAAAGTAAGCACTTGCACAAGAAAGAATCAGCATACCTCTCACTGGTAATAGTGAGCTCATCCCGGCCAGAGTTATACCTCTTACCAACTACCTCTCTAAGTCTCTTACATGCATACTTAGAAAGCCCCAATTCCTTGACAGTAACTGACAGCTTGACCTTTCTGTTTTTCGGATGCCACGCATCGCCACCTGGTGCAAAAACAACCCTAGATTCCCATCTTAAAATTGGCCCCTCACCAGGTGGGTCATCTAACTCAACCTTTTTCTTTCCTTCTTTGGCAAGGTTGTTTTTTTCGCCCACATTTCCTATTTCTTCGGGTAGGTCTTTAGAGGCTTTTTCAGAATGCATAATTTGCATACATTCTGAAACCATTTTATCTTCAAATTCTTTGAATAGTTCATAGGCCTTTTCGGCCGCTAATTCACCTCTATCACACATTCCTTCTAGCTCGTTATATTTGGCCTGGACCTTTTGCTTTATCTCATCTGCACTTTTAATCAAAACTCTTTAGTCAAAGATATAAACAAAACTTCTGCAGATGCAAAAAAGAAACATAAAACTCTCCATCAATTTTGTAGAGGCAAAGAACTACACTGCTTGGATGTTGGAATCTGGAACTCAACCAGTGAGATGCCTTAGTGTTAATGAGCCAGATCATTGTCAGTGTGTGTGTGTGGTGGTGGTGGTGGTTGGGGGTGGTAATTCGTCAAATTTAAAGGATCTCATTTGTATTTCTAATTTAAAAGTATCCATGATGTTTCTAATTTTTGAGGGATAAATGTAGATCTGGCAAATCTGAGTTAGCACGAAGAACCTTCCCAACGAGAGTTTCTTTGAAAAGTTGACGACCCAAATTCAAATTAATTCCAACCAGCAATAAAGTTTGACCTGAACATGTCCAATCTGACAGAAAACCTAGTAAAATGTGACCCATTACCTGATCTGAAATCTGAACCAACGTGAACCTAAAAAGGCCCAAGTCGGATGACAAGGTCCATAATTGACCTGAACCTGAACCTTACATAAATGACCCAACCTGAAAACCAAGTTAGCCTACCCAACAACTCTATCCAAGATGCCAAGTGGCCACCTCAAGACAGATCAAAATATTTTGAAGTGTAGCAAGGGTTAACACATGAATCCATACAAAATATAACATACTATCACATACCAGGAAGAAGCTTGTCATAATTGAGCATATCCTCCAAGATCCCCTCACACTCCTTGGTGCTCTGCAGATACCCCTCCTCGGTCGCCTCCCGTATCATCTCATCCCACTTCTTATCATCCATGTTGAAGAACTCATCTTTTATCATTTTTTTCTCCACATACTCCCTCGCATTGTACAGGTTGTCCATCTCCTCGTCAGAATCGTCGTCACTCATCTTCATCTCCCGTAACTTCTCCTGTAACTTCTTCTCCCTCTCCTGTATCTTCTTCTCTGCCTGCTCCTCGTCAGCATCATCCACCTCCTCATTGTCAGTGTCGTCCTGCTCCTCATCAGAGGCGTAAAGCTCCTCGAAGTCTGACTCAACCTCATGGTCCCGAACATCTGACAAAGGCTTGCTTCGCAGCTCTATTCGCAAATCCTCGTCTGTGTCTTCATGCTTCCCTGACAGCATGCGCTTAAGCACTGCCTCAGCTACATTTGGCAGTTCTGATTCCGCTTTTACTTGCAAGTAATTCTCCAGGCGTCTCTCGAAATCTGCATTTTTAAACAAAGTACACATCTCAAGGATTTAGCAAGGGGAAAATATTTATCTTTTTTTTTATTTAAAACACCCCCTATTCCCCCACCCCCACCACACAATCTATACTCAATACATGAATGACCGGAGAGAGGGGGGGCAAATATGTAGTTATTTGAAGATTCCTGTGGAAAACTACGAAACATGTTCCCTCTTTTCTTATTTTGTATGGTACCAGACACCTCTTTTTTTTTTTTGAAAAAAGGCTGACAACGGCCCAAATTATATTAACTAGCATTAAGACTTACATTACCTGTTTCTACTGCTTATCCCAAACAAAACAACCCATTCTAAAAACCCCAACATGCCCTATACTTGCCTCAGGTACACACACCCGTACAACCTCATGAAATTTGAAATTTCTTTTCTAATTTAGCGTTGTGCAGACAATATTGCATTCATTCTCGCACAAAACCAGTAAAAGGCTTGGAATGTATTATTGACAATTAAGCTCAAAAAGAGAAATGAGATCAAGTGAGACACAAATTAACCTGAGTCACTGACGTCCACAACGGGAGGATCGGGACTGGAAGCATCAGTGGCGGCGGGTGGATCAGAGCTGGAAGCATCGTCGGAGAAGGACCGAGCGAAAAATGGAAGGAATGACGGTTTGCTACTACTGGACGGGAGCAACGGGATAGGACGCAGTGTAATGGAGTCAACACCGTGCTGCTTTACTAGTAGGTGGCGCTGGTGAGGAGTAACAGTTCGTCGGAGCTGAGACAAAGCTCGCCTGATCATGGCGATTAGCGGGTGGAACTGAGATCAAGAGGCGAGAGAACGCCCCAAGGGGTTTTAGACTAGTACTAAGTGTATTTTTGTTTCAGATTAATTTCACCCCTTCACTGAAACCCCTAGGTTTCAGTTGAAAAGGAGGAGAGGAATATGGATCTGGGCCGAGATATTTTGGATTTAGAATAGTTCTTATATTATTGGGCCTTTAGAGAAATATGAAGCCCAACTCAATCCACACTGTATATAAGAACCTGATATTCTATTAGATCTAATTATAATTGGTTCTGACTTCTAACTTCTGAGCTTGCCATGTGGCAACAATGAAGGCAGTTCTAATACCAGCGAGTACCGGTAAATATATTCTTTTTGCAATATCTTTCATTTATAGGGTGTTTTTTCTGGTAACTGTTAGGATATGTGAAGGACAAACCTGTAAATAAATTTGGGCTTTTTATCAGGCCCTCAATTAGGCTTAAGGCTAATCTCAGCCCATATTAATGCTCATAAGATATATATGTGAAAAGAGAAAAATACGAAATTTAACCAACTCATCTGCAGAATGCTTTAATCCATATATGGCTCTGTAAGCCTGAAAATCACGCTTAGTCTCTAAAGATTCTCATCATTTCGGTTGGAGACGTGCATTTGCAATCTGTATTTTCAAAAGAACTATCTGAATATACATATTAATATATTATACATATACCATATACGCTTTGAAAAATTACCACTAGAAAGTGGGTTTGTGTGCGTATTCTCACGCACAGAGATAGTGGATCCACGGCCACAACTTGCGTTGGAATGGTAAATATATTCCAGCAGGTAATCCACTAATATATGCTATGTTTGAATGACACCTTGTTAATACTATTCTTTATTAATTACAGTTGTTTCTTGTTAATACTATTCTTTATTGATTACAGTTGTTTCTTGTTAATACTATTCTTTATTTATTACAGCTATTTACTATTCTACATGTACAATCCAAATAATATTTTTACTATTCTACATGTACAATCCAAACAACATTTTACTAATCCAATTAGCACTATTTTCACACTAATCTAAAAATCACTATTTTTTCTGTTCTCATATACTATTCTCAAATTTCACTATTCTAGCTCCTACCCTATATAATATGAACCAAGATCCAAATCGGCATCCGTTAAGCATCTCAAATTTGAACCATTTGTCAAGCACTGATTATGATAAATTTTATTTCTCTAGAGAGACGAAAGTTTATGCCTGTCAAAGATATCTACAAACAAATAGATGCTGATGTTAACAGCAGCTCTCATATAAAAAAATATATAAAAAAAAAACAGCTCAACTTGCCTTCAACATGATTCCCATTTTTAAAAAATACCCACCACTACAATAAGCTCAATACAAGCAACCATGTTGCTATCTCATATTAGACTTTTCACGTACATCACAAAGGAAAAATATCCAGAGAAAGGAATTGTACCAGCAAACAAAAGCCAAATTAGCTTTACCTATCATCATCAACCAAAACAAATGGAATAAATAGACAAAAATTGTAGACTAATATACCAAGTCGAAACATTCGACCCTTATCATGAATTACATTTCCTAAAATCTCAATCCTTATGAAACCGAATCGCCTTTCCTAAATACTGATATGCTGAAACCAATTACCTAGTTAAAACTATTATGGCCTCACCAGAGAGACCCTAGAGCATGTCAGAGTGCCCTGGATTTAGGTAACAGCGGATACAATAAACCAGAAGTTTTAAAGGCCATTTACTCATCTCTTTCCCTAACTAATTATAAACCAGGTCATATTCACTACTGCAAAACATGCTCCTTCCAGTTGACCAAGAAGACTTAAGTACCACACAATAGGCCACTCAATCCCTAAACCTGGCAAAGAAGCCCTTCTTTCTAGAAGATTCTCCTTCTGAGAAGTGCCGCTTCAAAAACGGCGATTTGGCAAACGAACCCTTCGCACTGTGACTTCTCAGCTTATCGATATGCTTCTTTGATGATTTATTTATCTCATTATCATTTCCTAGGTTCATTATCAATTTGTTTAAATCTTTGTTCCTGTGAGTACACCGGGGGCACTCAGGGTCATACCTGTCAACATCAGATGTCAATTTTTCAAGACAATCTGCATGGAAGACGTGGCCACAATCTAAAACAGCTGCCACTAAGAAAGGAGTAAATGTTTTCATGCAGATATTACAAAATTGCCCCTGAGAGGAGGTCCTGCTCGCGTCAGAGTTGGACGTCCTGGTGTCAGCACGAATAAAGTTGAACTTCTCAGAATCAAATGAAGGTTTTGTCTTTTGGGATGAGGCAACAAGCTCAGTGAAGGTGTGGAAGGTCCAGTGGTTTGTATCGTGGTTAAAAGAGGCAGGATGAGAATGACTATTACCAGAGGCTTGCCGTGAGATTTGGGAAAAGGGAGATTTGCTTGATGTGGATGCTGAGTCAGATGGTGGGGATCGAGTTCTATAAGCAGAGGGGGAAGATGTAGATATTGATTGTACATCAGATGAAAATGAAGCATGAGAGCTTTTGTTTCGTGAAAGGGGTGATTTACCGGATGATGTCTTATCAAACGGTTGAGATCGAGTTTTGGAGCTTGAAGACAAGGTTGGTGGAAGAGTGGGTTGGCAAGATCCTGTAGGGTTCTGTGCAAATTAGAAAACAAATGAATAAAAAAAATAATGTCAGTATCACGTACTTTCTTTGTGATCATTTATTCCATTGCTTGTATATTTTTTTAACATATGAATTGACTTGAACTGGTGAGCTTCTAAGCATGCTGGTGTACCTTTTGGGAGGAAGTGCTCAGCTCCTCTTGATGAGAAGTGCTGGTTGAAGATTTTATTGCTATGAGAGAGAAATAATTAACACAGTTAGAAACTATTTCCCCGAATTAATTGTATGACAATTACCAGAAAAAGATTAGGCATTACTGGTACAATAATGCAACTCCAACAGGTTACACAAGGAAGGTGCTTGGTAACCAAAAAACCCAAAACCGATGGATAATAGATCATGATCAGTTCAAAATGACCTGACTGGTACACTACTAAGTCTGACATTGCAATTCATGATAATTGTAAAAAAAAATTGAAAGCAACCTTTATCCCGTCCCGATGGGCCGGGCCCGCTTGAAGAGACCCCTCTGTCTGGGGTTGGCATTCTCTTCATTTCTGATCCAGTGAAATTAGCAATATCAGGATCGGATGCCAGACTGGAGGTGTCCATTATGTCCTCAATGTGGGTCCGATTATCCCATCTGAAACCCCACTGAGGCGAATGCCTTACATTTCTGAACTGTGACGCCTCCACTTGAGCCCCACTTGCCAGTGACTTGTTATTCGAGACTTTACAACAGCTACCCCCCATTTTCAAAGGTTTTATGAAGAGTGGCAGTTGACTGGAAAGCGGGGATTATGACAATTATTTAATGAATTTTGAAGTTCAACCTGAAATTAGAGAATCAGTTTTCATAATTAGTTATCAGGGAATAATTTCAAAAGAGAGCATGAAATTCAGGTTATCTATTGAACCTTTCATCTATTCCAATCATATTGAAGTAAGAAATTACAAAAAGAGATGATCTAAGCAAAGGATGGGAAATAGAGCATGAAATTCAGGTTATCTATTGAACATTTCATTCCAACCATATTGTAATAAGATGATAAGAAAGAGGATGACAGGCAAAAAGATGGAAAAGAGGGAGAAAAAATTTGATTAAAGCTTCAAAAATCCAAGCAGAATTTGTTTGCGTGACGGAATTGAAATACATTTGAGTTCTTAATGAGATCATAATTCTGGAGAGTTGGCACAAACTTGAATTTATCATGAACTGGTACTGCCAGCCTATATTTCCCGTTCTTTATAAATAAAATCTCGGATCCCATCGTTAGACAGAGATCGAGCCTAAGACACACAAAACAAAGAATGATTTCTTCAGAGATGCACAAAATTGTGGAATCCTATTTTTTTCTAAAAAGATCCAATTAATTACCCTGACCAAATCAAGTCCTGAACAAAATAACGGTCACAAATACATGAATTTTGACAAAGGATTAACTACCGCTAAACAATCTAATAGAAAGAACAGTGTTGTAACTTTTTTTGTTAGATAATAAAAAGAGCCCCGCGCTTTTCAATTTAATCATAAAAGAGTGCATAAATAGCACAAATCCCCGCACGAAGTTAGCAGCAACCAAATCCAAAAAAAATTACGAAAATGTTTTCAAAATTTGCGGTTTTCCCCTTTTCTTTTATTGACGAAAACGGTCTCCCCCTTTGAACTTTGAAGGACACATTTATTCTATGAAAAAAAAATTAACGCAAATTATAGTCGTTGTAAAGAATTCTGAACAAAAAGTACTTCGGAAGAGCTTCTATTTACCAACAAAACAATATGAACAGATCCCAAACACGCAAAATTAGGAAAATTCAAATTGAGGAATGGTTTCCATTTAACGTATAAATTAGTGAAAGATAAAATACAGGACATGCAAAGATTCATCAAAGCATTTGATTTCCTCAGTTGATTCAATTACTCACAAAAATTTGAAAAAAAAAAAAAAAGAAATTACGACAAGAAAAGAAACAAAAGTGGATATTATGCCACTGTACTACAAGAAAACCGAAAAAATCAGCTTAATTTTAGAACTGAAAGGACAGCTCTGGCAGAAAGTACTCCATCAAAAACTTTCAGAAACAAATAGATATCAACAAATTTGTTTACCTTAATTGCAAAGATGAACTGTACTCCCCCGATCTTATAATTTCTAGAGACGGAGAGTCATAGTCGCAGAGGGAGAGAGAAAGACTCTATTAGTAGGTAATAAATAGTGATGGTTTGCTTTGATTTTATAATTATTAACCATCCTCTCTCTCTCCTCTCTCTCTCTCTTACTTTGACGGTCTTCGTAGTACTGAATTCAGATCCAGTGAAGTAATTTTTTTTTATTTTAGATCGGGACCATTTGATTCGAATTCGCGACAATCCATTTTGAAGTGGAGCGCACACATTCTGAGCGACAGTTTCGAATCTCAAGATGATTCCGAACGATGGATTCGAATCAGACAGTTCTGATCCAAACTCCAAATTTGAGTTACTTTAGGGGATCCGGACCCTGTAATACTTGGGCAAAAGCCGAATTCTGATCCAATGAAGTAATTCAATTTTCAATTTTTGAGTTTAGATCGAGATTGTCCGATTCGAATCCGTGACAATTTATTCTGAAGTGGAACGCACACATTCTGAACGACAAATTTGAATTCCAAAACGATATCCGAGCGATAAATTCAATTCAGACAGTCCCGATTCAAAACTCAAAAATTAGATTACTTTAGGAGATTCGGACCCGATTGAGCCTGAGCACCTCTCCCTCACTCTCAAATGGAAAACGACAAGAACATATACGCTTGGATATTTTCCTTTTTTTGTACGAAAAAAATTAAATATACCGCCGAAAATTTTAAAGCGCATTCTATCGCCTAGACTTTTATATTACGTTATTTGCAAATATACTATTCGACTTTTTTATATGACTGAGTGCATAATATGGGGCCAACGAGAATTTATTCAATATTATCGGACACTTAGTTTATTATGTTAGAATATAGTTGGATTTTAATTTAAAAAAAATAGTGTGAGATTAAGTTCACCAATTGAGTTTACAAGCTTAACCTTGTAAATTGTGGAACTAGATAAATTCAAACAGTTAACCTTGGTCTTTTTGGATGTCAGTACCGGAGAGGGGTTTTGAGTATTCAGGTACGAGTTTGAAAGAAGATGGCGATTCAGCAGGCGACTACACAAACCGACTCCACCAACACCGACGGATGGCAACTAGTGCAACGCCGGAGGCCCTATCCGACGAACTGGCGCTACTCCCAACCAACTACTCCTACAGCCCGACCCTACCTTCCCTATGCACGACCCACCTACGCTCAGGCTCTTCTCCGACAGCCATCTCACCCAGCACCAATTCACACCCAAACCCGAAGTAACTCACCACGCTCTCAGCCGAATACCCCGCCTCCACAACACGTCTCTGGTGGTTTTTATGTCTCCCCGCACAGCCCATCACGCCTTCGGTTCCCGCCATCTCACAACTTTCCGGAATGGAAAGGTCGTTGCTTCCGGTGCTGCCGCACCGGACATTCAGCCGCCAAATGCAGAAATCCGAAAAGGTGTGGAAAATGCTGGGCTTTCGGACATATAGGTTCAAAATGCAAGCAGGATGTGATTGCTCCACCGCCTCCAGTTATCCGTGCAACACCCCCACCAAAAAAAGGGGAACCAGACTTTACAGAACTTTTATCTGGATCACACCCCCATCGGTCGCCGGAAATGCCCCAGGAAAGGCCGATTAGATTGCACTGCTTCATTCCGAGAGATGACGCATATCACGCTGAGTTGGATCGCCTCAAACAGGCTGTTGTGCTGCACACGGGTGGATTTCCGTGGGATCTCAGTGTAGATAACGTGGCAACCTATGCAGCTCGGACTAATCTGGTAACCCGGGATGAAATTCAAGTTTCTGAACTTAGCGGCTCCAGATTCCTCATCGTCCTGCCGGAGGGCCTAGACCCGGATACTTTCATCAACGCCACCTCTCAAGAGACTTGGGACGAGGGATTATCCTTTCAACTTTGGTCACCTCTTGAAGGGGCTGAAATTAGCGTCCCATCCTACAAAGTTCTACTCCAATTAGTCGGACTTCCACCGCACTTATTCCGGGAAGGACCGGTCATACAGGCAGTCAGTCGCTTTGGGGTTTACTTGGGCTCCGTTGAACCAGAAAATCCATCATCATTAGCATCCTATCTAGTGGCTGTTGGAGTGGATGATCTAACCCTAGTTCCCCAGCAACTTGCATTTCATAATGGTGGAATGGTGCATAGTGTGGTTGTGCATACTGTGGCATGGCAAAGAGCACCAATTTACTCGGCTGATGAGATGCCAAAACATCCTAAATTATACCGTCGCCCGCAGCCACCACCACCTTCCACCTCTTCATCGGATGACGGCTCCATGGGAAACGACACTGACCTAATACCAATGAGCAGTCGGGTTCTTCAAGACCTATGTAGAGGACGCACGGCGGACTCACTTCCACCGGAGCTCCGGCAGTTTGCAACCATGGAGGTGATTGACATTCAGCAAACAGGGGGAGATACATTGCCTTTGGCCACACCTGATCCGAGCTTCCAGAATCTGCAACATCAGACTATCACGCAGGGATTTCAGCGTCCTTCTCCGCAGTCTGACGTACCTACCCCCATTATAAATCAGAATTCTCGTGTGGCGGGTCATCCACAGGCACTCTCATCACCCGTCTCGAAACCGAGGGAGGCACATGGTCACACGGGACCAATGTTACTTCAGACTTCTGCACTGATACGACAAGAAATGGAAATACAAAGTTCTTCTGTGGCACCAAATCAAGAATTCGGGCCTATGTTAACTCAGGACAGTTTAAACTCGAACTGTTTTGGCTCTCTCACTCACAAGCAACAGCAATTATCAAGGATACATGGGAGACACAAAATGGAGCTACCACTGATGACCTCCATCGTTTCCAGTCTAAATGTGCCATTATGCACAGCCGGCTCCGAATCTGGCATTGCACCAACTTTGAAGGCATTGAACAGCAGCTGCACTTTTGCAAAAAAACCCTACTTTTCTTTGATCAAATAGAAGAGAACCGGGTGCTGGCAATGCATGAAAGAAAATTTAGAACTTGTGTACGTGAGAGGGCCTATATGCTATCTACTATCATTGAATCAAGATGGCAGCACAGGTCCAGATGCAAGTGGCTGAGAGTAGGGGATAAAAACACGGGCTTCTTCCATGCAGTGGCTTCGGCAAGGCACAGGAGAAACAGAATTTCCTCTTTGGCGCATCATGGTGTTCTACTTACAGAAGATGCTTTAATTCTTGATGCATTCAAATCAATGATGTCCGACTTACTTGGCACGGAGCACCCGGTTACTCGATTCAATTCTGGTGTGCTCTACCAGAATAATCCTGAACTCAGCTCTCTCCAGGACCCCTTCACAGATCTCGAAATTGAAATGGCAGTTAAACAGTTGGCCAAAAATAAATCATCAGGGCCTGATGGTTTACCTAATGAATTTATTCAAATGCACTGGCCGGTCATCAAACATGAAGTCATCTCAATCGTTCAGGGGTTTTTTAATCACTCGGTGGATCTAGCTCTCATTAACCAAGCCAATATCACCATGATTCCAAAAAAAGAATTGCCAGAAAAAGTTGGTGATTTCTGACCAATTAGTGTAATGAATGCTCTACCTAAACTAATCTCCAAAATTCTTTCAAACCGCCTCAGAAGCTTACTACCTCTACTCATTTCGCCTTGCCAATCGGCCTTCATCCAAGGTCGCCAAATCACGGAGAATTTTAATGCAACCCGGGAGATTTTACATCATATTGCCGGGAGTGGAAAATCAGCCGCCTTTATTAAAGTTTACTTTGCTAAAGCGTTTGATACGGTCAATTGGGAATATCTCCGCAATTTAATGATCTCACGTGGATTTCCAATAAAGTGGATTAGATGGATATCGGATCTGTTGGGAACCGCCTCTTCAAGAGTTGTCATGAATGGTACTCATTCGGAGTTCTTCAGACACAAGAGGGGTCTCCGGCAGGGAGACCCTATTTCTCCAATGTTATTTGATCTCGCAGCAGACGTTCTTCATGCAATGATTGAAGTCATCAACATTTCGGCAACAGCACATCTCACAAGGAAATTAAGAAAATCCGTCATTGTGCATCAATATGCAGATGACACAGTACTGATATCCAAAACTGATGATACTACACTGATTTCTCTAAAAATCATCATCTCCCTCTTTACATCGGTTTCTGGATTGCAAATTAACTTTGACAAGAGCTCATGGATCCCTATAAATGTTGACCACAACCGAATCCCCGTCATTTCAGCTATAGTTGGATGCGCCGAATCTACCTTCCCTATCAACTATTTGGGGCTACCTCTGACCTTAACCCGACCAACCAAGGACTTATTCATGCCTCTCATCGAAAAATTGGAAAAAAGACTTGAAGGATGGAAGAGTAGATTCATCTCCAGAGGAGGCCGACTGGTACTTATGAATGCGGTTCTTAACTCTATCCCTATATACTACATGTCTTCGTTCTTGCTTCCAAAATGGGTACTCAGCAGGTTGGACAGAATACGCAGAAGGTTCCTTTGGGGAAAGACAAAAAACAGAACAGGGGTGCCACTGCTGAACTGGGCTGCCGTGTGTTTACCAAAACAAAATGGGGGCATGGGAGGAGTGGATTTGCAAATAAGAAATTGGGCAATGCTACTGAGGTGGTGGTGGAAGCTGTACCGCCAACCTCAATCCATTTGGACTCAAACTGGAACAAGCATACGATCACTGACGGGTGTCAACCAGCAGCACCAAGTTTGGATGTTACGGGGTTCATTTTTCTGGAAAGATTTACGCAAAATTAAACCTTTGTTTGATTTTTGTACCTTCTGGTCTATTGGCCCGGGCTCTACGATCTCTTACTGGTTTGATAACTGGGCACAACCACCATTGGCAACCAACAATACCATAATTTCGGGTACCAGGAATTGGTCTGTCCAAAGAGCGGTACAAAATGGCCTACACGATACGGACCTCAACAGCATAACGGAGGATAAAATACACTGGAAATGGAATGCTACAGGTGAATACTCGGCTAAGTCTTTTTATGATGTAATGGTAGCGGGTGGAAAAACGAGATGCCAGTTCGTTTACACATGGAAACTCAAGTTGCCTCCTTCGGTTAAAATATTCATCTACATTTGCATCAAAGGGAAACTACTTACGCATGATTGTATGTTACGAAGGGGATGGTTCTGTGACTCTCGATGTGTCATGTGTACTTCTTGCCATTTGGAAACCACGGTGCACTTGCTATTCCACTGTCCATATGCATCCGAGGTTTGGCGCAGGTTTCAGGCAATTCTGGGCTTCCCGTTAATGCAAACCGGCAACTCAGTCCGCAAGGTTGTTACCAGATCGTGGATGATGAGTCGGAGTAAATTGTCAAAGAATACATGGGGTGCCTTTTTCTTTTCGGTTTGCTGGGTCCTGTGGAAAGACCGTAATTTAGAAATTTTTGAAGGCATGCATACCGGCTCTTGGAGTGCAGCACACCGGGCTTGGAGGGAAGCAGAAATGTGGCTGAAATATTGTTGACACCAGAACGAACTAGAAAGTTTTTGTTTTTGTAATTTTTTTTGGATGTTCTTGATGTAACACTGATAGCCACTATCAGTTTTTCAAAAAAAAAAAAAACCTTGGTCTTTTTGACAAGTCAAAATTGTTAATTTTAGAATTCGTTCCCCACAAGATTAAAGGTTCAAAAAAAAAAATTGCTGTGTTCACTTCCAATAGTTTTCGAATTTATGATTTTATAAAAATAAACTTGAAAAATATAGTAGGTTTTAGTCAATTTGTCAAGTAAATTATGCTATGTAGATTGATATCATTGTATGAAGGTGATCTTGTAGGTGTTAAAATTAAATTCACAAATTATCTTAATGCACTTAAAACTCACTCTGACTTTTGATGTGAATTGCAGCTTGTATTTATATAATATAAAAATTTAATGTAGTTCAAGTAAAAGAAATTTCTTAGACTGGCAATGTAAAAAGTTTCGAGCAAATCAAAAGGAAGCTTAACCTCATCAAAACAAAATTGTGAGTTTAAATTCAAAATATGTAGAACCAGTTTTAAATAACTAATTTGAATTGTTCATCCTAGATCGCTTCACGAGTCAGTGTGTTTATATATACATACTTTTTATGAGTTTATTTTCTTGCAAGGTTGATAGATTAAAAAATATTTTTTTTTGGTTGGAGAAATTGTGATTTAGGAAAAAGATTGTACTTTTCCATCGATTAATTGATAATTTCGATAATGTTTTTTTTAATCATATCATATTTTTCAAAATTATACACGTGTTGTTAGCATATTGGCAGTATCAAATTCCGTGTGATTATATTTTAATTTCAACTTCGATCAACGATCATTAAATGAAGATTTCTATCAATTACACATTATTGAACAACAGATGCATCACATTTTATCATTTCTATTGTGTCATGTACACTTAATTATATGACATTTTAAACGTCCAACTTTAAAATTAAAAATTAATCTTTGATAATCTTCAAAATTATCAAATAAATTTACTCTAAGAATTACCGGTCATGGGTTTAGGGTTTGATTTTGGATCATTATCAAAATCTTGATAATTGGTTCTGAAGGGTTTTTGGGATTTGGGTTGCTAAAACTGTCATATTCAGAATACGTTACACTGTGCCCATAATTTATGTATAAATAAATGGTATGAAGATCAACGTGTCTTGCCATCCGTTTCTACACAAACAACACGTTACAACTTCTAAATTATTTGCTCAATTTCACCTCGTTAGAATTTATCAGGATTCTAATTATTTAGTTATATTTTTTTCAACTTAAAAAAACTATAATACTATCAGTCGTATTCAACACTATAACTTTATTTTTAGTCTTTTCATGATGACGCAGTAATCGCTATTCAAAACCTTAATATTTATCAGCAACTCCTAATTGAATACCGGAACAAGATGTTTTTAGTGAGCATCAAATTAAAATTCATCTAATGTTCGATCTGAATCGTTCAATCACAATAAAAATATAAATATCTACTAATTTCAACCATTTTGTATATGCAAATCGTTGTGATTTCATTCCAATACCCATCGAAATTGAGTATCCTATAAGATACCTGACCATATAAAATATTCACGGTCGGATTAAAATTAATTCGGTATTTATTTGAAATATAAGAGAATCTACTCTGAGATTTGTGCCAGATTGAAATGAGCGGCTCAGATCTCATTCTATACAGTCAGATATTGCATTGAATGAACCTCTCCTGATTGAATAGAGTTGGAAATAGCGTGGAAATAGGAATGTACTAAAAGTGACTTTCATTTTCCCTGTGTTTCTGCAAAAGGAGGATTTTGCTTTTCTTTTCTCTGTTTGGAATTTTGGATTGTTAGATCTAGAACAGACAGTTTGAATTTACAAAATATTTCAACTGTATATGTCCGAGCAAAATAGTAGCAGATACTCTCTGCAGGAGTAGAACTATGGTTTTTTTAAGCTCACCAAGTCTCTTTGTGAACTTAACTCAAAAATCTATCGGATTGGTTTCAAACAACATATCCAAACCGTTGAAACCAATCTACTTCACGAGATGCATTTACATATCAAATTTTTTATTTTTCGAACTGGTTTAGTATAAATTCAATTGGTCAAAAAATGATGAAAAATGAACTCATTAAAATTAACTTATAAATCATCTTTTTTTTACCGCTTGACTTCGTACTAAATTAGCTCAAAATTTTAAAAATTTAACATTTAAACACATCACTCATGAAGTAGATCGGTTTCAACAGTTTGAATGCATCGTTTGAAGTCAATCCGATAGATTTTTGAGTTAAGCTCACAAAGAAGCTTGATGAGCTTAAGAACACTTTAGTCAACTCTACAAGTTCAACTCTACAAAGTAAGACCAGAGAAACTTCAAATCTAGAGCATCTAGTCATCTACTGCATGTATGTTCTCGAATTAATGGCTGAGATGTCTTTACCCTTTTCTTCAATCTCTTAAAATGAGCTTTTACGGGTAATCGTGCTGCTTACGTTTGCCATATTGTTTTCTCTTGTTGACGCCAATTATGTTTACAAATCTCAACCATTAGATCCTGATCGGGTGATGTAGATTTTCTTTTAATAAATGGATCCTCTTAGGAGGTTTGCTTAGATGAAAATTTACTTGTACCTTTCTTTTATTAAATTTCTTCTAGTTCCTAAATATGTTGCATAATATTTTTAAATAATATTACTTGAATTTTGAGATTTATTGAACAAAAATTTAATACGGAAGGATCTTAAGTGATAAAAAGAATTTTCCAACTGTCCAATAGCAATAGCTGGTCGCATGGAAAAATTATTTGCACCAATTATTTTTTAATATAATCTATATATGTTATTAACGTATTTGCTATTTTTCTGAGTTTGTGACATAAATTGAGGAATCAATTTGTTGATTAATTTATGCCTTAGTTTGAAATATCTTGGACGCATCTTCTCAAAAAAATTAACCAAAATTTAAAAAAGGGCAAGATAATTTCCCGGCAACTATCAAATCATGGCAAAATGAGCATTAATACAACTACTAGTAATTAAATTTCCTTTTTATGGCTAAATGAACATTAATACAACTACTAGTAATTATATGCGTACAGAGAAAAAAAAAATAAGGATAATGCAAACACTTTTCGCAGAAAATTTTCTGTGCGGACAGGTGTTTATGGGGTGAACATTCATTAATTACGAGGAATCAAGTCGACAAGGTGGCTATTCTATAGAGCAAAGGTCTACGCACTGGTGGTGACTTTACCTGCTAGTGGGGCCCACAAACGATGTCTTCATTCCCAATTCTGAAAAATCATAATAATTAATGATGATCTGTCCCCTAGAAAAATCAATCTTCTTTACTATAAATCTATAGATATTTCCAAAAAAATAAATTATCATGTTTTAATGAGGCAGAGACATCTTTCAATGCTATCTTTGAATTATGTTCGTGTATGGTGGTGGGTGACACGTGTGCAACAAGAAAATGTTTGACTATTGTTGTCAATTTAAAATCCATAAATCATAAATGTTTTAACAAGTTCGTTGGTTCAACCTCTAAACATTGTTAACGAGTTTTTTATGTGATGCACTGATAATAAAAACACATTTAAAATATACCTTTATAATAATCAGAAGTCGTCACTTTAGCCAACAATGCAAATAGAAAATTCTCAAAGGACCTTTCCCTAAAAGCTGACCTTTTTAAGATGCAATCCTCAGGTACTCCGCAATGTTACCAATATAAATTGATTAAAACTTCTACTCTGTAGCTCTCCATAAAGCAAGAGAAAACCTTCTTCACAAATACAACCCGCTACACGAGTATTTGTTGAGACTGCGACACTGATAAACGGATAGAAGTGGTGAGAAGAGAAAGGAAGGAATTCTTGCAAAGGAAGCGGAGTGCTACGTACGCCTTCTTCAACAAAAGAGCCGCTCGTAAGCTTCCACGTGTTCTTATTTCTGTGGTGGACCCAGATTCTCTCTCCCTCGGGCTCCACCAAGACTGGTGTAGTGGTATGTGGTATCGATTCGAGCAGTTAAGAGGAGGCCAAGGATTGAGATCCTTACAGCGCTGATTGAAGCGTGGATCAGACGGTTGAAATTGTGCCATGTATTTTATTATAATTTATCGACAATCATTTTATAAAATTAATTGTTTTTCAGCGCCATTGAGAATTAGTATTGGGAGTCTTAAGGCATCACCGAGTGATGATTTTGGAAAAGAAAATAAAATTGATGAAAGGAACTTTTTGTTTAAAATAAAATAAAATGTTTTTTGCTTTCACTAAGACTATGCAAGTATGCATGCATGAAAATAAATCTGTTGTTATTTCTTTGGAATAACAAGAATCTTTTATTCTGATCTCAAACCGTTAATTTTTGTTAAGATTTAAGCGGTTCCGATTGGATTAACAGGTTCTTGTTATCCCAAGGTATAACAGCAGATTTATTTCCATACATGCATAGGTCCATGTAAAGAGGGAGATCATGCTCTCGTATTTTTTAATCTATCATGAGTACACAATAATAATATTTTTTTTTCTGAGTAAATCCTTAAAATAGGTGAATACGTGTGAAAAATAGGTGAATACGTGTGAAGTCTGATATTATCCACCGACATTTTTATTAATATCCAAAGTTTAATAGAAATTAATTAATATACTCAGATCCCCGAGTATTTATAAAAATATCTCTACCGGTAATTTTCTGGCCGGTACTCTATTTATTTGCCTACTGGCTATTACATGGTCGGTACCTTTAATTATTTTTTTATTTTTTTTAGAGACACTATGAAGAGTAAGATACTGAAATCTAACACTAAAAATTCAAATTTTAGTTTAATTTATTGGTTAGATTACTTCTTTTGATGTATAATTAGCATATTTATACTAAAATACGCTAAATTACTTGAAATTATGTTAAATTACGCTGAATTATACTAAATTACATTAAATTACTCTAAATTACGGTGCATCATCGATGTTTTTGCAATGAAACATCGATATTTTATTAGCCTTAGCATTGGCAATTAAGTAGGGTACTGCTAAAAAAATATCGGTGCGTCGCTGATGTTTTTGTAATGAAACATCGATGTTTTATTAGCCTTAGTATTGGCAATTAAGCAGGGTAGTGCTAAAAAACATCGGTGCGTCGCCGATATTTTTGTAATGAAACATCGATGCACTTCTGTCGTCGTTAAGCCGTGCATAAAGCATCGGTGAGTCATCGGTGTTTTTGCACAAAAACATTGTTTTTTTTTAACTTTAAACGGCCATAACTTTGGCTAGGAAACTCGGATTTGCGCGTACGACCCCAATTCGGAAAGCTTGGGACGAGACGAGGGCAATGGCGCCCGCGGGATCATCCCTAGGGGGCTGACGGAATCATAATTGAAAAAAAATATCGTTTAGTGCCTCAAAAATTAAGTTAAAGTTTTTTATCATCGGTAGACACACAACGACCCGTATGCGGCTAGTGACAGTGTCGTATGCGGCTGATGATTAGGAATGATAGGAAACCTGAATCACATTAAAACAACTGGATCAACCTGAGTTTAGCGTAATTAGCGTAATTTAGTGTAATTTAGCGTAATTTAGCGTAATTTAACATAATTTCAAGTAATTTAGCGTATTTTAGTACAAATATGATAATTATACATCAAAAGAAGTAATCTAACAAAATTAGCTAAATTTAGCGTAATTTAGCGTATTTCAATATAATTAGCGAAATTAGCGTAAAATTTAGCATAATTTAACATAATTTCAAGTAATTTAGCGTATTTTAGTATAAATATGCTAATTATACATCAAAAGAAGTCATCTAACAAATAATTTAAACAAAAAAATCGAATTTTTAGTGTTATATTTCAGCATCTTGCTCTTCATAGTGTCTCTAAAACAAAAAATTAATGGTACCGGCCATATAATGGACGGTAGGAAAATAAATAGGGTACCGGCCAGAAAATAACCGGTAGGAGTATTTTTATAAATACTCAGGGGATCTGAATATATTAATTAATTTCTATTAAACTTTGGATATTAATAAAAATGTCGGGGATATAGTGTTAAATGGGTGAATACGTGTGAAGTTTGTGATATTACCCCAGGATATAGTGTTGTACTTCTTTTTAAAACACGTCCACAATTTATGCAAAAAAAAAATATATATATATATATATAACACGTCCACAAAAGAAGTTGATGGATGACCCTTTAATATCCATCATAATAATATAAAAAATTGTTTTTGTTTTATATGTGGATATATGAGAGGTGAAAGAAGTTTTCATGTATGATGTTAGTTTCTTTTTTTCACTTTCACTTTTCTATAGCCTCAAGAAAATAAGTGTTTGTATAGACTAGATTGCATTGATGTGATGCTTAATTGTCATAATAAATTCATAATAGGACAATTGAATGGGAAAAATTACCTTGACTAGGCAAGGAAATAAACAGTTGCATTTGACTGATAAAAGAAATGAGTCATGCATTTGAACATATTAAGAGAATTAATTGGACATTCAAAATAATATGTTACAAAATGATAAATTATTAGGGACATTTTCTTTCTTTTTCAAAACAAAGAATAAAATATCTCATTCTAAAATTCTTAACAAAATGTCCTTGTGGATCCCACCTTTCGCCTCTCTTCCCCTCCCTCCCACCCATCTCTATTTACTCCTCATTATTCTTTATTTAAGTAAAATAATACAACTATGATCTCATTCATGTGTTAATTTTTTTTTTTAATTTTGTGTATTGATTAGAATTAAAAATTGTAGTGTAAATTTTATTTGCTTAGATCAAAAAGCATAATATTAGCTTATACATATAATCTTTTCGGCATATGAGTCCTTTTAAAAATAATTACAATACAATGTAACTTATTTTATAAAATCTTTTTCAAGTAACATATAATTTTTTAAACATGTGTATTCTATCAAGTTTATTCGGCTTAAAATTTTAGATTCCTACTTTTAACAATTATAAGAATTTTATTACGTCACATGTTAAGAACAATTTAAATTATGATTGGTCAATTGAAATGATAATATGATAAATTAGATTCTTTAATGAAATGATAATGTGGTCAATTGAAAATTAATGTAATTATATTTCTGTATTTTTCATTCTTTATTGTATTTTTTATAGACTATTTAATTTAATTTATGCTTATATGAAATTAATTATTTATGGGCAGACTAGAAAGTGAGAGGAGAAAAACCTAAATTCATAAGTAATAGGTTAAAGCTACATTACTTATTATTCCGAAATTTTTATTTATACCATTTTAAATTCATAAGCAAGTAATAGGTTAAAGGTACATTACCCTCAGTTTCTGGTTTTTCTGTATTTACCCGGGCCGCAGAACACCGGTGCGGCCCCATTAAAGGGGGCCACATAATGCCAATGCGGCCCCCCCTCTTTTTAAAAAAAAAATCTGAAATATGTTATTTGTGTTTTGGTTTTTGTTTTTAAAATTGTTTTATTTGTTTAATTTGTTTTGGGTTTACATTGAAATGTTGTTTATTGGTAAAATTTGTTTCGCTTGTAGGATCAAATATTTTGGAAATGTCGTTCATTTGAAATATTATTTGTGTACGAAGAGATAATGATATAATTGATCAAATAAATAAATAACAAAAAACAAATAAAATAAATAACAAAGCAACAAAATAAATAAGTGACAGTATCTAACAAATAAGTTCCAGTATCTGACAATACATCTAACAAAGT
The DNA here is from genome assembly GCA_011114355.1 of Carex littledalei. Taxonomy (NCBI): domain Eukaryota; kingdom Viridiplantae; phylum Streptophyta; class Magnoliopsida; order Poales; family Cyperaceae; genus Carex; species Carex littledalei. Next base: position 9,894,073 of record CM022089.1, on the reverse strand, counting down.
ACAAATCAAAGCCTACTGGTCAGGACTAAATACCGTCCTTGACTTCTTCTTTTTGAACCCTCGACCCCGCCTAGAGAGTGGAGTCTCGTCAGTATCGGCTGAGTCTGTAGAGTCCTCCAGGATCAAAAATCATAGTATGTCCAGACTCAGCCAGCGTGAATAAAAACGCCTGTTTAGCTATGGGGTCATCATGGAGGGAAGGGTACGATGCCTGCTGTGATGATGACCCAGGAAATTTAGGAATGGGCTTTGTCTGAACATACCCTGGCTGATAAGCAGGAGGTACTGTTTGAGTCGAACTGTAACACGGAGAATACAATCCATCTCCCTCTGTGCCAAAATCTGTGGAGATATTGAACCCCAGCGGCTCCTCCTCCTCACCCTACAGTAACTTACAAATTAGTTAATCAAAAATTTTGAATAAAAATCATAGTTCTGTATTAATTACAATTATACCTCGGCATCCTGAGTAGGCATAGCTTGCTTTGTGGCTCGGCGTAATGCCTGACCGACGGTCTCAGCATCCTGGACGGCTGCAAATAATGTCTCGTCACCAACGTACGGCACATAGATATCAGGCTCGTTAGATATGTCATCGATCGCATCACACCCGCCTAAGCCAGCGCATCTCAGTAGAGAGTAGAGGCGCGACCTGTACCCACATTGGCACACTGCGAGTACGTTGTGCTTGAGGATGACTTTTTCGAGCCTCTTCCAGCCCCTCATCATGGTCATCGTAGCCGCTATGACGCAACTCTTGACCATATATAATACCTGCAGAAAATATTATATAAATGTTGTACAAATGTAAATATTGTTAGTTTTTAATTTAAAATATAAAATTAAACATACCGTGGATGCGAATGATGCGCTAACGGGGATAATACCATGGATTCGTCCTCTCGGATCCCTCGGCCTCGATACCCGCTCATGGGGGTTGTCGGTGATACACTCCTCCAGAAATATGGTGTACGTGCCGTAATTTTGGTACCAATCTCTATAAGGTCTGTATGAATTCAAAAAATGTTAGATTTTACAATCAGAAAATTGTAGTGAAGAAACAAATAATAAAAAAGATTCTTACACTGGTGCGAAATCCATGTGACGGTGCTGCTCAGCTAATGAGGGATTTGCAGATCTTGTCTCGGCTACGTAATCAGCACGCACAAATCTCCAGTTCTTGCCCACAGTAGTGTCCCTGACATGATGAAGCTATCGCCACAACGCCTCGCTGATCGGTGCCTGGGGCGGAGCTGTCTGACGCAATTCGAACTGTCTCATGACCCGATCGGGGGTAATGGTGCTCTATGATCTATATATTTAACTATCTTAGGTTGCTTCTATTAAATTAAGTTGCAGTGTTGAGAATTATTTAAATTAAATTACTGTACCTGAAAACATATGAGCGGCACCTCTGCACGCCAGAAACACTCCTGTTGCCGACATCGCTCAGGCAATACCTCGAGGAAAGTTCGATGTCCCCCATCTACCTCGACCTGAATTTACAGATTTAATACCATATATCAATTCAAACAGCAAAATATTAAAAGAATTTAAATCAAATTTAAAATAAAATTAGACTTACATATTCTCTGTAGGGCTCCCAAGTCACATACTCTGGATCTCCTGTCTCCAGAATGTGATGTCGAGTGACGAGCCATGCCTTGCCCCGATCCAAATCTTCGGAGCAATACTTGGCAGCAAATGTAGGGCAGTTGTCTGGCTCAGGCTTGCCCCATTCCGGTACATATGTCTTGTTAGCCAGAACTGGACGGCCAATGATCAGATGTGCGTAGGACCAATACTGTAGTAACATGCATTGTCAAATAAATGTCTTGTTCTTCTTCAAACAAACATTGTTAAGACTCCTTTACAATGTACAATGTTAATGTTACTTATACTGAGATATATAACTCTTGAAAAAATTAAAATATTATAAGAATAGATTTTTTAACTATATAGGCATGCCAGCATGGCACCACCCCAATTGTATCTGCCCGCAGTGGGCAAATTGCACATAAGCTCAATATAACATAGCTGCACCTGATCTCTGTGTGAATCCGGGAACATCCGACAAGTAATCATCTCCATAATATATGCGCGCAGGTACTGGTCAACAACCACCTGTTATTTATTTAAATTAGAGCATTGTTAGAAGTAAATTTGATATTATTTAAATTAAATAAGGTACAATTTACATACCTGATCTGGACAATCCGAATAGTCCATGAATTTGGCCCTCAATTTTGCTAAGCTGATGGTACTGGGCGAGATCTTAATCTTCTCACCCTTCTTCTTCTCTTTCTGGAGCTCCGCGTGCGAGTACCCCAGCAAGTCCATGCACAATGGCTAGAAGTCCCCGTACTCGACGCCCGTCACAGGCTTTTTAATAATAGTCATACCCCACAGACAGCTGACGTCTTGTAGGGTGATTGTCATCTCAGCATGGTGGAGATGAAAAGTGTGCGTCTCGGGATGCCATTGCTCAATGAGCCTGGAAGATAAGCCCTCATCATGGTTCTCCTCAGCATCTGGATAGCTGAAACATCTCATCGCACGTAATGTCCCTCCGTAAGCTGGCTGGTACGGTACCCACATGCGGTTGTGACAAACCGTAACCGCATCCAAACCCTGCATTTAATTAAAAATTCAGGTCAAGTTCATTCAATTTTCACCCTAAAAAAATTATGTTATTAGTATTTTTATAAATATGACTAATTTAGAACTTACCCCAGTGGCAGCCTCTAGAATCCGGTGCTCCGCGTTCGGGTACCACAAAAAGTCGTTGACCCTGTCAGTGTGACTCCGGATACCCGGAACATCTGCCAATGCACCGTCGATGTACTGGGACATCTCGTACGGAGTGGCTATATGGCCATGTTGTGTACCTCTACTGGATGATGGTACACCCTTACTGGAAGACGGTATATCTTTACTAGATGCCATGCTTTATTTAATTTTTTTTTGCTATTAGTGTAGGTACTAATTTTGGTCAAATATGAGGATTTTGATAAAATAAACCTAATTAAATTTTGGTACAAGTCTAATTTAATTTTGGTGCTCAAACAATTAATTTTGGTAAAGTAAACCTAATTTAATTTTGGTGCTCAAACAAATAATTTTGGTAAAATAAACCTAATTAAATCTTGGTATAAGTCTATTAATTTTGGTGCTCAAACAATTAATTTTGGACTTATTCTAATTAAATTTTGGTACAATTCTATTTAAATATTGATTCTAAACCCTAAATTAATTTTGGTCTTATTCTAAGTAAATTTTTGTACAATTCTATTAAATTTTGGTTCTTAACCCTAAATTAATATATAATTCTAAACCCTAAATTAATATCTAATTCTAAATCCTAAACCCTCAATTCCAAATCTAAATCCTAAACCTAAACCCTAAATCTAATTACTACCCTAAACTAAAAATTAAAACTAGAAAAGAAGAAGAAAACTTACCTGAGGTCGAAGGGATTGAAAGCTTCTTTGAATGGACACTAAAAATGAGACCAGCGGTCCCCTAATATAGTCTCCCAGGGGGCCGCATCGCCATTGTGCGGCCCTTGGGGAGGGGCCGTATCGGCATTCTGCGGACCCCCTTTAATGGGGTCGCACCGGTGTTCTGCAGCCTAGGTAAATGCAGAAAAACCAGAAAATGAGGGTGTTTTGGTTTATTTTTAAATGGTATAAATAAAAATTTCGGCTTATTATTGGTAACAAGGTGAAATAGCTAAATTCAATTTTGCCCAGTTTAACTTAGTTGAGTAAATAGTCTAGAAATTAAATAGTTAAGCAGAAATTAAATTAAATAGTCTAAAAAATAAAAAAATACAGTAAAGAATGAAAAGTACGGAAATATAATTACATTATTATTTCAATAAAGAATCTAATTTATCACATTATCATTTCAATTAACCAATCCTAATTTAAATTGTTCTTAACATGCGATGATGTGATAAATTTTTTATAATTGTTAAAAATTGGAATATGAAATTTTAAAACGAATAAACTAGATAGAATGTCTATGTTAAAAAAAATATGTAAATTAAAAATATTTTATAAAATAAGTTAACACTATGTATTTTAATAATTTTTAAAATGATCTATATGTTGGAAAGATTCTACGTATAAGCTAATATTATGTTATTTTTTTTTACTTAAGCAAATAAAATTTTATGCTACAATTTTTAATTCTAATTAGTTATACACAAAAAAGGTAAAAATAATTCAAAACGTAAATGAAATTATAGTTGTATTTTTCTATTTAAACAAAGAATAGAAGGAAGTAAATAGGGAGAAGTACCGTGATTTTTATTTTTACCCAAAAAAAAAATATATTTTAATATAAATAACCACGTTTTTAAAAGAATTTTATTTCTACCCAAACCGCATATATTATTTGCGGTTTGAATTAACAATTCAGACCGCACAGAATATATGCGGATTGAATTGTTAATTCAGACCGCACAGAACATATGCGGCTTGAATTGTTAATTCAAACCGCAAATAATATATGCGGCTTGAATCTCTTTTCAAAATGACTTTTGACTATTGGCAATTGGCAATCCAGTACTCACGTCCCTATGTTTTGGGAACTTAAGTATAATTAATTCTATTTCAAAATGACTTTTGACTTTTGACTGGGATTTATACATCCAGGCCATAACAAGAAGACTTTTGACTTTTGACTTTTGACTCGGTATATATACAAGAAGATTTTTCTCTACGGACAAAGTTGTAATTTGCATATATATTATTGATATTGTTGGATAAAATATTAAAATCAATTGTACGGTAAATTTTACTTACATTAAATACGCTATTAAACCTGCTAACGTATTCATAATATTCTTCTGACATCTAGAACCGTTACAACGGAACCTGACTTCAGTTATAACGAAATTCTTTGGAAATTTAATTTTCGCTGCGCACAAAGTTGTATTTGCATATTGTTGGATATAACGTAATGAATTGTACGGTAAAACATTTTAAAATTCACTATATGGAAATTATGTTGAACGGTTTGTATCGGCTTTTTAAACTTTAAAAATTGTGATATAGCATCCATATGCGCTATGCGTATAGGACCATAGCCTCACGGATCCAAATATGTTGAAATCTCAATACATGAACAGTGTTTCTGGAATTCCTGAAATTCAGAATTCAACCGTTGAACTGTTTCGAGATACGTGCACAGAAAAACTAGCTGTTTCGAGATGCGTGCACAGAAAAAGTTGAACGGCTGGATTCGGAATTTCAGAAATTCCAGGAACACTGTTTATGTATTTTGGATTTCAGCTGATTTGAATCCATAGCCTCACTCATTAGATAAAATAGGTAAAATAGCAACCACTGATAATTGAAGTTGACATACAAACTTATTCCGATGGTTAGTACCATAACCAACTATTAGCAACCACTGATTTTCCAATCAACGGCCTGGATGTTATACTCGGTAACTCTGATCCTGTTTGTATAAATGCATAAATCCCAGTCACACCCTTTGAAATCAATGGTTATGGCCTGGATGTATAAATCCCAGTCAAAAGTCAAAAGTCATTTTGAAATAGAATTAATTATACTTAAGTTCCCAAAACATAGGGACGTGAGCACTGGATTGCCAATTGCCAATAGTCAAAAGTCATTTTGAAAAGAGATTCAAGCCGCATATATTATTTGCAGTTTGAATTAACAATTCAAGCCGCATATATTATATGGGGTTTGAATTAACAATTCAAGCCGCATATATTCTGTGCGGTCTGAATTGTTAATTCAAACCGCAAATAATATATGTGGTTTGGGTAGAAATAAAATTCTTTTAAAAACGTGGTTATTTATATTAAAATATATTTTTTTTTGGGTAAAAATAAAAATCACGGGGAGAAGTAGGAGGGAGGGGAAGAGAGGAGAAAAGTGGAGTCCACAAGGACATTTTGTTAAGAATTTAAGAGGAGGGTATTTTATTTTATGTTTTGAAAAAATATGGTATAATGTAAAATTTCTCTAAATTATTATGATTATTAATTAGAAATATTTATATATAATTTTGTATTCAATTTTGATTATACTATTTTGTACCCAAAAAAAAATCATATGACATCTTTGTGGTTTTGTAGGGGTATTCCGTATTCATGATACTTCATATTTTGCATGTTTATAGTACATATATACATGACACTGAAAATTTGCAGGGGTTAAATAAAAACATGATTAGAACTTATTGTCATCTATTTTATTTTAATATTAATCATTCACTAGGAAAAACTTTCTTATAAAATCATTACGTCATCTACTATATATCGTGTAAGTAACTTTCATTACGAGAAAATAAATACTCTATTTTATTTTTTAATGGAATATTTATTGAGGCACTATCAATGCAATGTTGAAATGCAAGGAGGATAGGCCAAGAAAATTGTACTTTGATTTTGCTTCTTTGTCTAACTAATTAGACATGACGGAGATAGGTAACCAACATGAACTAAAATAAACTTTTTAATGTCACCGTCTGGGGTTAATCTTCTCAAATCACACCAACTTGTGTTTAAGTGGAGATAATAGATTGGTTGGCGGAGAATAATTAGAGAGAGTTTGTTAACCCTACCTCGACCAAAATATACCAAATATCAATAGTAATTGTAGTATATATGAAAGCCCCTTGGTAACTGTTTCAGTGCAAAAATCAAGGGACCAGGAAATGCATGTCCGTATCTGTTTCAGTGCAAAAATGATGGTACAGTGACATGCCATCCAAAATGGTAACTACTATATGAATTCAGACTTTACATGTGTTTAGCTGTAATTGAACCCCCTCGGATATATTGTAGATGAGATACTAATTTGGGATGTTGATATCCATCAAAAATTCGTGTCGACATGAATTTTGAATTTAATTAATTGTGTAGATAGCAACCTGACCTGTCATTTCTGAGGGTGATCAAATTTTGAATTAAAGTTAAATTCGCGTCGACATGAATTTTGAATTATATTATTTGTTTAATATATTTCTCTTACAAACTTAATTGTGTAGATCGCTGTAAATTAAAATAGCATACCTCTTTTTCTTTCTTTTTGTTTAACCAGATTTATAAAGAATAAAAATATATCTCTGATTTTCGAAATAAAAATTGCAAGTATGCATCTATTCGAACATAAAACATTCAAAATGCGTTCAAAAGTATTGTTCGAATGCATGTGGAAATTCTTTCAAACAAATGCGTTTGAATTTTCAATAATTATGTGTATCTTAAAAAATGGATATTGTTATTGTTCTCTATAAAATCTAAATGAGACGAAAAAAAGGTTCCTAATAGCAGGATCAGATCAAATTTTGCTTCTAATTGTAGAATGTGAAGTAAACGATTGATTGGATAGCACTAACACCTTCAAAAGCAATTTTGCAATCAAATTTTTAGATGCAAGTTTGTTCTCACTATTACTTGTAACTTCAATTTGGTAATTCTTCTTATACGACTTTTTTCACCTATTTCAAAATAAAGGAGAAATTCGTCGGTAATTTATTTTGAAAAATTTACGAAATTGATGTTCTAAGGCTTTCCAAGAGGTAGATCTGCCAATAGAAAACGAAGAAAGGGGAGAGAATAATTGAGAAATATTATCATTTTGGGCTCGTAATTACGGGAAATTATGGGCCTATAATTTAAAGCCCAGTAAGATTTTAATTTCTTTTGTTTGTGTCTACTTTTCCCGTTTAATTTTGTTTCAATTGCTCGTTTTGGGCTAGAAGCCTAGATGTCAACAACTTACTGGTCTAATTAAACATTCTTTTTGTTCCATAATGTTAGTCTGACACGAGACATTCTTCTAAATTTCAAATTGTAAAACTAAAAAAAAAAAAAAAATTAGATTTCAGGGGGCAAATTGAGTACACTTGTTTTTTTTTTTAATACAAAATTTTGGCACAATATCCCAACCGACTTTAATATTAGAGTGAAATATACAAAATATGCATTTACTTTGGTGCTTTGGTATTATGGCCATGATATCAAAATACTCATTTAATTACGCAACGCAGACACTAGTTATATAAATTTTTTATTTTTTCTTTATTAGGTGTAATATTGTGTGAAGCCGAAATAGTTTTCTCAATATGTTTACCCGATTTCACGCTAACCAACAAATAATAATAATTTTAGTTGCAAGTTGAATTGAAACAGATCTCAAAAATTGGCTCGCAAGTCAAAGCCAGGTAAGGCCTACTATCTCAAAACAGTTGACTTTTAGTATTTAAATCACCGCTTGTTCAATTTATTATAAAGTTTTTTCTTGAGTTGTGCAACTTCTGCATATTAACTACCTCAAATTCTCAATCACTCCAGAGTTAAACAGCCTGAAAATATGATGCATGTTTAATCGTTTATCAAACAATTTGAACATATCAAAGCTTGAATTTAACTATTCCTGACAAATTATTAAATCATACTAAATTGCATAAAATTAAATAGAAGTACTATTATATATCCAATAATACAAGTTAATTTTTTTTCATTATTGTAAATTTGATTTGAAAAATATTATAAATGTTGTCAAACTGTCGAGGAATCCATCCTATACAAAATACATCAGGGACAAAGGTACTAACAACATATGGGTACTTAAAAATTTTAGAATAAAATTTGTGTGTTTATACGTAATTTTTTATGTGGTTTCAAATTAAATGTTATGGATACTGTAAAATTGTCTCTATTCACAACATAATTTTTTTTAATAAAATTGACCTCTATTTACGTTTGACTCCATGATTTAAAAATGTGACTCCGCCTTGGAAATACATAGTACATATTTGAGTATGTACAAGGTCAAAATATAGCACTCCATCACCATAGAACATGTTCAAAGGTTTATATATATGTCACCAACAAATAATTTGAGGGTTATTTACATAGAATTACTTTGAACACAAGAAAATATTTACTTGAATGATCTCCACAAAGCCTGATATCAAGTAGTATGCTTAATTGCTCTACATTTCCCTCTCAGACAAAGGAGAAAATAATAATGAAATTAATTAATTTGGAATCATCTTGAAATAAGGCTTAGAGAAAGAAGGTGGAGAGTCATAGTTTTCATAGTCGTTTGTATGCACTCTGAGAATCCTTCTATGGATTTTTAATGCTTTGTCATCTTGTTTCATCCACTTTGTAACTTCTCCCTATCAAAGTAAATCAAAATCAAAATCATTAACAGTTATTAAACGATGCTCATAATTTAAAAAAAAAAATACACTTTAATTAGATAATGTATTTAATTATTGAAAGATGGATTTGTTTAATATTTTTTTTCTTTTGATTATAACAATATAAGTTTGAAAAACATAAATAGTTATATACATAATAAAACACATTAATGCAATCTCTATCAATTTGTTTATGATTGAAAAGAATTGTTATTATTTCAGTTTTAATTGATGAGCCTCAAGTCAAGATCATAATAAAACAATGCAACAAAAAGAAAGCACTCACGCCAATCAATTTTTCACAAACCTCTTAATGCTCGTGAAAAATAAATATCAAAATTTAGTACATTTTCATATACACACAGAAAAGTGACATTTTGTAATACTTTTTTTTTTTTTTTGAAAACTTACAGAGGCTTATTATTTTAATGAGTGCTTATTTATGTAAGTTTTCTAAGTTTTGCATCATAGAAAATTTGCTTCTTCCAAAGTAAGGAAATTACATGAACTCTAAAGTGCAGTAAAAAAGTCTCATAAAAAGGTTTCATATAGAAAATAAAACTTTCCTTGTTAGAATTAAAATTTGTTCCATGAAATAATTTGTGAGAGAAAGGAAAAACAAGCTTCAATCAAATAAAGAGAAAATAATATTATCAAAATGTTTTTTTTGCCCCTACACGGATTGTCTCATTGCTTTGGAAACTTTGTCTTTAAAACGAAGATGGAAACTCTCTTTCAAAGAAAATGTTTATTCAATTTTCTTTCATAAAAAGAAATAAGAAAACATGTCTCCTGACCTTACTTCGCACTTGTGTTGCCAAGTTACTATAATGCCTCGTCTGTCCTCCTGAATAAGTGGTTAATAGATGAGAAAAATTAGCAAAAATAATCGAAGTAAGAAATATGGTCCCTTATAAGTTGGTACCAAAAAATAAGGGAATAAAATAGAATCATTTCATCACCTACAAAAACTATACTTGAATTAAAACATTTTAATTAAGAGATTCTGTGCTCAAAAGCACATTTGCAACTATAAGACATAAAGAGACATCCTTCCGACCACCAAATGACAGTAAATTTTAAGGAAATTGATGAAGCATAAACTTGAGAAAAAAACCAGCAAAAACAGAAATTAAGGAAAAATAAAATGTATATAATAAACAAACCAGCAAATGAAGTGGTGAGGAACAAAGATGTGAAGAGAAGAAATATGAGAGCTGATCCCTTGGAACCCATCATTTCCATGTAGAACGAGAAAATCATCAATTTTTTAGTTTAGTCACGTAATACACCTCTCTCCCTCTTTTCTTGCAAAATCTCTCTCTCTCTCTCTACTCTTCCCCTGATTTCAAGGACATACAAAGATTATGAGCTCTCTTTTGTTTAACAACAAAAAACAGAGTTTGTAATAAATTATATAGCTAATTATGAAGTGATAAAATACAACATCTCCCTAGGCTTTGTCTAATGGGAATGGGTTGCGTCCCACATTCATCAGATACAACTTTGAGTTCGATGAGTTCATCTACCGTCCGATCCGTTTTAAGATCCGTATGTGTTGACTTCAAAATTCGTTCCGATCTAGTGCGCACGGATCTTAAAGCACATCGGACGATAGATGGATCCATAGATCTCAAATTTTAGTTCATTGGAAGTCGGATAAAAATTTCTCCCTTGAAAGGAGAGGTAGCACAATTGGAAAAAAAATCCTAAGACTGATTATTATCCAAATATCGAGAATTCGATTCCCATCACAACTTCACTTAAGATTTTCAAAAAAATACAAATTTCTCCCTTACCAAATACATGTAAAATTATAAAGCCACTTTTTGTAGAAGTTTGCTGGGTAGAGTCAATCAGCTTATTTTAGCAATTTATTGATTAATATTTTCTAATTAGTCGACTAACAATAAATGTACGGTCAAAGTGGTCATGTAATATTATATGAGGTTAATGACAGTGCCATTAATGAGGTCCTGATCTAAAATTCTAAATTATATTTTACAGATGTCATACTGCCACATGCAATTATTCCATGGTTTGACTAACTTGAGGATTATCTGAATTTGTTGAGTAGAATTGGGGTGTTTTTAAGTGCACCAGGTTTTTTTTTGACTCAATTCTAAAATCTATCGGATTGGTTTTAAATGACGAATCTGAACAATTAAAATTCATATACTTTATGAGTAATGTGTCTACGTGCAAAAAATTTAAATTTTGAAATTAATTTTGTATAGAGTTGAGTGATAAAAAACATTTAGAATATGAATGTATTAAAATTAATTTATAAACCTTCTAATTTTATACTAAATAAATTTAAAAGTATAAAATTTTCACATGTAGACACATCATTCGTAAGGTAGATGGGTTCCAATAATTTGGATTCGTCGTTTGAAGCCAATTCGATAAGTTTTAAAGTTGAGTGCATAAAGGAGTTTAGAGAACTTAAGAACACTCTAGTTCTACTCTTTGTTAAGATATACATATTTTTATCATTTTGATTTCACGAGATGTCATTCATATATATCGATTAATAAATATATGAAACTTATTACAATTAGTTTATGAAATTTGGTAAAAATAATAGATTTCGGAATGGCAAATTGGCAATGCATTTTGTTTCGTGTTGGATGTCTTCCTTGATAGTCATATGTTGTTGGATCAAATATACATTTATTATGGTACAATATTTAATGTTTTTGACATTTACCGTCGGCTAAACTGTCTAAATTTAAAGTGTTATAGGTGTATGTTCGTTATTCATATATAATGCATGTCAACTTTGATCTAATTTTGAGTTTGATTGGTTTTCATAAAAAAAAAAACATTTCAAATCAACGTGGGAAATACCAGTGTTGTAAAAAACGTCCGTTTAGGCCGATTAATCGGTCAATTAGTCGTTGGCGGTTATCAAACCGTCATGGATTTTTCCGAATAATCGGCCGATTATTTCCGATTATTTCCGAATAATTACTTGGCGGTACCCTGTCCGTCTGACCCTTACCGTTATTTACAACACTAGAAAATACTAACCGTTTGATGGAAAGTTAGATGACTTTCATGTTGGTCCAAATATAATACATTCACAATTTAAATGATAATACATCATTAATTTTAATTTTTTTTTTACTTTGGACAATACTACTGAAAATATTAAATGAGTATACTATAGAAAATGGATGTACTATTTTCGTGGTACTTTCATCTGGTACCTTTATAAAATATAAGTTAAACTATAAATATCATATCTGTTCATGTCGTTTAGATAGGACTTGTATTAAATTTGGACCAATTTAAAAATTAATTTAGTCATCTATATTAAGCAACCTACAATTTCAAAGGTTGATTTTTTTTTTTATAGATAGTCAAGAAAACAAACTAAATTTGACCCACACGATATTTGAATGATGAACAAAACTTTAATTATTTCATTTGATGAATTGTTGGTTTATCATAAGCAAGATGAATAATTAAAGGCTAGCAAGCACCCTCTACTAGATGAATCACAAAAATAGAGCTTTGCTAATTCTATAATTTGAACGATGTATTTCTAAGTACTATTAGGAGCGGATTCATAAATTTTGTCAGGGAAACAAAAAAAATAGCGAATCAGATTTAAATTCTTTATTCAATCGGATACTAGTATAAAAAACAATGTTCTAACTTCTAATATTCAATATTCTAACTTTTAATTTCCAATGCTCTAAATCTAGGAGGTCAAAATTATTTGTTAGAGGGGGGAGATTTTGTAGACTTGTATGTCTTCTATAAAATTTCAAAATTCAAAAAGAGATAGTTGATCCCCATGTGCTCACTTGAGTCCGACTCTTGAGTACTATTAGGTTAAGGGCCTGTTCAGCGGAAAGAGAGGAATGGGCGGACGTGAGCACATAAATTGAACTAAATTTTACTGTGCGCGTGGGGAAAAAAAAATTCAATCAGAGTGAATTTTTTTTTTCCCACGGACACAGTAACGTGCCGAACAGGCCCTAATAAGTCATACATATTGCGTTATTATGATTTTCATGAGGTTCTTTTTGCCATTTTCCTTGTAATACATTTTAATAGTAATGAAGATTTGCCGTTTTGCTTAGCAATGAACCTTTAATTGCTCGATTTTATTGTACTGAAAGAGAATAAGTTCTCCATTTCTCATTAAGAGTACGATATATCATTGCATTAATTAAAACCAAACCTTGTGTATGTAGTAATTCTATTAAATTGGCATACAAGGATCGATACAGGAAACAAAAAGTTAAAATAAAATTATACTTCGGAATACACACTTAAACTATGTGATTTCTTATTTGGGGATAATTTCATCAAATGGGGCCTTTTCTCCCGTTATTTTTATTTATACCATTTTAAGAAAATAAATTAATAAAATAACCATCGTTTTTGGTCAATTCTAATTCTAGCACGGCCGCACCGGCATTCTGCGGACCCATTTGAGCGGGGCCGCAGAATACCGGAGCGGACCCCCATATGGGGCCGCAGAATGGTTCTGCGGACCCCCTTTTTTTTTTTTTAGTTCAGTTTCAAACCTCACTGCACGCATCCCTAAAAACCAAATTTAGAAAAACAATTTTTAATTTTGAGCTTTGACCCCTGGGGTGCCTCGGTAAAACAACAGAAAAGAAAAAGAAAAAAAGAGGGTCCGCAGAACCATTCTGCGGCCCCATATGGGGGTCCGCTCCGGTATTCTGCGGCCCCGCTCAAATGGGTCCGCAGAATGCCGGTGCGGCCGTGCTAGAATTAGAATTGACCAAAAACGATGGTTATTTTATTAATTTATTTTCTTAAAATGGTATAAATAAAAATTTCGGCCTTTTCTCTAAGGGAGCCACAACCAAATTGAAATCATTAGCTTTCGCCGTCATGGACTAATCTTTGTTTTGAATATGATTAAAATTTGTGATTTCTTATTTGAGCATTTTCATTTTTTTTTATAATTATTTAATCATTTTTTACTGAACGAAAACCCTTTGGTACACCCTCGAAACTTTTTTTTGTTAGGCCGCATTATAGAAAAAAAAAAGAAAAAAAGTCTGCCATATGAATATTTTTCCTTTTGAGAAAATTGTCCTGTGAATATTGATAGTAATTCTTAACTAATTATATATGATGTGATGATATATTTTTTCAAAGTCAAATAATCTTACACCTAATTAATAAATTCCACAATGTTAGTTGGACTCTAATTCTCTGTAGCCTGCATTTTTTTTTTCAGTGAACGTCCATTATGTATATATGATTTTAAAATCAAGACCTCCAATATTTATTTTTAGATCCTTATCAATGATTCATTTATTGAAGGAATCAACAGAAAAAATGTTGGAATTTTATATATCTCTATTAATTTCCTAATTAGTTGACAAAAGGTCATGCCTAATAAATGAGCAACTCATTTCTAGCTTAGAACTCATATTTTTCTCATTCACAAACAGTCTTTGTTTTCGTCTCTCACTTTTAATAGTGAGAACTCACTACTGTACACACCAAAGATGAACAAATAATATGATAGAATAGCTAATAATGTAACTAGAGAAGGGTTTCCTCTATTTTATGTGACTCCACCATGTCTCTATTTTTAAAACGTTAATAACTCAAAATTTAAATCATAAACGTCAAAATAGAACCGTTAGATGTGATCTATGTTATTTTCTCTATGTGCTCATAAAAAGTATCACATTTTGATTTTGTTTTTAATGTAAATTAATAAGTTGAAAAATCAACGTCTAGAAATTATCCACATTAATACGTTCTTACAAGCTCTGGATGACAACCAAAACAAAGTTGAAATGTCATAATTTTTTACACGTGCATAGATAAAATGATATAGATCATATCCAACGGTTTTATTTTGACTTTTACCTTTTAAATTTTGAGTTATAAAAGTTTTTAAAAATGAAGACACGATAGAGTCACAAAAAATAGAAGCATTTGAACCCTCCTCAAAATTATTACCACATGTTTGAAATTCTCATAGGAAGCTTTAATTAATTATGCTTTATGCGCGCATAACTCCGTGGAGAATTAAATTTTGGGGGAAACATATCATATTTAGTAGGAAGATAGTTTATCCATGAAGCAACAAGTGGATAAAATCTTGTTTAAAATTATGGAATAAAAAGTAAAAAAAAAAACATAGATATTTGTTGTGGTTTTGACAAACCGTTTGTCTAGTTTGCTGTAATTGATGTGCAGGCGACATCATTCCTGTTATATTTTTTTACCTGAAAGAATAAAAAAAATCTTTTGTACCTCATCCTGTAATATTTTACATGGTTATCTCTTTTTTTATTCATTAAAGACAATAGTAGTATATTTTCCCCTGCTAAATGAAATTGAAACAAATGATGGATGCATAGAGACGACTTTGTAGGATATATCTAAATTATTGCATGTAGGTGCCATAGAAACTGATCAGCTCTATGACTTACAAGGTGAGAAGCCATGGCATACAAGTAATAAATGAAAACAATAAAAAATAAATTATTAATCACCAACATGACTGATGAGCTAATATAATGACAATTGAAAGGACCTTTCAGTAAATTATTCTAGTAAGATGTCATCGTATGGTTCTACTTACTATATTTTTTTTAGTCAATGAAAAGGCTGACATGTAATATTAATATGCACCACAGAACTTACATGCACGAATTTTGATGCGTAAGAAAGACTGACGTGTACAAATTAAATTTATATATAATTTATCTTTTCTAGCGCATTCAAATTTTACATAGAATTTATACTTACTTTAATCAAGAAATATTTATTTTATAATTATAAACATCTATGCTGAATTACTTTCTTTATTCCATTTAATCTTCAATAAGGGGAAAATACATTGTACCAAGTCTTTTGGGAACATTTCATTAGATTTTAGCTTACACTTGAGCTGTAGCCAATTTGAAATGTTTTGAATGAAGTGATGGCCTGGTTAACTTTAGTCCTGGTAAATCCGAAATAAAAAATTTGATACCATAAATTAACTTTAAAAAGGCCTATATCAGAAATGGCCCATTTTAGAGCAACAACGCTGTTTCATTTCAACAATTGCACCAAAATAATATTCTAGAGTTGAACGCCACTTGTTCCCACTATAGTCCCGCCTGTCAAGAAGAGACCGCGGGAAATGCCAAAGCCAAACAAGTCAACAACTGAAACTCCAGTGTCACTTCGGTACATCAACTTGTGAAACGAGTCATATTCATTTAGCTTTTCAACCTAAAGGGACCCACGTATTGGTGATTGCTGTATCTACTTACAGGGTCTTTACCACAAGAGACCATGCGGCTGTAGAAGTATAAAGGGTAAACGGTGGTTGCAAGCGTGAAAGAACAAGGATTTGGGTAATGGATGTAATCTGGCGTCACTACCGTAGCGTCATCCAATCGGATAAATGTCTCTCTTTTTTTAGTAACTTACATGAAAATTTTCTCATTATATCCCTGTATCCCATGTAATTTTTAATCCTCCTCTTTGCGCACATTTTTGGAATTTTTTGAAAACCTGTCCTGACTTTTTTTTTTTATCCTATTTATATTTTGATGCATATATGTACGGTCTTTGTTTTCTTTCATTATTGTCAAAATTATATAATTTGTTAGCTAAAATGAAACCATGCAAATGCTAATATAATGTTCATGTGATTGGTTGATTGGATAACTTTTCAGATTTGAAATCATCTTAAAGTTGTTTAAAAAATTAAATAATGTTAAAATTTAATATGTTAGCAATCAATACATTTCAGATATTAAGTCTGATTTAGCTCAAATTATAATTTTTTTAATAAAGATGTGGATTTATTACGGTCGTATAGCTTTGTGAAACTAATTAAATGATTAATTTGAAGTACAACTTCATGAAATAAATCAGAGAACTAATTTGAAATATAATATGAAAGGTAATATTTAATACAACGTACCTATTTAACACAACATATATACTCTAGATTATGTACATTTAATTTGGTGAAACTATTTTGGGAGTTACTTAATATAAAAGAGAATAACAGTATATCTATTCTGATTCAGTAACATTAGAAATAATGACTGATTTGAAACGAAAGACAAAAAGTTGATCGATTTTTCATGATTATTAACACTAACTATTAGTCATGTGATTTGCAAAAAAAAAAAAAAATAGTCATGTGAATCAAATTTAAGACAGTGTATATTTATTTTGGTAAAAAAATTGTTTATCTAATTAGAAAGAGAACAAGAGATATTAAACCAGATATAGTGGCATTATAATTAATGATAAACATTACATGATATATTTTTTCTCTCGTCTTTTGGCTTGATATTTTTTTTAATTTCAATATTCTTAATATTTCACATGGAAGTCCATGAAAGTTACTAAATTCGGTCAAAATGGATATTATTGTATTTTTAGTAATATAAGGAAATAGAAAAAGGTTTTCTGTTACCAGCGAATCTCCTCTCCATTCTTTCAAAAATAAACAAGCAAACGAGTCCTTTCCAGTGTCCTTCTGATCAGATCTAACGATCAAACTGACTCATCGCACTTCTTCAATCGCACAACCCAAAATATTAAGCTTATCTGACACCGTTAGATTATTTAATCGGACGGGCAGTGATGTATCCACTTTTCCTCCAATTATACACAATTGGAGAAGGAAAAAGACATGAAATTCATTTATTACCCGCAGGTTCAGCGACAAAGTACAATTGCTCTCTCTCTCTCCTCGCTTCTTCCTCTCTCAACCCCGCCTCTTCCTCCTCTCTTTCGCTCTATACCTCTCCACTCTCTCTCTCTATTGTTCTCTCAATCGTCGATCAGGTCCAAGGCGGCGCAGCTCTCTCCGTGCTCCTTCTCGTGTTATCTCAGCTCCTATAATTCAGGTACTTTCTCTTGCACACGCAATTTGGATCTGTTGCATGTTTGGAATTTTGAAGATTGTTGATACAAATAATATTCTTTTGAAGATTAGTTCTTTACTTGTTGTCTGAATTGATTTGAGATTGAGTTCAAATGTAGATGGTTTTTACGGGTAATAATTCCGCCTGGAGGTGGTTTGGAAATTTGCGGCGTTCTTTTTTGTTCGGGAAGAGCTTCCTGTCTTCATGGAACAGTTCGACTTGTGATTGTTTAATTTTGAACCTTGAATCCTTGGTGGTTTGTACCTTTTAAGAGCTTAACCTTCTTTTGTAATGGTTGTCTTTTGTAGTTCCATAATTGGCTCACCTTTTTTCTTTTACAACTCCAAGGATCTTAATCAATCAACCCAAATTGGGTTTTGCTTTATATAAGGAATTCCATTCTATATTAAGGAAAATTGTTTCTAATAGAATCTAACAGTGTCGGTACCTTTTCTTTTTAAAAAATAAAGGTCCTCTCTTTATTGCTGTTATATCTATATTCGGTCTGAATTGCTTCCATGCAGTGTTATTTTTGCATGCATTCTTATTTTTCATTATTTTCCCTATATTTTTTACAGCATTTTGATTTTCTGTTAGAATCCTTGGTATAGAAACCCGTGATTGGAATCAGAATTAATCAATTTCTCATGTTCTATGACATTAAATTTCAATTCCGTTACCAGTTTGAAGTATAGTATGGAGCAGACACTTTCTTAAAATAAGGGGCTTCAATAAACTCTTGTTTCAACCGTGGGCCCCAAATTTAGCTCTTTATTGAAATCCACATTGCACAATTTTTTATTAATTACTAAAATATATAAAACTTCCAATTATTATGGAGTAGGGTTTATTGATGGGAGATGATAAGTGGGAGATGATGCTTTCACGGTGCTTCAGTAAGGATCTGATAGAGAACTCGCCTTCTCGACATGACGGCATTAGTGCAGATGTTGAGGAGCAGACCCGTTCGCAATACTGCCAATTCATTCGCTGGATGTGTTCTCAGTTTAAACTGTACTCTCTCTCTCTCTCTCTCTCTGTATATATATGTCTCTCTCTAAATTTAAACATGTTCATCTTAAGCCATGGCTAACTGGTACAGGGAAGTGGCACAGTTGCCAAATTGGAACTGGAACACTGATAATTCAGCAGCATTATTACTAGATATAATCTGTTGTAATGTGGCAGGGACACAATACCGACAGCGACGGCCTTGATGTTTTGTCATCGTTTCTATGCCCTCCAATCACTCGCAAAAAATGATTGGAAGGTACGAGATTCTTCCATAATTCATGTTAAATGGTACAGATCTTCACATTGCCTCTGTAGATACTAATGTTGGATATATATCTCTGTACCTGAATAGGTCAGATATGTAAGGTATCCCATTATTACCTTCTTCTTTTTTTGAAGTAAAGGTGTCCCATTATTTCAATATATGCCATTATATAATTTATTTTCATTTGTTTTTCAGACAATAGCAACAGCATGTGTCTTTCTGTCATCAAAATCAGAAGATGTGTATCGGTCTTTAGACGATATTGTGAAAATTGCCTTTGCGAATGATGTGCAAAAGCTGCCTATTGACTCCGAACAAAAGGTTATCTTTCATTTCTTTATTTATCTCTCATTTTCTTTTTCTTTTTCTTTTTGTCCTAGTTAAATGACAAGCTTCATAGTTTAATTACAGATAGTAAAAATGCACTGTACAGGGTTCTCCCAGAGCTTGGAACTGGTGTATACTTGTATTTCTTAATATAAAAGGGCATTAAAAGATATTACTGTCTGCAAATCATATCCCTCCCTTTGTTGAAAACATAAATAGTACCCCACCCCCAAGTTGAAGCTACGTGAAAGAAAACTGGCAAGTTTTTTAAGATTAAATGGCATAATGGGAATAATAAGGAAATTCAAAGATGATACTATGTCCCGCAAAATTTTTGTGCGGCAAAAATGTGGAATGCTTAGCAACACCAGAGTCTGGGAAACATCGCACAGTTTATTTGCGGGATTTCCCAGTCTCTGAATTTGCTATATATTCCCCTTTTTGCCGCATACAACTTTTGCGGAAGACGTTGCGATACATTCTTGAATAATATTTTACATACCAGTAAACTCGAAGCTGCAAAAAGGCAAACCTAATTGCATGCCCACTTGACATTTATAACCTCATGCGAATTATTTATAATCAATTGCTGGACCAACTGACCAATCAATGTATCTGAGCTGGGGAAATAGGGAAATTCCTGATCCTGGAAATTTATGCAAAATCCTGACAGGAATTCCTCCTGAAGAAACGAGAGCTCATAGAGTTGGCAGAGAGAGTAGTGCTCATAAATCTTCAATTCGACACCAATGTGAGTCACCCCTATAGGCCACTCCATAATGCCATGAAGTTTCTCGGCATAAATTTAAAGGAGATCCGTCGAGAAGTTTGGAAGCTTGTTGGCTGCTGGTAAAAAAGAGAAGATAATAAATAAATAAACAACACCTAGTCTTAGTTAATTTTCTGCTGAATTTATTTTTTCATGTTTAACAGGCTTGATACAACACTGTGCTTGGAACACACTCCAGAAGGGATAGCAGCCGCATCGATCCATATCCTGAGCAAGCTATATGACTTGAAGCTTCCTGGTATCAGAGGCCTCTCTCTTTGGTCAGAAAAGTTTGCGCCTGAGCAATTGGATGGTACATTCCTGTTCTACCTTTTACTACAATATCACTTGTTACTTTGTCATTTATCAGGCGATTACTCTTAACAATAAAACTCTGTATTAATCTCTCTCTCTCTCTCTGTAGAATGCATACGCCAAATGGTGCAAATACTCTGCAAGCGGAAATGGCCCCAGTGTGTCAAACTGACAGACAGGCCAGCACTGCCTCAACCTGAACCTGTGCCCAAACCAGAACCTGAACCAGAACCAAAAACGAAGCAAGCAACACCAATCCAGAAGCTTCCAGAACCAGAACTTGGACCCGAGGAAAACAATCCTAAGAGTGTCACCCCTGACTCAGTTCTGGACTTGGCTGTTCCAAAGAGGGACAGTATTGTACTGGATTCTTCCAGTTTGCCTGAAGATGCCTCAGAACAGAAAGCACCAGAGATAAAACAGGAGGGGTTACGCAAGGGGGTGCTGGACAAGGCCTATGTTGCACGCATCCGGGCAGCTATAATGAAGAGGAAGAGTAAAGCAGAGATCTGCCCCACAGATGGAAACACTCAACTGGAGGCTTCCAGTGAGGGGATGGACGATTGGATTGAAAGAGAGCTAGAGTCGGGTATTATTGTTGGGTCTAAACCAGTATGCAACATGAAAAAAGCTGAACAAAAGATTGATGCCATACTACTGGACACATCTGGTGAGAATGCTTATTTGTGGATAGAAAAGGAGTTGGAGGAAGGTATTATTATCGATTCAAAACCTGTTAACCATAACAAAATGAAAAGACCTGGAGAGAGTGGCACAGCATTGAAACTGGAGAAGTACAGTGCATCAAAGGCATGGAGGGGGCTTAAGAGAGAGAGAGAGGCTGGGGTTGATGTCAGCAGTAAGAGGCAGTGGAAGCTCTGTACAGCATCAAATGCTTTGAAAAAAACTCTCAAGTCAGCTCTCTGATTTATAGTGTTAGTCAACTGGGTGATTCTTTTGTCTGAAAAACTAGATTGAGAAGCAAGATATATTAGGAGCAATTTTTAAGATGCCTTTTGTCTTGTACCGCAAAAGAGCTGTTCTATAAGTTGTCAGGCCAACGAGGTGAGGTGTGATGGCAGTGACAGATGTTGTTGTGCACTGGATTGTCAGGTGCAAGGTTGTACATAATTAACATATAGCAATAAATAGGTTCTATAGAGGAGGTAGCAATTATCAGAGGCAAAAAGGAAGAAAAAGGAAATAGAGGTATAGCCATAGTTCTGTATAGTTGGTGCTGACTGCTGAGAGGTCAATGGCACTTTCTGGGAAAGCTGGGAGATGTTAATAATGTTCATTGGTTATTAGCTATCAATGATGGTTCAAAATTGTAGTCTGGGAGAAAATATGGTGATGTGAATTGTGTTTAGTTGTAATTTGTTTAATGTTAAGGAGCTCTTAGGTGGGAGAAATTCTCTGGAGATTTTTTTTGGGATTTCAGGGATGTAGCTTTTGATTGCCATTTAGTGTTAGAAATTTTTGGCAGTTTAGTTGGGGATGTTATTCTCTGTGACTTTCTGAATTTGATTGATTAAAATAGAGCTGGAAAAGAAAATTGCTGTGTTCAAGCTATTTATTGTTGGCTATAATTGGTTGTTCTGATTCTGGTCTCTAGAATCAATTGCTGTCATAATTGATAATTGTCATCTCCTTTTGGAAAATGCATAAACTATAAATGGTAGCAAAATTTTAGTTTTGCATGAAGAACCATATGGGATAAACTTGGGGGTAAAAACCCCAAAATGCATCTGTACCTGAAAAATCAAGGATTCGGGTAGTAATGCGGTATGTGCATCAGTATCTGAAAAATCACAGAACCAAATAGTACAAAACATATCCAAATGGGTTTGGATTTAGATACGGATTTGGATATTTATAAGGGGATACTGATGAAAATGTAAGTATTTAGATACAGATTATTTTTCTTTTCTTTTTGCAAAGTGTTACAATTCATAATGCATATACGGATACTAGTTGGATTATTGATCCAGATTAGAATGTTGTCCAAATGCGGCTTATTAGCCCAAATCCTTTACAGCTATATAATTATATCTAGTTAACTTGGATAGTTTTGTATAATATTTGTAGAAGTTCGATTTATTAATGAAATTAAATTTATTGCATAGATGAAAGTAATTATTGTTTATTCATGCTTCACAAATTCCTTTTTTTTTAATCTTCGAACAATATTTTTGTACAGTTAATACATTTAGCAATTTATAAATTTGATATTCGAAATTTTCCATATTTATTTTTCAAGTTCAGTCAAATCCGATTTGAATCATTATTTAATTAAAATGTGAACCATATTTACATCTGGAATTACAAAATCCAGTATTTGGGTCGAGATCCCTCTCAGCTCTTCTACCTCTGGACTGAGTCTCAGGTTTGATTTGTAAAATCTCCTCATAACTAATAAAAAATTACTTAGAAGGCGCTTCTTATGGCAAGGTAATTCTAAAAAGAAAAAATATATTCTCATAGACTAGTACACCTCAACTTTAGCTAAACAGGTAGGTGGTTTAGGAATTCTAGATCTAAGACAAATGAACATATCTCTTTTACTCAAATGGTGGTGGAAATTGAAAAATTCTGAATACAATGGACTTTGGAAAACCCTTATAATACATAAATATGTGACCAATCACCATCCATTAAATTCTGCCTTTTGGACTGCCATGTTGAAAGTTAATTATATAAGGGAAATGGGGGTATCTTATGAACCAGGGGTAAATTCGCAAATTAGGTTCTGGGTTGACCAATGGTATAAAAACTGTACACTAGCTACTAGGTACTACACTTTGTTTACTCAATGTACAAACCCACTCTTAGTTGATGTGGTACACTCTCAAGGGCGATTAGTGAAATTTAGAACTTCATTAGTAAGAATAGATTTTCAGGAATGGACAGAATTACTACATCTAATCAGCTCCACTTCATTCACTTACTCACACAACAAAATTGAGTGGAAATGGGAAGCCTCAAGGAAGTTTTCAACTCATTCAATTTATAAAATTCTTAACTTTGGTGGGTATCAACCAAAACATGCAATGATATGGTGGAACTTGCCGGTACCACCAAAAATTAGAGTATTCATGTGGCTAGTTTCGCATAATACCATTTTAACCAAAGACAATTTAGCCATTAAAGGGTGGGTTGGAGACCCCAAATGTCAGTTCTGCTTACACCATGAATCGATTGACCATCTCTTTATCACTTGTACATTAGCTCAACAAATTTGGTTTTGGTTAGGCAAAAGTCAATTTGTAATGCAATCATGGACAACTTGGGATAGTATACTTGCATTTGCTTATTCTCTCGATTTCCTAGATAGAACAGGATTCTTAATTATACTTAGTGCAGTTAGTTGGAGTTTGTGGAAACATAGGAATGAGGTTTGTTTCAATGCTTGTGATGTTAAAAGTGCTAGAAATCTGATTTTACTAATTAAATCTCTTTGTTCTTATTGGGCAGGAAACATGAGCAAGAAAGTCAGGAATGCTGTTGGAGAGTGGCTGCCGGTCATAGAAGAAGCAATTCCTTTGAACCAGTACATGCCGATGGAGCTAGTGCCTTCCTACTCGGGTGTAGAGGTCCCTGGACAGCAAGGAGCTGCTGCTGCCGAGGTGTTACCGTAGTGGAAAAATGAAGATGCTTCACCAATTTTGCCGTATAGTTATACTTAGCCTTAGCCCAATACTTTGTGACTTAGTTTTAGCAAATTTAGCGTACTTTTGGTGCCATGCTAATAGCAAGCTTTGGCGATTATATTGCCTTTTACTAAATTTTTGGTTTGAAAAGAGAGAACATGAACTCTAGCTTAATGGATAGATAAAACCTGGTCTTTGTAATTATTATATTTCAGAAATAAAATGGGCTTTTTTGTCTTTTTAAAAAAAAAAAAACTAATAAAAAATTACTGGACTTCAAGCCTCATTTGTAAATCCATGTAATATTTTTCTGTACATTCCTGATTGTAATTTGACATTCCACATTGGTTTGATTTTGAACAAGAAAAATCTAGACATTATATTTTGCTTTGAAAACACATGGAATTACTTGTTTTGTCTCATGTATTCTCAAATCCATTAAACTTAACAATGAATGTTAATGTTTTTAATTTTTTTAGGCACCTCTTCTCTTATTCTTCAGATTTTTTTTCTTTATTTATATAATATAGCTTTTATATGAAGAAGAGTGATCCACTTACAATATTTGTTAGTTACAACATTTTACAATAATTCGGTTTTGTAAATTTTAAAAGTTCAAACTGTCGATCCAAACCGTTTAACATGATATCTATATTAAAATGTGCTTGGAGATCCAATTTTATATTTTTTTGAATTTTTTTAACTATTTATTAAGTATTTTACAAAACTGCTGTTTTTAGACAATTCTGGACCATTGGAAAACAACAGTTCTGTAAAATACTTAATAAATAGTAAAATAATTCAAAAAAAATGTAAACTTTGATCTCCAAGCACATTTTAATATAGAGATCATGTTGAACGGTTTAGATCAACTGTTTGGATTTTGAAAATAACAATACCGAATTGTTATAAAATATTGTAACTTACAAATGTTGTAAGTGGTCTCTTTTGTATACCTCTGTGTGTTGCACCGCACAACTAATTTTACTGCAACTTTAACATTCTAAATAGAAAATTTACTTGTAACTAAAATTTTGTTGAATACAAAATTATCTTTTAAGTTTTCTTAATAGATTTTTTTTTTTTTTTTGGGGGGGGGACTCCGAAAATTAACCAGTATAAATGAAGTAGTGCTTTGAGATTCGTGTAGAACGTGTTTGAACGGTTGAGATTTTTCAAAAAAACTCTCCAAGTTTGAGATATCTCAAAGATGCGAATTCCTCCAAAAAACACTTCGGGCCCGAGATTCGCGGGACTTGGATCGAACGGATTGGATCTGCTTGAATTTTCTTGAAAAGGTTTTCCCACAACAAACTCTATGGCATTCTGTGAACCGGTCCATCCTACAGGTCTAACGGGTCGATAATGTGCAAGAAATTGCACAGTGAAAACTAAGTACGGCGCAGAATACCAGCAAGATTTTCCACGTCACTCGCATGGTGGGTCCACCAGCGCTGAGCTCTTGCAAATCACTTTCTGCCGCGTGGTGAAAAGGTCAAAAGTTGTCGTTACGATTTTTAGTTCCGTTTTTTATGAAGCTTTTCGTGTGGCTTTATTTGCGCTTGCCTGTGGTTACTGAATTATTCGAGTTCGGTTCGGCAGGATTAAAAGTTCGTGATTTGAGAATAATTCAAATATGATTTAAAAACGATTCGTAGCTTAAACAAGAGGTGTTACAAATTTAAAAAAGAAAATTTAAATTGCTTAATTTTATTTAACAAACTAACAACAAATTATTAACTGTTAGATTGCTTCAATACAAAAGATATATAGAATATTTCACACTGAATTCCGCGTCTATTTCACAAACGATTTGTGTTAGTCATGTGTCGCGTGCTGTGGTCATCCTTTGAAATTTGACACGGCACGACACGTCACGCGAAAGATCTAGTCACGGCACGGCACAGCACGTGGTCACACGAGTCACATAGTAATTAGGATCGTTAGATCTTGATCAAATGGTGAATCTTGAATAAACTAACCTAAATTATGAAAAAAATAGTTAAACGTGACCAAACATGACCAGTTACGTTTGGACACAGCACGTTTGGGCACGGCGTGACTCGCGTGCCGTGACCACCTTCGACATTTTGGTCACAGCACGGCACAACACGTGTGACTGTTTACTTGGTCACGGCACGAGACCAAAGTCACAGCATGTTAGTCATGTCACGGCACGGCACGTTTTTACCACTATTACACGACTCCGATAGTGCACCAGAATATGTTCAATTGTTCATACGTTTTTGTGTCTGCCAATTTATTAGAATTCCAGATTTTTATCTGACAGTAAGCAACACCGTTCTCGCTTAAAAAAATGTTGTATTGAGTAGGAAGTTATAATTTTGTTATTTTTTCTTCATTCAATAATATTCTAATATATTTCCGGCACTTTTTAAATACTTCTCAATTCACAGCTAATAATATCCAAGAAAAAATAATAATCTGTACAATTTATGCCGAAATTTTATTTATAACATTTTTTGAAAATAAATTAATAAAATAACCATTGTTTCTGGTCAATTCTAAATCTAACACGGCCGCAGAATGCCGGAGCGGACCCATATGGGGGGGACCGCAGAATGCCAGAGCGGACCCTCATATGGGTCCGCAGAATGCCGGAGCGGACCCTTTATTTTTTATTTTAGAAATACAAAATTGTAATTTGTTTAGGGTTATTTATTTAGTTTCGAATGTTGTTTAAATTGATTTTGGTCGTATCGTATTTTAGATATGTCGTTGGTTTGAAATATTTTAGATATTTTAGATATGTGGTTTCTTTGAAATTCTTTTGTGTACTCTGAGATAATGAAATCAACAAAATAAATAAATAACAACAAAATCAAACAAACAAGAAACTAATCAACTAAATAAATAAGTATCTGACAAAACATCTACCAATACTACAAATAAGAATCTAACAAAACATCTAACAGTACAACAAATGAAAATCTACGGCTCTGGACTAAACACCGTCCTCGCCTTCTTCTTCCTATACCCCCGACCCCGCCTGCAGAGTGGCGTCTCGTCAGTATCTGCGGAGGATGCAGAGTCGTCTGCCTGGACATCTGTAGACTGAACCGGCTCCTGGCGAACCTCCTCAATCTCGGATGTCTGCTGGACCCCAGGACCAAAAACTGTGGTCTGTCCAGACTCAGCCTGCGTGAATAAAAACGCCTGTCTGGCAATGGGGTCATCGTGGAGGGAAGGGTGAGGTACCTGCTGTGAGGACTGGCCAGGGAACGGCGGGATGGGGTCTGTCTGAACATACCCTGGCTGATAGGCAGGAGGTGCTGTCTGAGTGGGACTGTAACTCGGGGAATACAGTCCATCTCCCTCTGTGCCGTAATCAGCAGAGATATCAAAGCCCAGGTCCTCCTCGTGTCCACCCTGTAGTAACTTACAAATTAGATAATGTATTGAATAAGAAAAAAATCACAGTTATGTATTTTAATTTAAATTATACCTCGGTAGGCATTCTAGCCTGGGATCCCATGGCGTCCTGTGCGGCTCGGCGCATCAACTTGGCACCTCGGTCGAACGCCTGACCGACCGTCTCAGCATCATGGACGCCTGCAAACACGTCCTCATCACCAGTGTAGGGGACATAGACATCGGGCTCGTCAGATATGTCGTCGACCGCATCAACACCGCCCAAGCCAGCGCACCTCAGTAGAGAGTCGAGGCGCGCCCTGTACCCACACTGGCACACCGCGGGTACATTGTGCTTGAGGATGACCTTCCCGAGCCTCTTCCATCCCCTGGTGACGGCCATCGTAGCCCCTATGACGCAACTCTTGACAAGATATAATGCCTGAAAATTGAAAAAATTATGAAGAAGTTGTACAATTGTAAATATTAATAGTTTTGAATTTGAAATTTCAAATCAAAAATACCGTGGCTGCGAGAGGTGCGCCGGCGGGGATAATACCGTGGATCCGTCCTCTACGATCCCTCGGCTTCGGTACCCGCTCGTGCGGGTTGTCGGCGATGTATCCCTCAATGAATATGGTGTACGCGCCGTGATCCTGATACCAATCTCTGTAAGGTATGTACGAATTACAACAAATGTTAGATATTCCAATCAAAAAGCCATAGTTGAAGTTTTGAATTAGTAAAATTTCTTACTGGCGCGACATCCATCTGACGGTCGGGCTCGGCCAATGGGGGATCTGCCTGTAATGCCTCGAACACATAATCGGCACGGGTAATCCCCCAGTCCTTGCCTGCAGTGGTCTCCCTGGGATGGTGCAGAGCTCGCCAGACATCCTCACTGATCGGTGCCGGGGGTGGAGCAAGCTGGCGCATCCCGAACTGTCTCATGACCCGTCCGGGGTAATGGTGCTCGATGATCTATATATTTTAATACGTTAGACTGTTTTTATTAAATTAAGTTGCTTGTGTAAATAACTAGCATAAAGAAATTACGGTACCTGAAAACATATGAGCGGCACCTGTACACGCCAGAAACGCTCCTACTGACGACATCGCTCCGGCAATATCTCAAGAAATGACCGATGTGGCCATCCACCTTGACCTGGAAGTATAGATTTAATATCATATATCAATTCGAACTGGAAAAAATTTAAATTAAAATAAAAATAAAAGTAAACTTACATAATCTCTGTAGGGCTCCCAAGTGACAAACTCGGCATCATCTCTGAGATGCTCGATCTCCTGTCTCCAGAATGTGATGCCGAGAGACGCGCCATGCCCTGCACCCACCCAAATCTTGGGATAGCAGTACTTGGCGGCAAATGCAGGGCAGTTGTCCGGCTCGGGCTTGCCCCACTGCGGCACATCTGTCTTGCTGGCCAGGACTAGACGGCCAACGATCAGATGTGCGTAGGACCAGTGCTGTAGTAACATGCACGGTCCTATGAAGGTCTTGTTCTTCTTCAGGCAGGCTGTGTTAAGACCCCTTTACAAGAAAACAAAGTAATTGTTACTACACTACGATGTATACTATTTGAAAATATTTATAAGAAGGTGTTTCTTACCTATATAGGCATGCCAGCGTGGCACCTCCCCAGTTGAACCTGCCCGCAGTGAACAGTTCGCGCAGAAGCTCGAGGTAACACAGCCGCACCTGATCTCCATGCGAATCCGGAAACAACCGATAGGTGATCATCTCCAAAATATAGGCGCGTAGATATCGGTCAATAACCACCTGTTATAGATTTAAATTAGAACATTACTTACAAGAAAATAAATATAATACTATTTAAATTAAATCTTGTACAAGCAAATACCTGATCTGGTCGATCCGGAAAGACCTGGAATCTCGCCCGCAGCTTTGCCAAGCTGATGCAGCTGGGCGAGACCACAGTCTTCTCACCTCTCTTCTTCTCTTTCTGGAGATCCTCGTGTGGGATACCCAATAGCTCCAATCACAATGCACGAAAATCTCCGTACTCGACGCCCGTGACCGGCTCCCCAATAATGGTCATACCCCACAGCCAACTGACGTCATGTAGGGTGACTATCATCTCAGCATGGGGGAGATGAAAGCTGTGCGTCTCGGGACGCCATCGCTCAACGAGGCCAGAAGATAAACCCTCGTCAGCATTCTCCTCGGCGTACAATCCCATCGAGCGTAAAATCCCCCCGTACGCCGGCTAGTACCGTAGATGCTGGCGGTTGTGACGAACCGTAACCGCATCCAAACCCTGCATTTAATTAAATAATCAGATCAAGTTCATTCATCAAAAATTCGGAATGACAAATTTATAAATATGACAAATTTACTTACCCCAGTGGCAGCCTCTAAAATCCGATGCTCCGCATTCGGATACCACAAGAAGTCGCTGACCCTGTCGGTGCGACTCCGGATACCCGGAACATCCGCCAATGCTGTCTCGATGTACTGAGACATCTCGTATGGCGTGGCTGTAGGAGCATGCTGTGTACCCCTACTGGAGGATGGTCTACTGGTACTCATGCTGTATTGGATAATTTTTGGTCAAATATGAGAGTTTGGTCAAAGTCCGGTTTAAATTTGGGTACAATTCTAATTAAATTTGGGCACAATCGAATTAAATTTGGGTACAATTCTAATTAAATTTGGGTACAATTCTAATTAAATTTGGGTACAATCTAATTAAATTTGGGTACAATCGAATTAAATTTGGATACAATTCTAATTAAATTTGGGTACAATTCTAATTAAATTTGGGTACAATCGAATTAAATTTGGGTACAATTCTAATTAAATTTGGGTACAATTCTAATTAAATTTGGGTACAATCGAATTAAATTTGGGTACAATTCTAATTAAATTTGGGTACAATCTAATTAAATTTGGGTACAATCGAATTAAATTTGGATACAATTCTAATTAAATTTGGGTACAATTCTAATTAAATTTGGGTACAATCGAATTAAATTTGGGTACAATTCTAATTCTAAATCCTAAATTAATATCTAATTCTAAATGCTAAATCTAAACCCTAAACCCTAAATCCTAATCCTAAACCCTAAACCTACACCTAATTACTACTCTACACTAAAAATTAAAACTAGAGAAGAAGAAGAAAACTTACCCGAGGTCGAAGGGATTGAAACTTCAAATGAGATGTAATGAAATCGGAACCCAGCGGCCCCTTATATAGGCTGGGGACCGCTCCGGCATTCTGCGGACCCATATGAGGGTCCGCTCCGGCATTCTGCGGTACCCCCCATATGGGTCCGCTCTGGCATTCTGCGGCCGTGTTAGATTTAGAATTGACCAAAAACGATGGTTATTTTATTAATTTATTTTTTAAAAATGTTATAAATAAAAATTTCGGCAATTTATGATAGTGATCAGAAATAGATTTGAAGTTCACGTATTTGTTAACAAAAGAAAATTCAACATAGCTTTCTACTCCCAGAATTTATTATGAATTTATTAATCTGTAAGCTTTTTTTATTTCGTTCAATAATATTCTGATATGCTGTCTGCAAAAAATGCAACCTTTTGAATATTTATCAACTTGCAGCTAATACAATCCAAAAAGTTATAATTTGTTCTGTGTATGATAAAAATCCGAAATAGATATAAAGTTGATAAGTTTGTGATGTTTACGTATAAAATATAATTTTCGTATCAAAACACAAATAATGATCCCAAAAAAAAAAACCTGTCGTGAAGCACATAATTCAATTTTAATTTTACGAATTGTTACAATCTTGTCTTTGTTAATGAAAAATGAAATTCCACATCATAACATGCAAAGTCCAAAATTAAAGGAATTGGTGTTAAATTTTTCTCACTAGTTTTAAAAATCACTTACTGTCAAAATCTGGAATCAAATTGATGTAAAAAGGAAAAAGGTTTTTCAATTTGTTTTATTGACTAGGAAAATGATATATCAGTAGGACATAGCATATTTCTTTTTTAAAAGGTTCCTTGAAGAATGCATTTTAGCTACACTTTAAATGTTTATATCGATCTAACATGCTGATAAACTTCTATTTTTTTTTTTTTTTTTTTAGTTTGTAGTTGGATTCTTTAAGGCCAATAACAATAAGATATGAATTTTGTGATATTTTCCTCAGAGCATTTTTACCTTTCTTCGATGAGCGGAGAATATAAGAGGAATATTCCATATTATATGCTATTTTTAATCTCAAGTCTTTATCAAGGTGACTTTATTGTGCCGAGATCTTTATTAATATCCAAAGTTTAATAGAAATTAATATTTATGCTCAGAATTCTGAATTTTCGCCAAAAATGCCCAAGCCGACCATAAAATGACCGGCTTACTCTTTTTTTTTTTTTAGAGACACTATGAAGAGCAAAATAATGAAATCAAATACTGAAAATTTGAATTTTTTGTTTAAATTATTTGTTAGATTACTTATTTTGATTTATAATTAGCTTATTTATACTAAAATACACTATGTTACTTGAAATTATGTTGAATTGCACTATATTACAATCAATTATGTTGAATTACGTTAAATTACGCTAAATTACAATAACTTCGCTAATTATGCTGAAATACGGTAAATTACGCTAAAGTAGACTGATTTTGTGCCATCTTTCATGAATCATAAAAAATAGTAAAAAAATTCTGAAAATAGTAAAAATTGGTATTCTACAAGTTCATTATGTAACTAATTTACTAAGCTACTTAGATTGAATAATAGAAATGAAAATCTTAATCGGAAACTTCAACTCAAGTTTTGAGGCTCTTCCCTTTGTTTTTTGGCAATTCTGAATTTTAAAAAATAGCATAATCATCATGGACGCATGCGTATTTTCGCAAGCTTTCCGAAAAGTGGTCATTTGCTGAAATCGGACACTCGAGCGCCGTTTTATGACCGTTTGAAGTTTCGTCGTTGTTTTCCGCCTTTTCAGTGAAGATATCGTCCCTATTCATATGTAATTTAGCGTAATTTACCGTATTTTAGCGTAATGTAATGTAATGTAATTTAGTATAATTTAACTTAATATAGTGTAATTCAACATAATTTCAAGTAATTTAGCGTATTTTAGTATAAATATGCTAATTATATATCAAAAGAAGTAATCTATCAAATAATTTAAACAAAAAAATTTAAATTTTCAATGTTAGATTTCACTATCTAGCTCTTCATAGTGTATCTAAAAAAAAATAGTAAGCCGGCTATTTTATGGCCGGCTTACGAGGAGAGTAAACCGGCCATAAAATAGCCGGTTTGGACATTTTTGGCGAAAACCCAGAATTCTAGGTATAAATATTAATTTTTATTAAACTTTGGATATTAATAAAAATCTCGGTTTATTGTGTTACCGGTTACCCTCTCAAAATAATGAAATATTATTTCAATGTAGTAATCAATTAGATTATTTAAATTAGCATAATTTAATTAAAAAAATCCCTCCAATCCTCCAAGCTGCTTTGTAAATTTTAATTTTGTGTTATGAAAGGATCTTGAAATAGGACAACTCTGAAAGAGCTTGTGCAAAAATATAATAGAGATGAAGAGATGATAGTTCATTGTTTTTGTCGTCGCTTCATGAGAAAACTGTATCAAATAAATATGACGCACCGCCATTTTAATTTTTTGTATTAAATTTGTATTTGTTGTTGAAGCAAATATGTATTTATTTCATTTTTAAAGATCGCTACTTTTGACCTATTTATGCTGAAATTTTCAAGTTGGGTTCTTTATTCCATCTCAATTTGACCAATTCAAGCCAATTTTACCATTTAATTTCTTGTATTAGATTTGCACTTGTTGTTGGAGCCATTTATATATTGATTCTGTTTTAAAAATATCACTAATTTAAACTCTTTATGCTGAAATATTCAAGTTTAGCGTGCTTTATTTCATCTCAATTTTGACCAATTCAACCCTAGTAGTTTGAACGAGCGAGACCGAGAAAGCAATTCACATTTTTTTTTTAATGAATTTTAATAGATAGAATTTTTTTATTTTTTATTTTCAGTAAGTTACAAACTGGGGTGAAACAGTATGGATAATATCCGATCCGTATTCGATCAATATTCAAAAAATTAGATGTGGATATCCGATATCTGAATATCCGTGTGGATATGAATACTGATATCATATGGTTTTACGTTTCAATTATCCGTATCCGAATAGTAGATATATACCATATATTTTAATATATATTATGAAAAAAAATATGTTATTCACTATTATAATTAGATAAATATTATAAACTTTAGTATTTTTTTAATAAAAATCCGATCTGATCTGTATTCATATCCATATTCATCTGATATCCGATCCGTATCCGTATCCGGAAAACAAAAAAGAGATATGGATATAGTTTTAGTACTATCCGCTCCGTATCCGCACTGGTTTCACCCCTATTGCAAACCCCTTGTTCAACCAATCAATATAATCATTAAGGACATCATTCTTATTTTTTTCTCAAGAAAAAAAAAATAGTGGAAAAAACTGTGCGATATTGAACTTTGGATGGGGCTAAAGAGAAAAGGGTTTAATATTGTTGTGATACCATTTAGTTGAATCAACAGGTAGCCTTTGCTTTGGGAATGGGATTGATAAATGATTTATCCACCACAGAAAAGTTAACAGAGAAGCAGGGGCGAAATTTAAAAAAAATCAAGATTAAAAATTGAATAAATAAATATTATGCAATTTTATTTTATGAAAAAGTTAATAGTAATATTATTTGTACAAATTGAAAAATTTAAAGGATAAAATAAAAAATTTCCCTTTTTCCAATATCTACTTTCGCCCCTGCTGAGAAATACAACGAACAATCACTGTTATATTTTCCTTGAATGATGTTGTGCGTACAGGTACATTTTGTCCATATTTGTCTCTGCGTACATTTTTAACTAATATAAATTTATATAAATTTAAGTGCTCATGAGTTTTACTTTAAAAAAAAATAGACTTGAAAATAACTCAAAATTATTTTTTCATGGTTCTCATTTGAAAGAGAAAATCGAATAGAAAACGTATTTTTAGATTCGCAAAATTCATCACGGATCGTCGGAAAAATAGACGAGAATGATCAGAGGAAAAAAAATAAGAGTGGGTGAAAAAAATCTTTCTTTTTTTGACTTAAAGATTAAAGTAGTTAGGAGTTAAAACTATTCAGATTTAGAATTTAAATGCTTGTAGATAGAGTTTTAAAAGCTTCTGAGTAGCATTGTAAAGAGATATAAACATAACTTTAAATGTTTGGATATAAGCGCTAAAAATAAAAGAGGAGGGTTCAAATGCCCCTATTTTTTGTGCCTCCCCCATGCCTTCATTTTTAAAAACTTTAATAAATCAAAATTTAAAAACTTAAAAGTCAAAATAAAACCGTTGGATATGATCTACATCATTTTATCTATGCACGTGTAAAAAATAATGACATTTTAATTTTGGTTTTATGTGAGTCAATAAGTTGAAAAATCAACGTTTAAAAATTATCCACATTAGTACGTTTTTTATAAGCTCTTGATGACAACCAAAACAAAATTAAAATGTCATAATTTTTTACATGTGCATAAATAAAATGATGTAGATCATATCCAACGGTTTTATTTTGACTTTTAAGTTTTAAATTTTGAATTATTAAAGTTTTTAAAAATAGAAGCATGGTGGAAGTACAAAAAATAGAGGCGTTTGAACCCTTCTCAAATAAAAATTAGACATTTTATTTGAAGGCAATTATCAGACTCCTTATTATAATGAGCTAATATATTGTACCCTTTGATTGCTCTAATGCTCTTACCTGGAAAGTGGAAACACATGCTACAAATAAAATATGGCAAATTCTTCTATGGGCATAAGGACCTATTTGTAAAATGAGCATATTTTCATTTTCAAAGTTCAAACAGTCGATCTGACCGTTCAACATTTTCTCCATATTACAATGTACTTGGAGGTCAAATTTTACATTTTTTTGAATTTTTTTACTATTTATTAAGATGGGTACAAAATTCAATGGTCTGAATTTGACTAGTTTTGTAAAATACTTAATAAATAGTAAAACAATTCAGAAAAATGTAAAATTTGACCTCCAAGTACATTTTAATATGGAGATAATGTTGAACGGTCGGATCGACTGTTTGAACTTTGAAAATAAAAATATGCTCATTTTACAAATAGGTCCTTATGCCCATAGAAGCATCCCTCATAAAATATATGTGAACAAATTAATTCACCGTCCTATCCAACAAAGCACGCCATAAAGTGGGGAAACCATAAATCAAAAGGGTCGTTTATTAAACATGGCCACATTCCCTTTTTGCTAATCAGCCCCTGAGCCCATTTGTTTTGTAAACGTGCGTTGTATTAAATAGCACCGGTACCAAAAAAGGTCAACCAACCATGCAAGGTCTCGTGAGATATTCTTTTATTATTTGATGGATTTTTCACTAGTTTTTGTACTTATCCAAAATAGAAAACACTTAAATAGATGTGGTCCAAATAAATTTTATTGGATTTGTTAATAAACAATTTGTCAGGACTTGTAATTAAAAAAAAAATCCTTTTTGAAGAATAGCATTTGTGCTGATTTTTCCTTTTTTAAAGAAATGAACAGTTATTACAACAACAAAAAGACCCCACATAAAACATGTAAAAGTGTAATCTTGTTTAGTTGAGAGAATAGAGGAATTATGATTGAAATTTATGTTGGAAATTTATAATAGATGTCGAACCTGATTGGTATTAAATGAAATAGTAGACAAAGTGAAATAGTAAAATTATGATGAGAATTTAAATTTTTTTTTTTTCAATTTGCACTACAGTTTTTTTTAGTAAAGATTGAAGGTTAAGCCATTTAATTATTTAATATTAACAAAAAAAATTCATCCAATTTCATTCTCCCACGGAGAACATTAATTTTTATCATTAGATCAAATACTGATTCTCCACTTTAATTTTTCTTTATCCATGGTTGAGATAAACTCTTCTCTATTCTTTAGACATATAGAACGCAAAAGGTGCATTTTTATGGGCATATTAAATTTAATTTCACCTTTTCACAATTTGATATTTTTTATTTTCCGAATACAATTTAATTTAATGGTTTCTGAATACGATTTTTTTCATAGTGTCAAAGTATCTCAATTTGTAATGCTCTTCTATCCTTTATCCTCTCTCTATTTTGCTGGGTAGGGGTCGGCACGGAATTTGAATCACCTAAGGTAATATAATATTTCTGTTTGGATCTGGACTGTCTAATCATAATCTGCACAACTATTAAAGTGATCATGTGCATTCCACTCAGACTGAGATTAGTCCGAATTCTAATCAGACGACTGTGATCCAACAAGAAATATTATGTTACCTCAGAGCATTGGCGAAGCGAGCATCAAACAGGGGTAGGCAGTCGCCTATCCCTGGAAAAAAAAATTAATAGGAACCCAGTGGAAAAACGGGTCTATGCCTACTTCTGAAATTAGATTTATCTATTCCTGACCAGTCCAATTCAGAAACACGGAGGAGATCGCAAAAGATGAACTCTTCTCTTCGCCACTGTGTTGTTGAATGTCGTACCTAGAGAAGGAAAAACATGACGTGACATGATTAACACACCGTCACTTGGTCGCATCACGTGTCAAAAATTTATTTTTACGTGACATGACGTAACTAAAATGATGGAGCACAGTCACATCATGTGTGGTCATACTGTGATAACACGTGATGCCACTATTCGTGTGACGTGACTGATCGTGTTTGATTATTGTTTTGAAGTTTAAGTTAGTTCAAAGAAAATAATAGCAAAATGTACAAAAATAATAAGAAAATGTTACAAAATAAATTATATTAAGATGTAATTTTAAAAAAAAAATTGGTCACGTACATGATGTGACATGACATAATCAAGATGGTGATACGGTCACGTGATCGACACATGTGACGTGACTGATAACAACATAACTAATTTCTTCTCTAGATATGCCTCTGCTCATTGGTACCGCCTTCAAACTTAACCCTAATTTTTTTAATGTGATTTATAATTTAGAAAGTGGACCATTTTTTTCTTCTAAAATGTTACTTAGTTGATGTACCAATTTATCAACTAGAATTGGTAGAATATTTTTATTTTTTCTAAATTGATACATGCATTAATTTTTTTTAACTGCTTGCTTCTCTCTGTTACTATGTTGATGTACCAATTTTTTTTTAAATTGCGATTTAGAAAGAAAATCGGAATATAAGGTACTATGCAGGTCAGAAATTCGCTTGAATTTGTATATGTACTGATTTGTCAATTAAATTTTAAAATTGATCAATCTATGTAAAAACTCCTAAATTATAACATGCACTGAAATTATTTTTTTGCAACTATATATGTTCTCTACAGAGATTTTTGTCTATCTTTAAATGAAATTCTAGCTTCGCTCCTGTCTCAGAGGATATAGATTCCGTTGGGACTCGGCACGCGCATGCGATCAAACACATCGGAACCTGAAATTTGGGTTTTGGCGTCCCTTACCGTGACACGTGGCAATGCGATTGGCCGAGGAAAAAAAAACAATAATACAACATTAACAATTAGAAAAAAAAATTAATTTTTGCTGCGGTAATAAAGATATTTCGAGGAAAAAGAAGATGGAATGAGAAGGCGGAAAGCCTATACAGTTATTATTATTATGATATATTCCACCTAACTAATACCTTGACTTTTACAGGGTTTTGGAGAAAAGTTGCTAATTAATTTAATGAGAAGTCTTACAATGCACGACTACTTCTTGAACGGTTGGGCCGTAGCCATCTGCTATGCGGTTGGGCCCACACTGCTGCTGGCTCTTCCTGACCCTTTGGAAAATAAGATGACCACGAAACTATTTATGCAAATACATCCTTCGTACTTTTCTTACTTGAGTATCTCCAAACCCAGCATATTAGCATCCTGGAGACACCATCTTACATAACTTTAATTTTTGAATTTTTTAGATCTAGTTAGGGACGGAATTAGAAAATTTAATTTGATGGGGGTGGGGAGCTGAAACGTAAAACAGATAATGTGTAGCAGACTGGTAGTCATAATTTGAACTCAAATCTCTACGATCACAAAATAAAATTACTAGCAACTATGCTACCTGCACACATTAGCAATCCATGAGGAGACTAAATCATATCAATATTTAAAAAAAATGAAATTCAATTAAATTTAATATACATAATTATAATTTTTAAAGTTACGGAGGTGGCTATGCACTCTCAAATCAAGCATTAGATCCATCCCTTAATCAACAAGCATTTTTTTTGTCTATAACAATTTTTTTTTTCAATGTTATTAACAACGATATATGAATCTCGTTGCATCAACAAAATAACTTATGCACTCATCATGTCATAATCCATAAACTTTGTAATATGATTACAATTAAACGGTTCATATTATATACTAAAATACCGCATCATGAGCTCAATATTTGAGATATGACTCAATTACTGTTCTCATGCATTCGCTAAATATCTATATTTGAAATTTTTCTATAGGTTAAATTACTGTTTTGCAATTTATTGATTTTTATAGGAGTGTGAGATATCACGTGCGAAAGCAAGATGCAACTAATGAACGACCACAAAATTACAAATAGCTCTTTAATCTCCGTCATGCACAACTTAGAAACCACATTGAAAAACTTATTAGTATTTTAAAAATGCGGTTTCCCATATTAAAAATTGCAACATATCACACAATTGGTAGAGTTAATGATAGAATTAGGTTAATCACAATTTAATGATAGAATTAGGTCATGTTGTTGATGATAGAATTAGGTCATGTGTGAAACAGCTCCGCCATATTAATATTTGAAGTTATGATTTTTTTTTTGAAAATCATGCAAAAGCTACACGACGTTGAAGTTATGAATTTAATTGGGTCAAATTACTGTGCTTGATGACTCCGCCAAATGGGGAAAAAAAGAGCTCTGACTAAATTTTATATTTTTTTGAATTTTTTTACTATTTGTTCAGATAGGTAGAAAATCACTTGATCTGAAAATTCTGGACCATCCAAAAACAGTGATTTTCTACCTATCTAAAAGAATAGTAAAAAAAAATTGAAAAAATATAAAATTTGGTTTGCAGGTACATATTCATTTTATAATCATGTTGAACGGTTTGGATCGACCGTTAGAATTTTGAAAACTCAAATATTGAGCCGTAGCACGGACCCAATCCGTGCTATGTATAGTACCGTAGCCTCACTCTTTTGATCCTCCATTGATAATTTTCTTTTTTGTTGCTGATCACTCAAAAGA
This sequence comes from Carex littledalei, assembly GCA_011114355.1. Lineage (NCBI taxonomy): Eukaryota > Viridiplantae > Streptophyta > Magnoliopsida > Poales > Cyperaceae > Carex > Carex littledalei. The sequence goes on along the minus strand of CM022089.1, from coordinate 9,853,958 downwards.
GAGCAATGTTTCTTTTAATATTTATAAACTCGGAAATGCTGTCGGTTCGGACTGCAAGCGCACAATCCTATCGAGTAGTACATACGAGGTCGATCCACAGGGAATATTGGTTCGATACTTTGAGCGATCAAATCACAATCTTTCGAAAGGCTAGACGAAATCTGAAAATTGAGAGATGTTGTTGTGATCAATGTAAATTAGGAAGCAATTAAAAGTAATTAAAATAAAGATAGAGATGAGGATTCCTAGGGTTTCGGCACACCATTGCCACTCAATCCGCCTTGACAATATATTCCTGTTGCGTCTGATTTCCTGTTATTGTTTTATGAAAGATAACCACATAGGTCACTGCGATTTATGTTACGCAAGAATGACAGATCTTTCATCGAGATTCTACATAGGACACTGCGAGTTTCCTTACGCAAATGACTGATCTCTAAAAACCCCAAATTACTACACAGATCACTGCGATTTTCCTTACGCAAGTGATGGAATTTGGTACGCATTTTGTTGGTCTGGTTTATGGTTTCTCCGCTAAGGTTTTCTTCACATAAACCTAATAGATCTCAACGAGGCTAATTCATATAAATAGTTTCTCTTATCATTAAAGTACTGTCACTACCCTAACGGACTCAAACTAGATCATTGAAGTTAGATGAAGAGATAATAAATCACAAAAATATTTTGATACAACAACAAGAAACCATAATCAACAGAAATATATATATCAAAACATCAAGAGTAACAAGGTTTACTGCCTAGCCCTAAGAAAAGAAACTTAGCCGCGGAACGGCATTGTTACAAGCACTCCTCTCTTCTCACTTTAATCAAATCTAACCCTAATTACAAAGATAACTATTCCTTCTGCCCAGGGGCCTTATATAGGAGTGGAGGGACGTGTGGAGGTTGAGTAGGGGCTAAGAAACTGATCTGAAAACAGCTGTCGGCAGTTATTCCCCAAGAGACGCCTTCGGATACGGACCGTATCAGGTGATACGGTCCGTATTAGGACCTTGACGGTTAGGGTTTAATGCTTCCAGCGCTATCTTCTGGTCTGTGCTAGGCCTGGTCCGTATCAGGCAATACGGACCGTAACAGAGACTTAGTCGATAAGCGTTGCTGATCCGATTGACCCGATTCTAGCTCCATTTGGTGTAAAATAGTCCCAAAACTTGTTTTCTGCAATAAAACATAAAGAAGGGTGACAGTAGCCTTTTTCTCTAATAAATTAAACAAAAGCGTGAGAAAATATGCAAAACCTAAGCCAAAACCCTACGTAAATCATCATTATTTTGACTCTGATCAGTTGCTTTTATTTTAATTTCATATATTCACTCATTGGAAAGTGTTATATTTTTTTCTAAAAGAATGGAAAGGGCTATATTAGGAACTCAATTAATTTGTTAAGTATGAAATCTAATAAAATAATTATCAAAATAAAAAATTAAATTGTAGATTGTTCTTTATAGATTAAATTAGTTGTACATGTTTGATGCAATATAATAGTTTGGTTATGGAACAAGTGTTAATATCGTTTATTTTTAAATAACTCTATGGATTTGATGAATCAATTTTTAAATCACACTAAATTTAATATACATATTCAATGAGTTATAAAAAATCATAGCTATAATTTCAATGTTCTGATCTTAATCACCAAATGAGCTTATTGCCAATGCAACTGTTCGCAGCAAAGTGCAACGCAAGTTTCGGTACGCTTGAGAGCGTACCTTTTAAAACCACGTTAACACTCCACGAGTAAGGGATGCAAGTGCACAACCCCTATCGTGTAGTATAATCGGGTATCGATCCACAGGGACGGTTAATCACTAGGTTAGACTCTAAACAAACTCAATCAAAAACTAGAAGTGAAAAAGTTTGGTTTGGTATTTATGTTCCTAAGAAGGTCAATTCAAACAGTTCAAACAGTTCAAGTAGATGTAATAAAATGCTAGAAGAAATGTAAATTGTGTTTTGATTATGGATAAAAGGCGTTTCCAGGGTTTCAGACTTCATCTCTGATCTGCCTCTAGTGGTACGGCCCGTACCAAGTTGGTACGGCTAGGCCGTACTTCACTTGGTAAGGCAAGGCCGTACCACCCTGGTAAGACCCGTACTGGCTTCCCAGAACAGAGCTTACCAGTTCGAGTGAATGCATTTCCTTGCTGGTACCTTGTGCTAAACTCTTTAGAAAGGTTCAATTGACCATACCTAAGGTTCCTAACCCTCAACCGTCGTTTGTTGGATCAAGATCTAGGTTGGAATGCAATTGATTGCCTTTTAGGGTTTCTACACCTCAACTCTCGTGTGTTGGTACAGATCTACCCTAGCTGGTTGATTGGAGGTCTAAGGCACCCTCTAATCTGTCGATTAGAGGAGAATTCAACCTCTCGGCTTCAATTCGAACTATTCTACCCTAAGCATTTGATTTGGATGAGAGATTGAGATGATCACATGACCTTGATAGGTTCGATCTAAACCTAGAGGCACATCATACAACAATCACAGCAAGCAAAGCAAAAGATATCAAAGTAAATCACAATCAATCAAACTAAAGAGTTCATACAAGATACAAGTCAAAGAAAGTCAAAACAAATCAAGAATCAATCTTTAACCCTAGAAACTAAAAGAACTACTCACAGCACATAATCAGATCTAAAAATACAATAAGAGGGATAGAGAAAGCCATGGATTGAAGGGATCGAGTGGAGGAGGCTTGATCCGTCGGGCTTCGCCTCTTCCTCTTCCTTCCTTCTTGCTCTCAGCTCCTTAGCTCTCTTTCTCTCTCTTACTGTGCTCTCAAATGGATCTGGAATGGAATTGATGTCGAAATTGGAGAGTTCCCCGCTTTAAATAGCCTCTGCCAAAATTTGAATCTGTCAGGCCGCCTTTATGTACGGCCCGTACCAATTTGGTACGGCCTGGCCGTACCAGGCGTGGTGAGACTGTAGATCTTCTCGCTAGCTTTCCAAAAAGTGGTCATACGCTCAAAACGGAGTTACGAGTCAAAAGTTATGACTGTTTTAAGTTCGGTGCTGAAATTTCTGGATCTGTCAGGCCGCCTTTAGGTAAGGGCCGTACCAAAGTGGTAAGGCCTGGCCGTACCAGGTGTGATGAGCTGAAATTGGCTAAGTCTGGTGAGACCCGTACCAAACCTGGTAAGGGCCGTACCAGATCATCCCAAATCGCCGTTTCTTCGTGTGTTTTGCTCCAAACCTGCAGAAAACAAACAAACACTCAGCAGTACCAAATTCTAAAGATATATCGATGAAATGCACATGATTCTGGTGAATTAGGGCACGAATCTGGTACTAAAACAGGCCCAAAAAAGACTAAATATGCGAGGTATCAAATTCCCCCAAGCTGAACCTTTGCTTGTCCTCAAGCAAAAAGTTTCAAACTCGGGTAAAAGTGCTGGACAACTAAATCTAAATGCGGATACAAGCCTAAATGTGAAAACTTACATGATTGCTACAATAAAAGAACGCAAGAATCTTTTTGCTATGATTCGGACTTCCCTTGGTCAATTGTGATTCACCTCACAAATTGATTAATAAAACCTCAAACTCTAAATGTTTCAAGTCTTGCAAAGTTGATTACTCGAATTTATCGATTTATCATTCTTTCACTAAAGTATGCCGTCGTTTGTAGAGATTTTCCCTTTTTGGCACCCCCAAGCTTGAATCAAGCTTAGGTCAGAAAGTTGCGGACTTCGTGTGTTGATATGTGCAAAACTTTTATTCTTTCATTTCTAATTTGGGAGACGAGCTCAAAGGCGTCCATTCAAGACTTATTGCCAGTACTCTTATTTTCTCCGTCTTTTCATTTCCTTTCATTTTCTTTTTCTCTTTTGTTTTCTTGATTGCTCTTTTTTTTTTTTTATTTGTTTTGCACATACCATGAATACACACATCCACTAGTGTTCATTCACACCAACGGATATCCCAACCTTTCTTTATTTGGAATCCCTATTTCCATATTTGAATGGCACAATTCAGTTTCTAAATGCTATCTCGACATTCAAGTTTCCAATTTTACAAATCGCGAACCATTTGTTCCTAATCAGTTCTATTTGGTCAATTATGAGGTTATTTCTAATTTCCCAAGGTCATCCAACTCACAAACAAAAGTTTTCAAACAAGTCCCTAATTCTAGCAATCACACAAATTTATCACCTAAAAATGCAAAATTTTGAAAAATAAACATGTCTAAATGCAGATACAATTTTCTTCTATTCCACCCCCCCAAGCTTGAATGAAGCATTGTCCTCAATGCTTGAATTCACACAAGGAAAAAGTAAATAGAAGAAAATATGGAAACTTACTAGATGGTGAGCGAGGGATGAGGCGGGGGCGTCTCACTGGTTGGTGGGAGGTGGATCAGGTGGCACTGGTGGGAGCACCCACTTCTGAGGTACACGGCCCATGCGATCACACTCTTGCATCAGAAAAATCTGCAAGATTCCCATCAAGTTCTTGATCGAGCGCCCGATCGCGCTTTTGTGCTCTTCCAATTTCTCCAAGAGTGAAGCAGTCCGATCGGGTTCAAGATCTGCACTTATGATCACAGGACAACGTCTATCTGGGTTTAGAAATTCATACCTGAGGTGAAGAGGCTTGAGCTCAGGAGTCAGCCGCTCTGTCTGGGTCTTGACGCGGGTCGCATCAGGTGGAATGTCATCGCATGTTGACCAATCCGACTCGCTTCCTTTGGTCTCCAGGTCATCAGAACACGGCATGCGGGTCGCATCGGGTGGCATGCGGGTCGCGTCCATATGCTCTTCAGGTGGAGATGCGGGTCGTGTCTCAATGATGCGGGTCGCGTCAAGTGCGGTCTGGTCTGTTGGCTGGGCTGGTCCTTCGCATTCTGGCTGAGCTGGCAGCTTTTCAGGTTGAGATTGGCGTGAGGTGATGATGTGACTCAACTGCTCCAGCAACTTGTTTTGAGCGGCCATTTGCGTGGACATGTTTTGCAACTGTTCCCACAGCATCTGGTTCACCTTCCCTTGCTCGTGTATGAATTCGATCTCAGCGGGATCAACGTACGGCTCGGGTGGATCGGGTTGGAATACGCAATTGTTCGAGTCATCGAATGGTGCAGGGTCGTAGAAATTGCAATTGTTGTTGTTGATATAGCCATCCTGCTCCTGTTCCTCACTCCAATCAGCCAGTGGGCAATACTCATAAGAGTGTCTCCTGTCCCCACATATGGCACATGTCTGTGGTTGCTGGTTTCTGGCTGCTCTCATGCTCAGTCTGATTGAATAACTCTCTACGGCCTTCTCCAGCTTGGCAGCTTTGGCATGTAGAGCTGCGATCATGCCCTCCTCTAGCTCGGCAGCTCTAGCATATAGAGCTGTGATCTGATCAGCTTTGGATCGGCCGCCTCCTCCAGCTTGAAAATTGTCGCGGCCAAACCAATGTTGGTCTGTCGTCATGTTGTACATGAGATCCATGGTGTCTCGAGCTCCTCAGATAGTGATCGCGATAGTGTTCCTGAAAAAGAGAGAATAAATAAATAAAAGAAACAAAATAAAAGAAAATAAAGGATACAAGATAAAGTCTAGATTAACTAAGTAAGGTAAAATCTAACTAGGCAATTGGTTACCGTCCCCGGCAACGGCGCCAAAAACTTGTTCGCAGCAAAGTGCAACGCAAGTTTCGGTACGCTTGAGGGCGTACCTTTTAAAACCACGTTAACACTCCACGAGTAAGGGATGCAAGTGCACAACCCCTATCGTGTAGTATAATCGGGTATCGATCCACAGGGACGGTTAATCACTAGGTTAGACTCTAAACAAACTCAATCAAAAACTAGAAGTGAAAAAGTTTGATTTGGTATTTATGTTCCTAAGAAGGTCAATTCAAACAGTTCAAACAGTTCAAGTAGATGTAATAAAATGCTAGAAGAAATGTAAATTGTGTTTTGATTATGGATAAAAGGCGTTTCCAGGGTTTCAGACTTTATCTCTGATCTGCCTCTAGTGGTACGGCCCGTACCAAGTTGGTACGGCTAGGCCGTACTTCACTTGGTAAGGCAAGGCCGTACCACCCTGGTAAGACCCGTACTGGCTTCCCAGAACAGAGCTTACCAGTTCGAGTGAATGCATTTCCTTGCTGGTACCTTGTGCTAAACTCTTTAGAAAGGTTCAATTGACCATACCTAAGGTTCCTAACCCTCAACCGTCGTTTGTTGGATCAAGATCTAGGTTGGAATGCAATTGATTGCCTTTTAGGGTTTCTACACCTCAACTCTCGTGTGTTGGTACAGATCTACCCTAGCTGGTTGATTGGAGGTCTAAGGCACCCTCTAATCTGTCGATTAGAGGAGAATTCAACCTCTCGGCTTCAATTCGAACTATTCTACCCTAAGCATTTGATTTGGATGAGAGATTGAGATGATCACATGACCTTGATAGGTTCGATCTAAACCTAGAGGCACATCATACAACAATCACAGCAAGCAAAGCAAAAGATATCAAAGTAAATCACAATCAATCAAACTAAAGAGTTCATACAAGATACAAGTCAAAGAAAGTCAAAACAAATCAAGAATCAATCTTTAACCCTAGAAACTAAAAGAACTACTCACAGCACATAATCAGATCTAAAAATACAATAAGAGGGATAGAGAAAGCCATGGATTGAAGGGATCGAGTGGAGGAGGCTTGATCCGTCGGGCTTCGCCTCTTCCTCTTCCTTCCTTCTTGCTCTCAGCTCCTTAGCTCTCTTTCTCTCTCTTACTGTGCTCTCAAATGGATCTGGAATGGAATTGATGTCGAAATTGGAGAGTTCCCCGCTTTAAATAGCCTCTGCCAAAATTTGAATCTGTCAGGCCGCCTTTATGTACGGCCCGTACCAATTTGGTACGGCCTGGCCGTACCAGGCGTGGTGAGACTGTAGATCTTCTCGCTAGCTTTCCAAAAAGTGGTCATACGCTCAAAACGGAGTTACGAGTCAAAAGTTATGACTGTTTTAAGTTCGGTGCTGAAATTTCTGGATCTGTCAGGCCGCCTTTAGGTAAGGGCCGTACCAAAGTGGTAAGGCCTGGCCGTACCAGGTGTGATGAGCTGAAATTGGCTAAGTCTGGTGAGACCCGTACCAAATCTGGTAAGGGCCGTACCAGATCATCCCAAATCGCCGTTTCTTCGTGTGTTTTGCTCCAAACCTGCAGAAAACAAACAAACACTCAGCAGTACCAAATTCTAAAGATATATCGATGAAATGCACATGATTCTGGTGAATTAGGGCACGAATCTGGTACTAAAACAGGCCCAAAAAGACTAAATATGCGAGGTATCAGCAACTTATATATCTCTCACTTGTAAGCTCAAATAACTTGAACTTGTCTTTTTGATATTTTTTTTGTTTTACTATAAAGCTAGACTTAAATCTATTTCTAATTGTCCAGCATATGAATTTCTCAATATTAAAAAGTTTGTGTTGGAAAATCTTTGTTAATACTAAAACTAATCACTATGTAAATGGAGGGAAGAAGGAAAAAAAAAATCTAATGATTAATTTTGTTTGGTTGGATATTTAATATGAAAGTAAGGTTAATGAATTTTTTTTTACCTCCTTGCATTTTTTTAAAGTTTATATTTTTATTAATATCTATATTGGACTTTAACGAAAGTAAGTAAGATGAATTAAATAAGAGAATAAAAAAATATAATCTCTCATTCTTTTTTTTCTTTTTTTTTATCTTGTGCAAACTAAACAGTGTTAGAATAAACTTGCAATTGATTGCTACATTATGAAAGTGTTGAGAAAGAAAGTAAAAGAAGGTACCGCAAATCCGCAATGCTTGTGAAAGTAAAGAAGAAAAGGAAGTGTCCTAATTATTCTCATTTCTCCGCATAAAGTGGCGCAATTAAGCTAAAATGAAGCACTGCCCATGTTATACGCACTTTTACTTATTTAAAATGCGGTGAGATATTAGATAGATTTTTTTTGCAGAATTATCCTTCATTGTTTTATTCACCAATTGCTATAATATGTGGTGTTGCAGTTGCCAGGTTGATGTCTTTACGAATATGAAGTCTATCCTTGGATTTGACTTTGTCAATTCTGGTATCATATAAAAGAGAAAAAAAATGGGACTATTGCTTTTTAAACTTTTCAAAAGAAAAGTAAAATGTTTACTTAATACTAAATTGATGCACCAACTAATGTAATAAAAAAACCCAGCTAATCTTTCTGTCCATTTTACTTCACGAACAAATTTATTTTTGCTGACTTGGACTAGGTTGTTTCATCTAGGCCGTTGATGAAAATTTAATAAGACCCGTGTAATTGTGTAACCAAATATTAGTATATCTTTTCCGGTCCTCTATTTATAATTTTATATTATATTGAGTAACAAATTGCGAATATAATTACGCAGGAGGGTATATCATATGGAATGAAAGTATCTAGCGCGCCATTGTATTGACATAGCATCAAAGTGCGATGGTAGTATAATTTAAAGCATATCTCCACCTCCTCTCCCCTCAGCTCCAATCCCCCCCTCCTCTCCCTTCCGATCAAATCGCGGTTGTCAATACTTTTGGTAACGATCAATCTGCTCTGCTCCGATTTCAGTACGGTTACTTTTTTCTCCAAGTCGGTGGATTTTCAATTTCGACGCTAATTTGGTTTCTTCTAATACTAGATCTTTGTTTTTGCATGGTTATTCAGATCTAAAGTTGGTTCCGCTGGGAGAATTTAGGTCGAAATAGTATGTCTGGTCCTCTGGATCGACTCGACGGGCCTTGTGAGTCCTCTTTGAGTCTCTTCTTTTTAAAAATTGTCTAATGTTATTTGTTTTAGATTTGAATTTCTCAATTTCTTTGCTAGTTCTTCTTCAAATTATTTGATTCTTTCGGGATTGCATGAGTATGTTCTTATGGAATTAGCTAAGAAAGCTTAATTGAACCTCAAAACTTCATACTTACAAAGTTTTTTCATTAATTAGCTACATGACATGCTAGCTTACAATTAAAGCCTATGCATAGCTTGGGAAGCAATAATATCTTATCAATCAGCGGCCTCTTTATTAAATTATAATTTTGACAAGGGGAATCTGCTCATTTGCATTAATAAAAAATGTCTTTTATAATAATGCTATACTCTATTTCCCTTTATTTTATTTATTATGGAGATGGGTGAAGTTCTTTGTAATACTGAATTTTTAAACTATCCAAGCAATATAAATTTTCTTTAATGAGTCGAATGAGGGCATGACCCTAATTTTATCTCAAAAAAATATAAATTTTTTTTTTGATGGATTGTTGGTGATTCATAGGGCATGCTTATTTGAATGCACTATCATGCTATTACATGCCTTTATAAATTATAGAAATCAAGCAACAATACTTCACTGTCTTCTACATAAAGCTTATCATGTATTTGTTGGATTCTTTAATAACTTGTGGTTTGTATTTGCGATATATTGTTCTATAAGTTTATAACTTCGAAGTAAAGGGGCAATTGACCTTTTCTAGTGCTTATTGGGGGTAATCCTGGTCGTTTGATTGGTTCATGCGATGCTTGGCGCATAAGATCTACTCTACCTTTAAAATATATTAAATGAGTCCTGTGCATAGATATTATCTATTAATCTCCAACAAAAGTGCCTGAACTGCACCTGAGACAAGAAATTTTATCTCTTTCTTGTTCTACATCTCGCTGAAAGTAAGCTTGAGAATGGAGTCAATGGAGCAAGGCAATTTTGTTGTTAGTTTTAGCAGTTAAATTAACTTAAAAGTGGGGGTGCATTTGTAAATGCGGCCTTCAAAGATACCATAGATAAAGTTGTTTTTGGACCATCAGGAAATTTTTGGGCAACAAGCACGAAATTACATAATCCCTGTTTTTTTCCTTTTGATCAAGCATTAAAAGTTTCTTCTGGTCTCTTACTAATACTTCATTCTTTTTTTACTATTTTGATATATATGGTCCTGCTGGTCCACAGACTGTTCAACAACTCTTGAACTTCTTACTTTCTTAGTATTTGATACTTTCTTCCTTTGAACATATGATATCCACAGCTTTATAAGTTTTAGGCAAATTTTGAACATATTTCATCATTGGTGAAGTTCAACCATGTCCTTGTTATTTGATTTGACTGCTTCTATTTCTGTCATTATAAAGTTTGAATTTCTCTTTTGAAGAATTCTGTTAAAAGTTTATTGGCCATAGAAAATGAAACCTACCTCAGACCTGACCAGCTGATCTTTTGTTCCCACAAGTTTTTGAATTGAAAATTTTTTATGGGCGCATGAATTTTCTTGTGAAATAGGGAAAATCAGAAATAGGAATTGTACTACCCATTTACACGTGCTTTCCTAGAGCAACTGTGGTGGGATTAAAATCCTTGTTGAAAAAAATTCCTTCTTGTTCGGACTGCTGAAATCTGCATAGTCTTGTCTTCTTTCACTGGCCAAGCTCGGTCAAATTTTTTCCTCACTATTATTATTTGTCCATATCATTATCACTGACTTTCATGTTTTTTATTGTTTTGACTTGTATCCATCTGACAAGATCTTGGTTTTTAATGTCTGTTTGCCTTGATTGCGACGTAAGGCATCATCTTAGTGCATATACCCTGCCTATATAGCATATTTTTGCCCCCTCTCTTCCCCAAACACTGGGCTATGTTGCATCAACAAACTCCAAACTTCACACATCTCACAAAACTTATTCTGCAACAAATTTAGCATTATAACCAACTTAACCTTGGTTTTGCAAAAGCATTGTTGAAAGAATATGCAACAGTACAAGGGTAAAATTGGAAAATAGCCCTGCGCATATTTTATACGATTGGTTCATATGCTTTGCCTATCAAGAGGCACTGATAATATAACAAAACATTGTATCCCAATTTTATTTCTGGAGAATTAGGCTTCAATTTGTGTCAACCTTCCAATAAGAGAACCAGTCAAATTTTGACTTAAAAAATGCCACTTCCAGTTTCTGAAGGATCTTCTAATAATGAAGAAAAAGGCCAAGAAAGGAGGTCTGATGTTGAAAATCCAGAAGACGACAAGAAAACAAGGATCGGGTCGATTAAACAGAAAGCTCTTAGTGCATCGTCCCGTTGGAAGCACTCCTTGAGGAGGAAAAGTAGTAGGAGGAGAAGCGGATCTCGGGTTTCACTTTCAATTGAAGACTTCAGAGATGTAGAGGAGGTGCAGCTAGTGGATGCCTTCCGTCGGGCTCTCATTTTAGATGAGCTGTTACCAGCTAAGCATGATGATTATCACATGCACCTGAGGTAATTTTACTCTTACCCTTTTAAAAATAATTTTCAAGGTTCAATTTTAAAATGATGAGAGTAAGGAAACTAACAAAACGATTTTAATGTTCAACTATATGCACTTGAGATTTTTAGTTTCTTCTTTCTAACAATATATCCCTATAAGGTTCAGAAATTTCATTAGATTTTAAGATCTTAAGTAATGAGTTATCACCCAGGAACAGGAAAAAACTGAAGTTTTGCTATCTAGTTGTTTCTCCCAATTGTTATTGGGAAATTTAAATCTCTAGGTTAGATATTATTGGGGGTTATGTGTGAGATATTGCTCTGGAAAAATATTGTTTGAAAAGAAAATTAAGATGGTAGGTAAAGGAAACAGGTGATACAAATACCATTTTTTCTCCAAGAAAAAAAACACGAAGAGAAGAAAAAGAAAAAAAATAATTATGGTCAGGGAATAGTTTGACTCTTCCCTGGGACAGTTAAATATTTCATTATGATGCTTGTAATATTTATATGTAGCTTAGAAGTTAATAGTTGCCATCTGATTTGGATGAGTTGTGCATTTTTTGTTTACTATATCTTTCGAACTTGCCCTGTGTAAAATTTCTAGTAGCAAATATATCTATTGGACCTTACCGTAATGTTACCTTGAGATTTTTTGTTCAAAAATAAGGTTCTTGAAGGCAAGGAAGTTTGACATAGACAAAGCAAAGCGGATGTGGGCTGATATGCTCCAATGGAGAAGAGAGTTCGGCACTGACACAATTGTCGAGGTAATTGTTCCATGCTTTGCATCAATAATGACATATACCAGACTTCACTATCTTAGAAGTTTTTGGATGGATTTCACATATTACACCCAATATCTAACCTTTTCAAGATTTAAATAATTTGTTCCTCTTATTAAGGTCTCTTTGTCCATTTTGTTCCAGAGCAAGCAATTGAACTTAATCACAAATTGGTAATATCACCGCTTATCCACATGTATTCTCTTTTTAAGGGAATTTTTCACCTTTTGCGGTGCTTGACCTTTTTTAGAGGTAGGTTCATAATTAAATAGAATCAGTGGATATAATTGATATTGGGTGGAGTTTACATAAGGGAAATATAATTCCAAGTCCCCAACTAAGTCGAACATTTTTGCTTTTGGACAGGAGTTTGAGTACGCAGAAATAGATGAGGTTATGAAATACTACCCACAAGGGTATCATGGAGTTGACAAGGATGGGAGGCCTATCTACATAGAGAGGCTCGGAAAAGTTGAGCCAAGTAAATTAATGCAAGTTACTACCCTGGAGCGGTACGTGCGGTACCATGTCAAAGAATTTGAAAGGAGCTTTCAGATGAAGTTCCCTGCTTGTTCTATTGCTGCGAAAAAACACATCGATACTAGCACTACTATACTTGATGTCCAAGGCGTGGTATGTAGTTCTCTCAGCTGTTGTGATTGAATTGATAACCAAACTACTAGTATACTCCTCAGCAACTAGAGAAAAGAAAATACTGCGGATGGCAGCAGCATATATATAATTTCTCCTCGCATTTTAGGTGGGGTTATCCATGCAGATGGGATATATCCCATGCTCTGTTGTTACATGCAACTTTTTCTACATATATGCTCAAACTGTTCCTACCTTTTGACCTTTCCAGTTAGAGAAAAAAAGAAAATGTAAAGAGTTAGGTTCAGTAGTTGTGTCTCATTATAACTTGGTACTTTTTTTGGAAAAGTTGGTTTCCAAAATATGCCCAAAGTGCAGTCTGTCATCAATGGAAGGGGAGAAAATTGTGAGGCAGGAAAAATTAGTTTTCCTTCGCATTTGAATATTACTCTTTTAACATTGGGAAGGGATGGTTATTGAGAAGATTATTTTCCCTCATGAGTAAAAGGGTGCATGAGATACTGATTATGTTTTGCATTGCTATATTGGATGCTTCTGAAAAATGATCAAGCTACCTCCCCACCCTCGTCTTTCTCTCCAAAAATACCAAAAAACTACCCTCCATTCTCACTTGTTCAAAGGAGCAAGCCAAGGGGTTCTTTGGGCACTTGTTGAAGAATACAGAAATATTTCTCATTATGCAAGGCAATGTGTTTTTGGGACTTCAGTAAGTACACTGGATAATTGCTGATAGTGTTTATTTGATTTTTTTTATTAACTCCTTGTAGGGTTTGAAAAATTTCAGCAAGACAGCTCGGGAACTAATGCAGCAGATACAGAAAATTGATAATGATAACTACCCTGAGGTTCTGATTCAAATTTTATTAAAACATGTACACAGTTTCACCTCTTTCATGTTAAATTTCTAAATGTGACAAGTTCTTGAACTCCCATTTCAGACTCTTCATCGACTGTTTATTGTTAATGCGGGTGGCGGTTTCAGAATTCTCTGGAACACCGTCAAATCTTTCCTTGACCCAAAGACTGCTTCAAAAATTGAAGTGAGCAATTTTGAGTTTCTACTATAAGACAGTTATCACTTCAAACTGAAAGTTCTAGACCCAAGGATTTTCCAAATATTTTGTTTTATTTTCAGGTGCTTGGTGGGAAGTACCAGACCAAGCTACTTGAAATAATTGATGCCAAGTAAGTGCTTGTAAAATATGTACCAATTGTTTGCATGCTAACTATCTATGAAGAAAGGAATTCCATGATATCCCTCTACGTAAAATTGAAAATAGGCTTCAAAGATATATATTTCCATGTGTTCCCGGAAATATGAAAAAGTTACTCTATAACCATCTCTGTCCCATATTAAACCTCTCTATCTTGTCTAAACCTTTGTAAACTATAGATAAGAGTCTCTAGTTTTTATTTATTTATTTAATGCAAATTAAAAAAAAATTGTAGTGAATTGCCAGAGTTTCTTGGAGGTGCCTGTACTTGTGCAGAATATGGTGGTTGCCTTAAAGCTGAGAAAGGCCCTTGGAAGGACCCTAAAATCCTAAAGGTTCTTTTCCAAATTACATCCACTTGTGGGCATATGTAGAAATATTGCCAATATTTCTTTTATTTGCATTGACATCCACACACTTTTGTTTAGTTGCACGTAACACCGAACCATTAAATAAGCTGATATGAGCAAACATGTGACCATATTGGCCTCCATTCTTGAGATCTAACTCAACCAAGTGTTTCTTCATATAACTAGTTCATAAGAATTTAGTGCTCTATTTCTGTTAACATAGTAAAGTTACTTAAATTTAGTAGAAATCTACCTTTTCTATCATACTAAAGCAATGTTGTGTTAATTGCAAATACAAAAGTTAGCAGTTCTATTTGCATGAACGTCAAATTAGTGGTTGTTAGTTCTGAAGACCTTTTGCCAATTCTTCTCTTCAACTATTCCAAACTTTATCTGATGTTTTTTATCGTGATTATAATGTAAATATTATTTAAATTTAAGTTTTTTCAGATGCTAGGGGAATCGGAATATGCAAGGAAAATTGTAACTGTTTCACATGATGATGGAAAAGTCATTTACTATTCTAGACCGCAATATCCAATTGTATTTCTCTTCCTCTTTCTCTGTATATGTATAATTGCATATATAGAGTGAGGCTATGGTGCTATGCATAGCACGGATGGCTAGTGTACTACGGCTCAATATGGTACTTTTTAAAATCCGAACCGTTCAATGTGATATCCATATGAATATGTACTTGCAAACTAAATTTTATATTTTTTCGAATTTTTTTACTATTTTTTAGATAGGTACAATTTTGATAGTCCAGAATTTTCAGAAAACACTGATTTTTCTACCTATCTAAAAAAATAGTAAAAAAATTCAAAAAAATATAAAATTTAGTTTGCAAGTACATATTCATATGGATATCACATTGAACGGTTCGGATCGACCGTTAGGATTTTAAAAAGTACCATATTGAGCCGTAGTACACTAGCCATCCGTGCTATGCATAGCAGCATAGCCTCACTCGCATATATATATATATATTTTTTCTATTACCTTTCTCTTTATGTCTTTCTTTCTTTACATGCCAGCGAATACATTGCTTACCAAGAGCTTTGATGTCTTACAGATAAAAAGGAGTGGAGACACATCAACTGCTGATTCCAGTTCAGATGCTGAAGATATTACCTCCCCAAAAGCACTAAGGACATATATTTCTCATCCTCAATTAACTCCTGTTCACGAAGAGGTTCCATTTCTTTCTCTCGCTTTCTTACGAGCCTTGCTAATTTCAATGTGGGACATTTTTCATTTCTACTCAATTAGAACATCAAATGTACCAAATAAACCTGCTACACTGGCAAATATCACTAGTACCTGCAGCAAAGCTTCACAACTTCTCACCTGTCCTCGGCAAGCATTTTTTTTCTGGGCATAACCACATACTTTTCATCAGTTAGGAATGTCTTAAAATATTTAGACACGAGGGTTCTGGTGGTGATTCAAATATGCTTTTTATGAGGGGCAAGTGACGTGTCTTTTCTATTGCAAGGTGGTGATGATAGTTGGAGGTTTCATAGGGGAAGACTATATTAAAACCTTCAACAACTGGGGTCTAATTAGTTATATAAACTATCTTCGTTTGACAGGCTAAAGCTGTTAATGCGTGTAGCATCTCTTCTAGTGTGTTGGAGTGTGAGAAAATTCCAATGGTAGACAAGCAAATTGATCTAGGCCGTCAAAAAGAAAATTATGACAAAAGGCTCTTAGCCAATCAAGGTTTGTATATACTCGAATTTAAGGGAACAATTTCATGTATATTAATGCAAACTTCTAAAAACATTATGCATACTCAGGCGAAAATGAGAAATATTATATATATATATATATATGCTTTTACAAAGTTATGAAATATCAAATTTGTAACCCTCAAATTGAGATAAATATAGCTCGTAGTGTGTGTTATCTGTTCCCTGTTGATTTCAAATGTTGTCCAAAGTACGATTCCACCTCTGCTGTTTTTCATGTGATCTGTATGATCAAAATTGGCAGTTCAGATCTGATTAAAAAAAAAAGACCCTTCAAAGTCATGGTGTAATCTTGCTGTTTGATTATATTGGGTATATCATGGTTCAGTTATTGTCTTTTTTTTTTTTTGAAAAACATGGTAGCGCCTACCGAGGTTGTCATTAAATCAGAAAAACACCTTACATCAATACAGCTTAAACTCTATACAAACACATCATGGTATTATTGTTGTCATTGTTCTCTTTTGTTTTATACTCTTTTCCTAATTACTGATATTTTTATCATACTCAAGTCCTGAACACACTGCGTCCATTGAGCACTGTAAAACCTCCTGAAGGCCTGAGAGCAACAAGAATGGTTGTGCAAATTTTCACAACAGTTCTTGTAATTCTACGGAGTGTCACAAACACTGTAACCCCCAGCAAAAGCCGAGACAATGAGAAAATTCACAACAACGACCACCAATTTCCTCCAATTTCAAACAACGCCGCTACTGTGCTCAATGGAGAGTTATTAGTTTGCCCTCCATCGCCGGGTTCAGGTTTTACAGAGTCTGACCTAATTTCTCAAGTGATAAAAAGGATGGCCGAGTTGGAAGGTAAAATAGAAACTTTGATGACCAAGCCAACTGAAATGCCAGCAGACAAAGAAGAGCTGCTCGATGCGGCTGTTAAACGCGTTGATGCATTGGAGGCAGAGCTCATTGTCACTAAAAAGGTAAGTACAAAAAATCACAGGAACGAGGGTTATATATATTTTATAAGATTGTGGTCAAAAGATCGATTCATAAATAATTAGTTCCTTTGTCAGTTTGGTTCATAAGGTCAGCTGCCAACAAATATTCCCTCTAATGTACTAACCAGATTGCAATATTAGAAACACTGAACTAATTTTCTCTAATCATATTCTTTAACATATATTTGATTGTTCATTCTGCAGGCATTATATGAGGCACTGATGAGACAGGAGGAAGTGCTTGCATATATCGACCGGAAAGAGTTTGCCAAACTAGAGGTTTTTGTTTCTTTATTTCTTTGAGACCTGATTTTTATTTTTCCTTTATATAGCAATATTTGACGTACTTTTTGCCTTCTATTTGATCCAGAAGAAGAAGTTTTGCTTTATTTGAAGACTTCTAGTCATCAGTTGACATGGTAGACGTGTTATATATATGTAACTTCTAAATAGATGGTTTTATGTGCTATGTCGAGTACTGTAGTATGTAATTCTGTCTAACAGTAATTTGATGAGTTGCAATGTGATGCCATGCCACGACATGTATTACTGTCGTTTACCGGGAAAATATGAGAAATTCATACCACACTCAGCAGTCTTGTGGCCCCTCATTTCGTGGTCTCTTTTGATATAAATCTTCTTTTTTTATTTTATTCTGAGAAAGAATTCCTCGCACTGAGGATCAATTGCCCCTGGGCCCTGGTATGCTAGCCTTGCGTGAGGCTGTAATTATATATCATGTTCTTTTGATTTTTCAAGCACAAGTTCTTCAGGTAGGTTGTCGACTGATTATTGTATTCATCTCCAAATTGATGTTTGCATATTTTTATGTTGCCATCCGGATGTATCTGGGTCCGGATCCCCTAAAGTAACTCAATTTTTGGGTTTTGGATCGAGACCGTCCGATTCGAATCTGTCGCTCGGGATGGTCTCGAGATTCGAATCTATTGTCGGGATGTGTGCGCTCCACTTCGGGATGGATGATCTCGGATTCGAATTGGACGGTCCCGATTTAAAACCCAAACATTGGTTTACTTCACTGGATCTCGATTCGATGTATCTGGCAGTTAAGCCTGAATTAATCGATTGGTACGGCTTTTTCTCGAGTAAAAGAAAGGTTCGGGTTTATCTTCTTTCCTAAATTCTGATTAAAGCTAGATTACAAACATACGTATTACACACGAAGAACAATATCAGAGTTAATTGTACTAGAGTGGTTCTCAATTAATATGATTTTAGACAAGACATTGTCTATTTTTGTAATTTAACATCAATTATTCTTATACTAGAACGTCTAATCTAACTCCAAAATATCCCCAAATAATTAATTTGTACGAACTTACAAAGTCCGCAGGTAAACACCATAGCAGTTTGAAGTTGGAACAATCCGACTGATTGAGTTTAGCATTTGTTGATCACCAAGGTTCGGATCAGATATAATCCAACTCCCATTGGTAAAGAAATAAAAGAAAAATACATGTTTGTTGGAACCTCTCATGATCTAGCCTATTTGTCAGCCGAAATGGTGGGGAACTGATAGACGCAAGCTTAGAATTTTTTTTTTTTTGAAATCTTGACAGCGGCTGTCAAGTATAATTCATTAAATAAAATTACATCCATCGATTACATCTACCACAACATCAACACCTCAACATCTAACAACCCATCATCGACATCATTAACAATACATCATTTTCTCAAACAAAAACAATACATCAAAACATCTCCGAGCAAATCACGATACTGTGATAACCGAATATCTACTTCCATAAGGGTGACAATTGGACGGGCGGATCGGATCTAGTAGGTTGTATTCGAATTAGTTTGAATTCAGATTATTGTCAAATTTTAAAATTTTAAAAGAGTGGGTCGTCCTGTTGTCGATCACTTGTTCTGGATTAGGTTGGATTCGGGTAAGGTCAAAATCGGTTCAAGTATGGATTATTTTGAATTGAGTCATTGTATGTTACGATTGTCTCTCTAGTTCTGATCGGGTCGAGTTTGGATTGTCTTGGTTAGGATCATTTTTCAGTTCTTGATAATTTGTATATGGCTCAAGTTGAATTTCGAATCCTCTGCCTTGAGGTTATCAGGTACCTGGGGATCCGAATTCTGGAAAGAATCCCCTCTGATCGGAAAGGGAAAGGGAGCGACAAACGCGAAATAGAATTAGAATTTTATGTCGCACGTGTGATTGGAAGAGAATGAGAAGCGAGATAAAGAGTTCAATTCACGTGACTTTTCGACCTTCAGTAAATCTCAGCCAAAACGTAGTTATTTGGCGAAAATTGGTTGTTCACTAGTGAAAAGACCTATCTACCCTCTCCGTTCTTCTCTCCCTTTGTCATCTGCACCAGTTAAATCGATCTCTCTTCTTCACTTCAAGAGCTCCGACGAGATATTAATTTGCTTTCTTCAAACTTCTATCATTCTTTAGTAATTTTTTTTTCAATTTAACATTCATTTTTTCTTCTTATGTGAAATCCTAACAATGACAATTTCTGTAAATTCAATAAATATGATGGATGGTTTTTGTCCTCTTGAAAATGAATTCTTTTAATTTGTAAATGGCTTCTGATTAGAAAATTTCAAATCAAAATCATTTCTATTCATCTCTTGAAAATGAATTCATATTAGTCTTAGCTGGGTTAAATTCAATCCGGTGCCTATGAAAACTATCGGGGTCCCTTTTGAAATTCATGCCAGGTTACAAGAATGATCTAGATCTAATTTTTCTCAAATACCCGGGGAATCCGAATTCTGGAAAGGATGGGGATGCAAATCGTCTGCCTTCTGAGTTTGGATTGTCTTGGGTTTGAGTCGGGTCTGATTCAAACCGAATTCAAAACCAGTTTGACTTCTAAAAAAATTGGGTCAAACCGAATTCATATTCAAATCATGTCGGGTAGAATTTTCAAGTTGGATCTGATTTTGTCACTTCTAATCAATACCTTATTTCAAACTCTTACTAAAATGGTTTCTAAGTGGAAACTAATGGCTATTATAATCACTTAACAAGTAAGAATGAGAACAACTGATTCTCTTTTTATTTTTCTAAAATTTTATATTAATGTGTTGTATTTAAGTAAAATTGCTGCAAACAAACTTATTTGACACCATATCTTCTTACATGTTTTATGAAATGACCCCGTATTAAAAAAAAAAAATTTAATAACTTCATCTATATATTGAATCTCATTTTCTAATATCAAGCCTCCAACCTTCTAATACCAGTGTTAACTCCCCAGATTATAATCGTACTTGCCATAAGAAAGAAGCACAAAAAGTGATGTAATCTTATTCCTTTTTCGTTCTTCATTTATTATATTTATTTAGACTTCTTCTTTTACATGAGCTTAATGTATATTATCAAAAAAAAAAATGTATAATGTCATGCGTTAGATTTTAAGTAACTTTATACAGCTATGAGGTTCTAAGCCTCGTATTGCTTTGTCCTGTTACGTTGTTCATTTTTCTTCTTCTAAAATTATGGTAAAACATTTGGTTGATAACGAGTGTTACAAATATTTTTTCTTTTTTTATAGTTTAGTATTTTCATTGCAGCAATAAAACTTTTCATATATTTAACATAAAATAAAAATAAAGAACGTATAAATTTATTTTAATATATATAATCAATAAAACGTTTACAACGAAAGAACAACACCTCAGAAATTATTTCAAAAAAATATATGAACTTTAACTAAAAGCTGCTAAATAAATTTTTATATCAGTAATTTTAAAATACAAACAACAAAAATAACTAAAAAATAACATCAATGCAGAAAAGTTTTTAAATTTATAAATAATTGAAAACAGAAAATAGAGATTTTAGAAAGAAAAAAAAGTAATAGCACGCCTAAATGAAAGAAATAGAAGTAACAGTCGGCCCAAAAAATTCTAAATTAACGGTCCAGAAAAGTTGCTTGTTTCTTCATCGGCCTGTTATAAGTTTATAACCAATCGGATCCCACCTGACGGAGGGTCCGGATCCTCTAAAGTAACTCAAAATTTGAGTTTGTATCCGTACTGTCCTATCAGAATCCGGGCAATCCGGTTCAAATTAGATTTCACGGTGTTTCTTCAATATTGGTGCGGATTCTGATCGGACGGTCAGGATCCAAAATCAAACTTTGAGTTACCTTCTGGGATCCGAATTCAATTCCGATCGTAAACCGCAATAGCGGAACTTGACGCTACTCCAGGTCTTTCTTCCGATCATAAACCGCATCCATTTTTGAAGAATCGGTAAAACATCAAATCTGAACAAGTTGTCGATTCGCAAACAAACTAGAAAGAAGGAAGAATCGACGTAATAAGGTGATTCTCTTCCGATTCAACCGTTCTTTCGCCTAATAATCGGATCGGGGGCTGCTGATAGATAGATTTTCCAAACTATGGTAGCAACAAAGGACTGTGGCTTGATTTGGTAGAAGGTTCTAATTTTAAGTAAGGTACTTCACAATAGGATAGGAGGGGTGAGATGACAATGGCGCTTGTGTCAGTCGTGAGGGATTACATTGATCGAATGCTACAGGACATCTCTGGCATGAAAATTCTTATCCTAGATCCGCTCACGGTAATGGATTAATTTTTTTTAAAGTACCTAATTATTAGAGCTTCACTTAGCTTAATAGTCTAGAAGTGTAGTTTGATTTTCATATTAAATGTTAGCTCATTGGGTAAACATTGATTCAAGGTTATAAATCTTTGTACTAACTTCGTTTTACTGAATGTTTGTGTATGTCCCATAATTTCCCAATACAAGTAAATTTTGTTTCACTTTGTGACTTAATTAGCTCATGAAAGTAACAGAAGCAGCATATGTTAACCAGCTTAACCGATTGCTTCCTCTTGGTTTGCTTAATATTGTTTCCCAGATGTTAATTTTCACCAATACAGCTTAATTTTGTAGGAAAAGGGGCAAATTGGGGATCCATTATTGTTGTGTTTTCTCTCAATTTCTGGCCCATCAATCTTTCCTTCAAAGTCATTACTCAGATACACTTGATTGAGGTAGGTATCCTGGTCTTCTTGTCCAATGAATCCGCCTGTTACGAGACTACACTCGCGGACTAACACTCTACAAAATACTATCCCCCTCACGCTCAATTGGGCTAGCCTCCCACCCCAAAGGGTGAAGAGTAATCTCTAATGGAGTCCACTTAGATTGGGAGTGAAAGCTTCAGCTAGTTGGAGTAATAACAATAAAACAACTTTATAACTAACACCGATACAGCCCATCCCTTTATCCTGAATGCCTAGAGCAAAGTGCTCCCAATTCTAATACGTCAGTTTCCCCCCCCCTTTTCCTCGTTTCTTCATTCCAAAATCACATAGGCAATACAAACTATAACAGACCTGTTCCAATCATAAATAATGATATAACTTTTTTTATGCCTGACCCTTACTCCTTATATAGCGGGTTTTTAGCCTTATTCCAAAAAGAGCTCATCCCTGAGCATACCCAATTGCAATATCGTGGAACGGCAACACCTATCAGGATGTTGAATCTTACGTAGAAGAAATGAGTTAATTACATATTAAAGCTTTTCGTCCATTATTGTTGTGATTCTATCAGGATCATGTGATACTTCCACTGGTGTCTAGAGTCTTGTGAAATAGTGTATTTAAATCGTCACTAAAAGTATACTACCTTGTGAAATGGTGTATTTAGAGTCATGCTGTTGCAATGCATTATTCTCCATATTTCAATATTGTTAGTTTTCTTGAAGTAATATATAGCTAATTGTCAACAATTGTGTGATATTTTCTTGCTTTTTAGATCCCAGTAGGTTTTCTTTACTTTGCTACTTGCTTTCTTCCTGCAAGTTTATAGCCATCGTTTCCTTTATCAAAAAATTGGAAGTTGCCTTTACTAATAAATACTTATTAAATGCAGGTCAGTATAGTAAGTGTGGTATACAGCCAATCAGATCTATTGAAGAAAGAGGTGTTCTTGGTGGAGACTGTTGATAACATGTCGCAAGAATCTATGTCTCACCTCAAAGCCGTCTATTTCCTTAGACCCTCGTCAGACATTATTCAGAAATTAAGGCGCCAGCTTGCAGCCCCTCGATTTGCGGAATACCATTTGTGTATGTCCTACCACCATTAAGTTTGTTATTGCAAAGGAAAGAGTAACTTACATAGATGGTTTTTAAAGTATCACCTCCATTTTTGCCCCATAAAGCTTCAATTTTCCCATTCTGGTCCATATCATGATTTATCATACGAAAAAATATTAAATATGGTTGAACCATTCTGTCCACCTATTTTCTTAATAAAAAGATAGATTCACGTCAGAAATGAGTAGTAGTAGGGATGCTATCTCTTTTTCCTGTTTAAAAGTATTATTGATGCTCCTATGATACAAATTGGAATTTTTGGGGGGATCAAAATGAGGCCTTTGCTTAACCAAAAGAGGAGCTTGATGATAATGTAGGGACTTCACGTTTACTTTTAATACAGAAACATTTAGTATTTCTTTTACTGGATGTGTATTGACAAGTAATTATTTGGATGAAGTTTTCTCAAACATATTGAAGATCCCTCAAATTCAAGTGCTTGCTGATTCCGACGAACAAGAGGTGGTGCAACAACTTCAGGTAATTTCTCTGCCTTTTGCCTGCATTTTCCCATTTATATAATTAATATTATATATTGTTTTAATTCTTTAAATAATCCAGGAGTTCTATGCTGATTTTTGCGCAATTGACCCATACCACTTCACACTGAACATAAATGCTAACCATGTATACATGCTGCCTACGGTGGCGGACCCACACAGTACTCAGATCTTCTGTGACAGAGCAGTTGATGGAATAGCTGCAGTTTTCTTGGCCCTAAAAAAACGACCTGTAATTCGATACCAGCGCACATCTGACATCGCGAAACGTATTGCACAAGAAACCGCAGTATGTAACTTGTCTGAGGATATCATTTGATAAGGATTTGAAATGTAATTTAGATATCAGACTGTGTAATTACCTTGTTTTTAAATACATGCAGAAGTTGATGTATGAGCAGGAGAGTGGTTTATTTGATTTTAGGAGAACAGAGAATTCTCCTCTATTGTTAGTAATTGACAGGAGAGATGACCCCGTCACACCTTTGTTAAATCAATGGACTTATCAGGTATAATTGATCTATCTCCATATATTTTGTATTTGGTTGGTCTCATTAAAATTTGAAATTTCCACACTATTTTGATATATGCTTATTGTAAATTTTGTTTTATGCAATAATCAATTCCAGGCAATGGTTCATGAGTTAATAGGAGTTGAAGATAACAAAGTTGATCTTAGAAACATTGGCAAAGTTCCAAAAGATCAGCAGGTTTTCACCTTTGCATTTTCCTTTTTCATTTTCTAACAGTGGTGAACATATTTTTATGTTTTTTGCTGATATTAGTTTTAATATGTCATAGGAGGTGGTTCTATCTGCAGTGCAAGATGATTTTTTTAAGGCGAATATGTATGAGAACTTTGGAGATCTGGGGATGAATATTAAGAGAATGGTCGATGACTTCCAACAGATAGCAAAGAGCAACCAAAATATCCAGACTATAGGTACTCACATCTTAATTATTTATATCTAATCAGCCTCTTTATCATCCATCATCTAACAAGTAATTTTGATATTTCTTGTATGCAATTTAAGAGGATATGGCGAAGTTTGTGAACAATTACCCGGAGTATAGAAAGATGCATGGAAATGTATCGAAGCATGTAACGTTGGTGACAGAGATGAGTAGAATAGTTGATGAAAGGAAGCTAATGTTGGTATCTCAAACCGAGCAGGACCTTGCTTGTAATAGTGGTCAAGCTGCTGCTCTTGAGGCAGTCACAAATCTACTAAACAATGAGAGCGTGTCAGATATTGACCGATTCCGATTGGTGTTGCTTTATGCGTTGCGCTATGAGAAAGATAGCCCAGTTCATTTAATGCAACTTTGCAATAAGCTGTCTCGCACCGCCAAGTACAAACCTGGGGTAGGCATATATAGCAGTCTGGAATCTTATTGTTAGTATTTTATATTATATTTTTACGGTGTAATTTTTAGTTGGAACTAATAAATTAGATTTTCTTGTGCTGGTGTAGCTTGTGCAATTTCTACTAAAGCAAGCTGGTGTGGATAAAAGAACTGGAGATTTGTACGGAAATCGTGATTTCCTAAATATTGCTCGCAATATGGCTCGAGACCTCAAGGTTTGTTAGTAGTTACTGTAACACCAAGAGATTAGATAAAGTTTACCTATGCACATTAATATATTTTCCTACATGTTTGCTGGTGTAGGGAGTGGAGAATGTATACACACAACATCAGCCTCTTCTTTTGCAAACCATGGAAGGCATAATGAAGGGTAGACTCAGAGACATTGACTATCCTTTGGTTGGGAATCATTTTCAACAAGGAAGGTTAGACCCCCCTCCCCCCCCCCCCCCCCCAATTCACATCCCCTCAGGTTACCTGACTGAGTACAATTGAAACGGATGGTCCAGGATCGTTTTTTTAACTTAGCACGAATTTCAAAGCACAAATAATACTGCCCCCCTGCGCTATTCCGCATAGGCACCGGCTGAGAGTAAGTCTGAGCCGTCTGTTTCAATTGTCTTGAGTCAGGTACCTGCCCCCCCCTAAACCAAGAAAAAGGGTCCATATATAAAAAGTTACCTGACAGGGAAAATAACTTCTATTTTATTCTCACTTCTGTAGTTGCAGATATATTGAATTGCTTTTGATCTTTGAAATAGGCCACAGGATGTCGTAATATTTATAGTTGGAGGCACGACTTATGAGGAATCACGGGCTGTTGCTCTTCACAATGCGACCAATACTGGGACCCGCTTCTTTCTTGGTGGCTCTGTTGTTCTCAACTCCAAAAGGTGTTTATTTCTAATAACACTAATAGAAATGGCTGAGCCTGAAATAATAGATAAAACTTTTAGGGCTTGATTTGCATCAAATAGCGCTCTGAACTTTTATTTTGACAATGATCTCTACCTGTTAACATGTTAAGTTTTGGTGCAAAAATTATATTTTGGGGGGACATCTGACAAGTCAAAACTTTAGATGTTCTGAGCTGATATTTTATTTAAATAAATTGACATGTTTATTTGTGATAACATGGTAGGTTTTTAAAAGATTTGGAGGAGGCACAAAGGGTATCGAAATTGAGTGTATAGATTATTGGGTGCTTTATCTTTCATTCATTTGAACTTGTATACTTTGCCAATAGGAGATATTTGCTGCAGTTTGTGTAGTTGACGCTTACAAGAGTTTGAGCCATGTATATCCTTTGCACATTCTTTCTGGTACCTTGTAACTGAACTAATCCTTGCAACTTCCCGGTGTGTTACTGAGATTTTGTAATAAATATTCCTTTTTTTTCCTCTCATATCCTTCTTCATCAAATTTTAATATTTATTTTTCATTTTATTCACAAGGAAAATATGTATCATGGCTACTGATGGCACGAGATATTATGTTATTGACAAAATACGAGAAAATTTTGTTCGATAAACAATTTGGCCTTTCAATAATCTCTTATACATTATTGGACTCTTATACACAATATTAGTTTCTTAAATTTAATAAGGCTACGTTTGGATCGTGCAAGGATTAGTGGTTGAGAATAGTGCTAACCTGAGTGGTTTGAAAATAACACTAACTTTGAACTATTCGGGTTAATAAAAATGTCGTTTGAATTGTATATTTAGAATAATGACAGAGGGAATGAATAAAATAATAATTAAAGTAATCTAATATTTAAACTAATATTATATTATATTTAACATTTAAACTAATATTATATTACATTTAATATTTGAACTAATATTATATTATATTATATTTAATCTAATATTTTATTTAATACTAAAGGAAAGAACAATTTCTTACTACTAAGGGAATCTCAATATTTCTAAATGGTTGAAAAGAGCAAGCCATTCTAGGCCTCTGATTTCAAGATTCTGGTGGCTTTGTTGTTCTTTCCTTTTTGTTTCCGTAACTCCAAAAAAAATTGTGTACGATCTCTTGAGTTTATTTATTCGTATTGGATTTTTATTAAGATAAGAAAGTTTAATAATTCCAAACGTGGGTGATGCATTTTCTTTTGTTCATATGTGTGGATTATCATTTGTGCGGTAATTAGTGTAATTGCGAACTTTCAATTAGAAAATTGCAATTAAAAGATGCATGTATGCTGGATATAACGTGTCTGAACTTGCTATTAGTCATATGCTCGTATCAGTAGGTTAGCGTCAATTGTATCAGGTGTTTACAGGAAAAAAAAAAATGGATTGTCGACTCAAATTTTTGTATTCTAATCAGAAAGTTAACCAAGACGATGCCTTGACAAAATTTACAACAATGGTGGCTTAGAACAGAGAATTCGTGCAAAAAATGGGACATTGCACGCCTTCTGGTAGCTTATAACCATCTAGTGGAATGAAGATATTATTTGATTGAACAATGAATGTACTTCACTCTAAAAATCTGTAATACCACCAGTAAAACATGTAATTGACACCAATAAAACAACAGAAGTTAATTAATTTCCAAAAAATCAAACTAACAAGCACAAAGCAAAATACAAAAAAAATGGGATAATTATAAACAGAAAGAAAAATGGCTCTTACTCTTTCCTAAAATCTATATGTTGATAACTTGCTTTTACTCAGTTATATCAAAACAAAGCTTAGCTTCATCCCAAGGCCCATTAATCTCAAACTTGTACTCTTGAATCCTAATAAGCCAATATGGGCATATTACCGAAATAAACACTATCAAAACCAACAATGTGCCAAAAAACAACCGGTGCAGCTGATATGTAATAGCTAGAGTCACTCCCACCAAGACGAATGAAAACCCTAGATGAACTGTGAAGGAATACTTCTTGACACAGAACATCACAAGTGGTGCAAACAGGAAAACCTGGAGTGAGAATAGCATGATAGCAAAGACATGAAGCCGAGAGGGCAGCCGAGATGCTATCAAAACTGAGGCCACAATAGAAGCATTTAATGAGATATTACTAGCCAATTTTGGGTTATTTAATGCCCCTGGTGGCCTAATAGTGGACCCAGAATAATCGTGCAAAAACAAATGAATTACTAAAAGAGAAACTGTGAGTGCCCAAATAGAATCTGAACTTATTGACCTAGTCAGAGTATGGTACACAGGTGCTAAAACATAAAGACCACTGATAAAAAATGATATATTGAGAAAGTACTTTGTTAGTAACTGCAAAGAGAAACTAGGAGCAGTTACTAACAGGACTGAAAAACCCAGTGCCAGAAGGCATATATCCAACTTGAGGAGGGAATGCTCGTCAATCTTGGAATTGAGAGTGTGGGTCCAGATGGAGACCACAAGGGAGACTATGGAGACATACTGGGAGATGGATATCGAATCAAGGATGGCTTTGGAGAGATCGCGCTTGACAACATTAGCATTTGTTATCATTTCCTGAAGGAAGGTGGAGTCGGTGTGGTTGTCGGGGTAGCCAGGCTGGATACCACCATATGCCTTCTTCTTCCATTTCTGACAGGGTTGGCCCTGGTTGTCAGTCTCCATCAGCTGCTGTTTAGCTTGATAGTGACGAGGTGTGTGCTTGTGGCGCTGATTGTACCTGGTTGAGAGAGTGTGAGTATTTGGACGACAAGTGTAAGCCAGGAATACACTGTCATTGTACTGATACGAAACCAGGCCAGTACAAATTGAAGCAAAATTAAGGTTTAGTCATCCTCAATTCAGAAAATGCTGTGGTTATACTGGTGCTAGACCAAAACCTGGTTATACTGGTTAATGTGACTGCAATTAAAAATAGCATTACTAGACACCAACTTGTAGTTTTGATGTGATAAAGCTTGACCAAAACTAAATAAATATATCCTTGATCATGGATATGAAATTTGCTGCACCTTTCAACTTACATATTTAACACCTGTATGTGGTACTGTCAGTACAGCACGTCAGTGAATGGGATTTGACAGTTGCTTAAGAAGTTAATCAGAACTTAATTTTTGGTTCTTCATTAAGTGGTAAACCATAACCAAACCAAAATCCAAAATGACCAAATAACTATCACTGGACCACTTTAGTACAGATATTTGGCATTATCAATTTGAAGATGTAAAGATCACTACGCCTTGAATCTTATTTCATGGAAGTTCTAAAGTAAGATAAGCTTTATAAAGTTCAATTGAAGAGATTTTGATTTAGAATACCAAATTGTTCTCTGTAACGAGAGAGAGAGGGGAAGCCGGAAGATGAGGCGAGCCTATTTTTAAGCTTCTCCAGCAAAACAATCCAAATTGGTATCGAGAAGGAAGAGCATGAAGCACGGAAGAGGGCGTGGCCGGAGGATCGAAGAGGGAGGGCACGAATAAAGGCACTTTGAGTTCGGAGAGGGCGTGGCCGGAGTATCGAGTTCGGAGAGGTCACCGGTGCGGATGCCCTTTGGGAGCGTAAGAAAGAAATCGGGTTTAATTCAAGATTCGATTAAAGACCCATTAATCAAGCTATGATAGAAATTGAAAATCAAACGGTGTAGACTGCCCATCGGACCGAACTCAGTCCGATGGGCATCGGACACCCCCCGCTCCCAGTGGAGTGTATATGCTTTGTTTTTCTTTTCAATTTGGAGGCAGTATAGACTAGGGCTGCAAACGAACCGAACCGAATCGAACTTACCTCCAGTTTGAGTTTGGTTTGAATTAATTTCGAACTAAGTTTAGTTTGACTTAATTTCGAACGAACTCAATTTCGAACGAATTCAATTTCGAATCTAATTTTTTACGAACTTTGTTACGACTTACGAGTTATAACTTATGGCTGGGCCATAGTTCGAAATTACAGCACTTCAATAAAAACTCGGACATTCTGAATTATAATTACACAGTACACCAAAGTTTATATCAAATTCATTACAAATACCAAAATTTATATCAAACACCAAAGTTTAGTACAATCAATCAATTTCAGTACAATCACATTATCCAAAGTTTTCCAAATAGCCAACATGAGCAACATCACCAAAGTTTTCAAATATCCAAAGTATTCAAAGTATAATTTAAATATCAATAGAAGTACAGAACAATCACCAAAGTCTTAGAATTATTACAAACCCAAATATTATCTTAAATAAAACATTAAAGTTCATTATCAGCGGAAATCAACGGTTCACGTTTGAGTTAATTTCGAACTAAGTTTGGTTTGCGAACCTATTTCGAACGAACTAGGTCCAGTTTGAGTTTGGTTTGAATTAATTTCGAACTAAATTTGGTTTGAATTAATTTCGAACGAACTCAATTTCGAATCGAATTTTTTACGAACTTTTTCGAATCAAACTCGAATCGAATTACGAACTACGAATTTTTGGTGCAGCCCTAGTATAGACATTCTTCCTATTTTTCATCTCTGTTTTTTTCTAAAGAATTATTTTTGTTACAAAACATTAGAATTCAAATAGCAATAGAAAACAATATAACATCTTGAACTTTTATGTTTGTAAAGTTGATGCTGCAAAGGCTTAAACTTCATCAAAGATATATATTTCAACAAGAATAGAATTATCAGGTTACGATTGTCATTTCAAGTGCAAAATTTATATTTTGGGGGGACATCTGTCCCAAGTCAAAACTTAGGAGGGCCTTCTGGTATTACACCAACTTTTAGATGTTCTGAGCTCATATTTTAATCAAATAAATTTGACATGTTTATTTCCGATAACATGGTAGGTTTTTAAAAGATTTGGAGGAGGCAAGGATATCAAAACCGAGCGCGCGCTGTATAGATCATTGGGTGCTTTATCTTTCTTCATTCATTTGAACTTGTATACTTTGCCAATATATACGAGATATTTGCTGCGATTTGTTTAGTTGACGCTTGCAAGAGTTTGAGCCATGTACTAGGAGCTTAATTTGTACATCCTTGCACATTCTTTCTGGTACCTTGTATCTAAACGGCCATCATGTGGGCAGAGAAAAGCAAATATTGTAATAACTGTGTTCTAATATTTACTTTTATGTATATCTGTAACTAGCATACATGTAATGCAGTAATGTAGACCTTGGCATCAGAAGAGAGTGAAACCTCAAGTCAAAATAAGGGAAATACAATAAATAGGTAAGCTGAACAGCTCTCGCTTCATAACAATGTGCATTTTCTTTTATACATTGTACCTTCAAGTACAAATTAGTAATAAAAACAAAGGAAATGTTACAAATAGCAATGGGGATTTACATTAAGTAACTGAACATGCCTTCCAAACTTTTGTAAATGTAATTTGAAACAAATGCATCTTACAAAAAATAACCTCTTGACTTATTACACTCAAGCTCTTCCAACTTAAAGCACTAACAAAATTAGGCTACACGTCATTTAGCATGGCATTATGATTTTGCTGAAGAAGAACCGGGGTTCGTCATAAATGATTCGCCACAACCACACTGCCCCTTTGAGTTTGGATTTATAAATATAAATTCTGACCTGCATGAATACCGAAACCAAAAAAGCAAGTAAAATTAATAATGGTACAGATCATAGCGGGTATTGAATAGAAGTATAAATTATTAGCAAACAAAAAAGAATGTCAAAGAGGCACTAAAACAATTACTTGAGAGCATCGTCAACAAAATCCATTTTTGTGCCAATTACATGCATAAGAGCCTTAGGATCAACTAATATCTTCACACCTTTATCTTCTACAAGCTCATCAAATTTCCCCTTTTCATCTGCAATTTTGTAATAGACTTTTTAGTGCTTAAGAAAAAATATTTGATACAATGCCAATGCAAAAATAATAGAAGCAAATTACACAATTGGCCCTTCGAGTTTGACTATTCTGAGTTTTGATTCCTTAATCATCCAAATTTGTAGCATTTTGAACCTTTTGGTTTCAGACATCAACTTTTCAGAAAAAAAATTGGCTAATATCATATTCATATTTGGAGTGAGGCAATGGTACATTGAAAAGCGTGGATTGGTCCGTGCTGTCTAAACAGTCGATCCGAACCACTCAACATGATCTCCATATGAATATGTGCTTGGAGACCAAATTTTATATTTTTTAGAATCCTTTTACTATTTTTATAAATAGGTTTAAAATCACTACTTGATGGTTCAAAATCGTTAGATTGGGTGATATTCTACCTATCTAAGAGTAAAAAATTCGAAAAAATGTAAAATTTGGTCTCCAAGTACATTTTTATATGGAGATCATTTTGAACGGTTCAGATAGAATGATTGAAAACTTTTTTAAACAAAGATACTGATCCATAGCACGGACCATTCCACGCTTTGCAAAGTATTGTAGCCTCACACTTCATATTTGACGTGAAATAATTTACATGTATCATTCCATATTAGCTCTAACTACAATTAAATCAATTGTTTAGCTGAAAAATGATGGACCAACATGGAAGTGAATAAAATTACATGGACAGTTTACGCAATTTACTAAAAAAAATTCAATAGCATGTATAATTCTGATAAATATGCCCAGTCCAGGTGTATTATATACCCTCAAACAAAGTTAACTGTGATAACATACAACTATAAAAGATAGTTCAAACAGAAGAAAGAAACTTATGAAAATTAATATTATTAAAACATATTTACCAGCATAATTTAGAGTGTAAGATAAGCCATTACAACCGCGCGCCTTAACACCGAGGCGAAGGTAAGGCCGCTGACGTTGGCTAAGTAGATGCTTTATTCTAGAAGCAGCAGTATCTGTCAAAGAGAGCGCCTGTTTCCGCATGGCAGGTCCCGCTCGGTTAGCCATTGCCTTCATTACAGACGCCATTTATGTGTGATTTTTTATTTATGGAGAGCTCCAACTCCTTATTCGTCTTCAATAATTAACCTAAAAATTCAAATTGAATTGGTCACAAACCCATCTCTAAGGAACCGGACCCAATTGAGATGTTTAAGAAATTCCTACAATTGATATTAATATTTCACAAAAGAAAAAGGGTTCAATTGAAAAAGGAAACAGAAGGTCCATAATTCTTGAATTAGGTTTACTTTACAAGTACTTTCAATAAATCATAACCCTAGTTCTTTGTTCCTCTTCACATCCAAACCAATAGAAGGAAAAGAGGATACAAAAGTAAAAATTACCTTGATTAAACAAGCAAATCGGACCCAACCGAGGAGGCCTGATGTCGTCTTTTGAAAATCTCGCCACGCCACGGCTCTCTGGAAATCTCTTCTTCTTGTTCGCTCCAAACTTTTGGAAATGGAAGGATAGTTTTTTGCGTACGCCAGGTCTCCAGATCCAATAAATGCTTCTAGTGCTGACTATTGGGCCCCCAAAAGAAGTCGGTAGTTATTATGGGTCGAGTCGAGTTTAACCTCAGACCAACTGGGCTTTTTGTCACCTAATTTCCTAAGCTGCTAGTTGATCTTCATAATCCGCTAATCCAATCAGAACCTGCGCTAATAAATCCGATCCGCGTGTGAATTTTAGAACGGGTAAATATTTTAACAGAGTAGTTTTGGCTTCATAAGGTGCACAGACGATAGAATCAAAACAGCACCGACTATAGTTCATGCGCTGCATGTAGCTAAAACTACTCTGTTAAAATCTTTACACTCTCAGAACGAATATCAGTTTATCACAGTTAACTAGCATATTCTTAGGGAGGGCAGCATGCTTTTGTAGCTAATTGGGATCAAGTACTATTGCGTACCGACCTGATGAGAAATTCAGAACTCGAAGTATGAATATGCTCAGAATCGTTTCAATTTATCAGAATTGGAAAAACTTTACAGCATGACATTGTATACGTATGAATATGCTTTAAAGAAACCCTGAATTGTAATTTAGGTAGGGATGAAATTACCCGATCTGTATTCGATTCATATTTAAATATTTGCGAATATGGATAATCCGAATTTATATATTTACAGATACAGCTCAGAATATGGTTTTGAATTTCAAAAGCATATTCCAATATGGATACGAATAATTATTGATGAGGAGGGTTCAAATGCCTTCATTTTTCATGTTTTTACCATGCCTCCATATTTTAAAATTTTAATAACTCAAAATTTAAAACTTAAAAGTAAAAAATAAAACCGTTGGATATGATCTACATCATTTTATCTATACACGTGTAAAAAATTATGATATTTCAATTTTTTTTTGGTTGTCATCAAGAGCTTGGTAAAAACATACTAATGTGGATAATTTCTAGACGTTGATTTTTCAACTTATTGATTCACATAAAAACAAAATCAAAATGTGATAATTTTTTATGAGCACATAGATAAAATGATGTAGATCATATCCAACGGTTTTATTTTGACTTTTAAGTTATAAATTTTGAGTTATTAAAGTTTTAAAATATGGAGGCATGAAAAATGGAGGCATTTGAACCCTCCTCATTATTGATATTCATATTTTCAAAAAATATAGATTTTTTATAAAAAAAAGTGGGGATTCCCATCGATTTTCCATTAAAGAAAAACCATTACAAAGTCATTGTCCACCTGGTACCAACTATCTGGTACCTCACATAGAAAATATTACAAACAACCAGGAAATAAGATATCCCCTGTTAACAAAAACTGCCTAAGCAAAGCTAGTAACCAAACACTCCTGCATACTAACAGCATAATAGAAACCTGACAAACATAGACAACATTTTTAATCTGACAATCAAATAGCAACATTTTTTCTAAACAACCCCAAAAAAACAGTAAATCACATCACTAGCAGCTGTAAGTCTTCATCTCTAGTTCCATCCTCCATAGTTATCTCTGTTTCAAGCGTATGGATTGTATCCAGTCCTCCCTCCATGGAAATTGTAAGGGTAGTTCCTATTATGCTGAGAGAATTACATTAAGTTGAGAACTCATGTCAGTTTTCTGATTTTGAGCCCAAAACTTTGCCACTGTTAAAATCTTAGAACCTAAGAATTGAATATTCTTCACCTGTCCATCTTGAAATATAATTATATTTCTTTCTAACCAGATATTCCAAATAACAGCTCCTCTTATAAGCTCTACTAAGTTTGCATCCTTAAGAGGAATGCAATTACCAATATCCCACAATTCCTGTACAGAACTCATATCAAAATTAAATCCATTATGCAAAGTATCCACATCCAAATTGAGTGTGCAACTGGACATGTAAAACAAATAGGTGGTCAACTGTCTCTAAACCTGAACAGAATACACAGTGAGGATCTCCAGACCAACCCCTCTTAAGTTATCCCTAGTTAAAATACGATCTTGTCTAACTAACTAAAGAATTTTTTTGACTTTTAAAGAGATTTTAGCATGCCATAGACTGACAAAATTATTATTGGGAATCCTCCAAATTCCATCAACTTATACAAAGAATGGACAGTGAATTCCCCTTTTTCATTCCATCTCCATAAAATCTCGTCATCATAATCATGTAATTGGAAATTATTCAACATTCCTATCAATTCACACCACTCCTTATGATACTCACCATGTAACTGTCTAGATAAACGGATATTAAGTCAACTAGATTGAAACACCTCATGAACTAACACATCCTGATTTAAAATATATTGAACAGGTGAGGAAACACGAACTCAAAGCCACCTCACCCACCCACCTGTCTTTCCAAAACTTACCTAGAAACCATTACCAATTTTCCAATTGGTACTTACCTCTACCAATGACCTCTGTTTTAGAATGTCTTTCCAAAGAGAAGACATCTCCCTATTAAAACCTGTAACACCATATTTCTCAATTAATATTGTTTTCCAGGTACCTGTAACCCTAGTATCATAAAACCGCATGAGCCACTTAACAAGCAAAGCTCTATTCATGTTATCAAGATCCAAAGCTCCCCCCCCCCAGTGCTTGTACACACACGTGACCAAAAAATTAAAGACGGTTTTTTCTTCATTGTATTGCCTCCAAACCACAGAAATTTCCTACGCAATCTATCTATTTTATATCTAATCTTACTTGGCATCTTATACAAAGATAGCCAGTATAAAGGAATAGCCGAAACCACTGCATTCAATAATGTCACTCTACCTCCTAAGGAGAGTTTACTTTTCCAACCTTGGAGGCGTTTTTCTACTTTTTCCACCAAGTTATTCCACTCATGAACCTGTAATTTTTTCCAGTGGAGTGGTACTCCAAGATACGTAATTGGTAATGAAACAACTTTGCACCCAAGCAAATTAGCTAACTCCTAACCTTCTAAATGATCCAAGTTTAAAGGCACCATTTCACTTTTATCAAATTTATTTTCAATCCTGACAAGGTCTCAAAACATAATAAAATCCATTTCAAAGTAATAATCATGTTCTTATCTGCTTTAAGAAATAACAAAGTGTCGTCGGCAAAATGTAAATTCAAAACATTTCCCAAGTTCAGATAAGAGCCCTTTTTAACAATTTGTTCAACACATCCGCAACTAAATTAAATAAAAAAGGGATATTGGATGCCCTTGACGTAATCCCCTCTTACAGTGAAAATAGTCACCTAATTCTCCATTTACATTAATACAGGTCTTACTAGATTGTAAATTTTAAATCCATGTAATAAATCTATCTCCAAAACCCCTAAATTTTAAAACTTCTAACAAGAATTTCCAATTAACTCTGTCGTATGCTTTCTCAAAGTCAAGTTTGAAAACCACACCTTTTAATTTCTTAACTCTAACTGTATGTAAGACCTCATTTGCAACAATTATATTGTTCATGATTAACATATCTTTAAGAATATATATATATATATATATATATATAGAGAGAGAGAGAGAGAGAGAGAGAGAGAGATATTCAATTAGTAAGATATATATTTTTATTTAACAACTTGTTATGAAAAACAATTGGTTATTCGCTATTATGATTAAATACATAATATGCATATTAACTTAGTTATAACATTTATATTTGTTTATAGATGTCCGTACTAAAAAAAATACTTTTTTTTTTTTTTGAGAAAGCTGGCAGTGGCCTAAAAAAATATTTTATAATAAAATTTAATATGTTGTTTGAAATCTGAATCAGTTTTGTTCTAATGTTCAGATTATATTTCTATATATATTCGAATTCGTTTGATATCCATATTCATTCATTACCAGAATTCACTTCCAAATCTATTCATATTCATATTTGAAAATATAAACGGACAAATCGAATATGTCAAACCGAGCCTCCCAATTCACTAGACCAGGACAGATTTGTCTGGCAAAAAATAACCATGATATCTTTTGCTATCGTACTTCAAGACAATCTCCTTGCTATAGCGGATGAATTTAATATATTTCAGAATATGTCCATTTATAAAGCTGTATCAATTAGTTTTTACATATAGTGCAATGTTAAACAGTATATTTTCTAAACGAACCGAAAGCGAACATGTAAACATGACAGTTCTTTTTAAAACATGTTAACATCAAAAGGCAGTTGAATTAAGGAAAATATTCAGACACTACTTTCATTAATATCACCTTAAACTAAACCAAACCATAATAAACCATTTATATTAGTTAAATAATTAAGTTATTTAGCTAAATTATAACTCTATTAAGCTAAATTTTTAAAGTACGATGTTATTTGATTCTGTCGGAACCGGTTCAAAATCTTTTTACGATTAAATTTATGGCGTTTAAATACTTTTGCTATTATTTTTTTCAATTCACACTACGGCAGAGACAAATATATTATCTGAACACATAAATCATTCAACTATTCAAGTGAATCATAACTTTATTAAATGAACCTTAAAATGATACCAATGGTAATAAATTAATAATAGTGAAGGTTCCATCAGTATATCAGCTCAGGGAATTGCATTAAAGCACAAGACAGAAGGAATAAGTGTCCAAACAAGGTTCCATCTTAAATTCATAATTAAAGCAAAAGAAAAAAGCATATAAAAAAAGGAACAAAAAATGTCCCAACCATGCAGTTCATCAACACATTTACGCATGTTAAAACTCTTCAACACAAATATATACGCAATACACAGCACAGCCTGAAAAAGGACAATACAAAAGCCTCTTCACGGCACATGTGCTAAACCAGAATCTTGAATTAGGTTCATAAATCTCAAGACAAAAAACACAAAGAAAAAAGTAAACTCAAGAGAAATTTCCACCCCAAAAAATCTCAATACTTATTCCTGTACATGAATTTGATGTACTCCGCTGTCTAATTACCACTTGAAGGGGTTCTGCATATAGTTTACAAGAAAAGTTTTAGTTATAGTTAAAACGTTTGCCAGGTATATATAAAAATTAAATAAAAACAATATCAATGCAACAAGGTCCACATTCAAATTTGTTTGGCATTTGTTTGATATTAGGAAGAGCTAATTATATCAAACTTAATAGCCTGGACAGATTTTATTGTTTTCCTCAAAAGCTCTACATAAAATTGGAATCTGTTGGTGGCATAGACTGGTAAACAAATAACATTAAACAGTACTAAAATCCTAAATTTCTCAGTTCAAACTATTTGTCATTTTTCTTATTCTTTTCCTTTTTATTAAATTTTTTATGGAAGGAAAAGAGGGAGGGTGTATGGAACTGAGAACTTACAAGCTTGGTCCTCTTCTTCTTCTGCTTCTTTTCGATATAAGCCAGGATCTCCATTTGTCTTACCAGAGTATCATCCAAAGCCTACAACATAATGTGTATATATATATATATCAAAATTCCAACAAATAATAAAAACATAACAATAAGGTAACAAAAAAACAACAGTTATTGCTGTATTGCGGGTAGTGAGTATTGACTAAATTAAAAATTCAGCTCACCTTTTTGGTGGAGGAAAGCTCCTCTTCGAGTGCATTTACCCGATTCATAGCAGCCTTGAGCAGCTCCTCCTTCTCAGACGGGAACTCAGCCGGCTTAGCACCCAGTGCCAGTACCTTCTCCTCGAGCTCGACAATTCTCTTCATGGCCCCCGCATACTCAGCCGCTGACACCACGGGCCCATTCGCAGACCCTGCATGCTTCGCGAGGCCTTTCATGGCTGTTGTGCCGGCAGAGTAGATTGATGCAGTCACGCCAGATTTTTTTGGCATGTCGCGGCTCACGCGGAGCATTGTCATCACACCCATGACTAATGCCATTACACCCCCAAAGACTGGCCGGTTGAAGGACTCTCCGCCTCTCTTCACGTCTATTATGTAAAAGAAAAGTTCAGTATCTTTTGACTCTGACGCTTACCACAAGTGTAAATCACTTTGATAGGTATCCGGGCAGAAAAATAATTGTGGTATCATGTAGTTTCAAAAAATACTTAATAGGCCTTTTAATTCAAGTTTATGGGGCATTTCAATTTTTCTATAGGCCCCAACCTAGACCTGATAGGTTTCACTTAATATCTCAGGTTTGTATATAAGGATAAATAAGTGAAAAAATGACAGGTTGATTCTGTTTTTATCCTGACTTTGATGTATTCAATACAGACCTTTCGATAGAGCAAGCTTCTCCTCTGATTTGTCTTTCTTTGATCCGGCGATAACACCCTTATCAACCATTGGAATATTGTATGAATATGGGGTGGCAATAAAGCTGGCCTTTTTCTTCAGCGGTTGAATCTGACAAGAAGGTATAGGAATATAAGTGAGGAAATTTGCATTACACTATTGCAATAATTTAACAAGGAAGAGTGCAATTTTACTTGGTACTCAGGCAATGAACCCTCCTCACGAACTGGAGAGAGGCTGGGGTGCTCAATCGCATTGCGAGACATCCTAGAAGACACAGTCCTCATGTCATCTCCACCCTTGAATGATTCTTTCTTCTTAATGAAATGTAAAAACATAGTACTTTTGTGAGATATTAGCAAGTTGAAATAAATGTCGAGACAATATAAATGAAACTTTCAGGTTGTCTAACCTTTGGGTAAATAGCATCGTCCTCACAAATGGTTTTCTCCTCGGCCTCAAAAGGATTTGAGCTTGGCATGCCACATCGCCCTACACCATCTTGTACCATCTATAATTGTATAGATAAAAGAGTATCTAAGTGATTTTCTTGGATGCTCGATATAACCAACTGTATTCCAATATAACAAAAAAGAATATTTAAATAAAACTAACCTTCAAAATTTCAGGGTCCTTCCAAGGGCCCTTATCAGAACGGAGACAGCCACCTTCACAATCGCAGGTTCCACCAAGGAACTCTGGCAATTCACTGACACCAAGAAAAAAAAAATTGAAGAAGGTTGTGCATTAGAACAAGCTCTTTCTAGATATACACATCCATATAAATCAGTAACATAATTTCCATTTCAATTAAGAGCTTCTTATGATGTTTGAGCTGACTAACCTGGCATCAATAATCTCGAGCAACTTGCTCTGGTATTTGTTTCCAAGAACCTGACAAAAGGAAAAACTGCACAATTACGCAACTCTCAATTTGATATTACTAATACAAAAATTGATAGAGAAAACAGAAAGATACATGGATTTTGGCAGTGGTTTTTGGGTCAAGAAAGGACTTGACGCTGTTCCACAACAACCTGAATCCTTGCCCGGCATTAATTATGAACATGCGGTTAAGAGTCTGTTTCAAAAACAGGGAACAAAATACAGAATAAAGTTATTTTCATTTAAAGAATGCAAACTTTATTCAACTGCTACACAAAATTCTTAGGAACTTATGGATTTACCTCCGGATAGTTGTCACTATCAATTTTCTGGAGACGGCCAATGAGCTCCCTAGCAAGCTTGCTAAAGTGCTTCATCCCCTATCATTCCATGTGATTTATAACTTTAGATCCTGAAATTGATATTATAAAAAACTACGACAATTTTCCTAATAAAATAAAGTGTTTCTCATTTTAAAGCATCTATAACATTTATGTTCCCTTTATTTCTCTATAGGAAGCAAGGATAAATTGTCTAAAAAATTGATGCAGGCCAAGAGGGAAAAAAAAGCAAACACATACAACTCCTTGAACATCTAGAATGGTAGTGCTCTGATCGATATGGCGCTTGGCAGCAA
The DNA here is from genome assembly GCA_011114355.1 of Carex littledalei. NCBI lineage: Eukaryota > Viridiplantae > Streptophyta > Magnoliopsida > Poales > Cyperaceae > Carex > Carex littledalei. Next base: position 9,813,072 of record CM022089.1, on the reverse strand, counting down.
TAGAACAAGCTGGGAATTTCACAGCAAATGTCTTCTCAAACTCGCGCACATGGTATTGCACGTAGCGGTCCATGGTTGTCACCTCCATCAACTTGGTAGCATCTACTTGACCGAGCCTCTCGATGTATACTGGCCTTCCCTCTTTGTCTACACCATGGTTGCCTTGTGGGTAGTACTTCACCACCTCATCCACCTCCTTGAATTCAAATTCCTATTTCATGTTTAAGCAAATTATGTGTGAGGTTGACCTTCTCCATTATAGCAGATAACACTTGAACTAAGGGGGCAATGGAAAAGAAAAAAGAAATTTACATCCATTATGGCATCTGCACCAAATTCTTTTCTCCACTGGAGCATGTTAGTCCACATTTCTTTTGTCTTCTCAATGTCAAACTTTCTTGCCTTCAAAAACCTATAATAATGGATGGATCAAAATTAATCTTCAATTTGGTTACCACTTTGATCAACTCAAATATACCATGTAGCCCTCTTTACCAAACTGTAGCTGTGTGGTACTGGTACCAGCTTGTTTAGGCCAGGTACTATTACTAATAAAGGCCAAAACGACCAATAGATTGATAACAGAAGTACCTGAGCAGCATGTGGTAGTCATCGTGGCGAGAGGGGAGTAGCTCCTCTAGAATGAGGATCTGACGAAAGGCATCGACAGCTTGCATCTCGTCCTCATCCCTCACATCCTCGATTGACACTGACATCACCTTGCTGCTCCTGCGACTCCGCCTTGTCAGAGAATTCCTGAACTTGGCAGAGGCTGAGATGGCCTTCTTCTTTAACGAATACACTCTCTTCCTCCTTTCGTCCTCTGTCCCAACGTTCTCCACATCTGACCTTCTCTCTGTTTCCATTCCTAGTGTAGTGATAATTTTTTATTTTTAGTTGGGGTAAGAAAGGAAGAGAAGTTAAAATGTGATTAATTAGTTTTATGTTTGTGTAGAACTTACCAGCTGGAAATCGGTCTAGAGGGCCTGACATGACTTCTGTCATGGTGACTATTTATTGGCCAACCTGACAATATCAAGTTGAAACAAAAAAATTAGGCCAATAAATTTGATAGATGTGAAAAAGAAAAGTTTGGTTCCTTGTAGCCTTTTTCTACAAACGTCATGGAATATTTTTGCAAATGAATAAGATTCTTTTGTCAATACAGACTTGCAGTTATCTGTGACAACTGATTTGGAATTTCTCTTAGAAAATAGAAACCGTGTTGAACAGAAAAAATTTAATGATTCCAAAAGTCAAAGGAATCTAATTTAATAATGTACAGATTGCAAAGAATAATTCCCCATAGTAGGAAAATAAACAAGAACAGACATGTTAGCTGATAAGATAATAAAGTTATAACGGCAGATCAAAATTGAGCTTTATTCTTCTGTTTGTGCTATCTTAATTTTTTTATTCCTCAACTTATTCCATCTCTATCGCTCACTCTTTGCCCCCCCCCCAAACACACACACAAAAATAAAAAAACTCCCGAGCCTGCAAAATAAAAAGTGTTTCCTTGCGTTGATTTTATCCAGAAAATCAAGGCAGACTTGAATTATTAATTAAAAACAAAAGGAATTTGAAAGAAAAGAAAACCCGCTTGAAATATTCTAACTTTTAAGTATCATGAAAGAAAAGAAAACCCCCAGCCCCGCTTAAACCGCTGGCTTAGTGCAGTGGCACGAGCCCTCGTCTCTCTTTGGAGAGACGCGGGTTCAATTCTTGAGAATAGCATCTAAGAGATGCTGGATGTACCGGAGCCCTTTAATAAAAAATAATATCATATAAAAGGTTCTAGAGAGAGAGAAGAAGAGTCTTTCCTTTAAATTTGCAAGGTTTCTGACCGAAATTTTTATTAATATTCAAAATATTTATTTAATTTCAAAATCTACAATTTGACAAAATTTCAAAAACTACCCAAACTGCATATTTATTTCTCGATTTTAGGCCGAATTACCGCAATTTTTTTTTCCGGTTTTGGCTTTGGAATTCTAGAACCGGGAAATAAATTTCCGGTTTTAGTTTTGGAATTCCAAAACCGGGAAATTTTTTTTAAACAGAAAATGTTATAATTTATTTATATTTGTATTGAAATATTAGAAATATATTATATATTTCTTTGAAAATAGATGGAATACTATATAATTTGATTTGTTAGAAAGACTGCGACAAATAACCCGGATCAACATTTTTCAAGCCGGATTTTTCGCGGTTATAAGAAAAATTAAAATAATTCTTTGTGTGTTATTGGAAAAAAATAAAAATGTTTTGAATGTGAGTTATTGATCTCAGTTCAAAAGTTACTTCATCCGGCCTGAAAAATGTTGGTCCGGGTTATTTGTCGCAGTCTTTCTAATAAATCAAATTATATAATATTCTATCTATTATCAAAGAAATATATAATGTATTTTTAATATTTCAATACAAAAAATAAATAAATTATAACATTTTCTATTTAAAAAAAACTCAAAACTGGAAATTTATTTCCTGGTTCTGAAATTCCAAAACCGGAAAATAAATATGCAGTTTGGACAGTTTTCAAAATCTTATTAAACAGGTGTACGTTTTAAAATTTAATATTTTTTTTTGGATATTAATAAAAATTTCAGGGTTTCTGAACTTGGTAGCTCCTACCAAATCTTTAAAAAAAAAATTACAAGGTTTCTGTAAATCAGATGACTGCCAACACAAAAGCCATTTTTTTAACACGATTTGTTGAAATTACACTGGAAACAATTGAAAATATCTCAAAATTGATACTCTCGTCGGAGAAAGGGTGTTGAAAAAGCAATTAAAATTCGTACGAGCTTCCTCAAAAAAACAAAAAAAAATTCATGATGCAATGGAAGGAATATACTAGGTTGGCTTTGAGAAATGCAAATTCACAAACAAAAAGAAACAATTTATTTCGACATGCATTTCCAATTCTGTAATTTCTGACATCATACAATTAAAAGATACTTCCGCGAAAACCCCAATGAAAGCAATTTGTGGCAGAAATAGAATACCTCTGTTACCAGATTGAGCTACGGAAACAAAATGCAATTGCTAATAATTGATACTGAGAAATAGAAAGGGGCAAAGCAGAATGGATTTGATCAGCTCACCTCTGAGAGAAAGAAGCAAAGAGCACCTGAGAGGCGAACAATTTGCTAATGCTCGAGAAAACCCTTCTATTTCTTTTTAATTTATGTCAATACTGTTCTCCCCCAAAAAAAATTATTTACGGCGAGGAGCGCACGTTTTGTTAGAGAAATAGTCGTATTGGTTACTCTTTGAACCCGTTCCACATTGTATACCAAACTAACAACCTTATTAATAAGGATGAAATGTGGGCCAAATCCCAAATGCATCCATGAATATCTCTTATCATACGTCCCTGACCCGTGTCTGTACAGATATTTACGAAGAGCATATCCGAGGTTAGGAAAACTCAACTTGGATCTGGAGCCCCACCAGCTAACATCCTATTGGAAATCATTGTGGGTCCCACACGCAAATCAGATTCTGATATCGGTGCTCCAGGTCTACGGTGAAACGGTGAAACAGCCATACGGTTTATTTTGTTTTTCTGGGCCGTTTTGAGAGCGCGGACGAGAGAAGAGCGAGAGCGACTCATTCTTAGCTGCCGACATGACAGCAACTACATTCTCTTCCCAGCTAAATTGTTTGTTTACAAAAATTTATAAAAATATTACTTTTTTTTTCAAAGAACAATTCAGAAAATTTTGTTGAAAGTGAGTTTTCTGAAGGACTAAAATTGCATCTCTTGACTCTGGCGAAATGAGTACCTGTCGTTGTTTGAAAGTAATTTGAAATATTCACAATTAATTTTTTTTACAGAAAGCAAATTAGTTGTAATCAACTAATTATTTTTAGAGTGCTTGGTTTTTTGAAAGTTTCTTATTGCATAAAATAAAAGAAAAAGCTACTTACCTTGAAGATATTAAATATATTTATAATAAGCCTTTGCTAATGTCAACAATAAAAATATGCGAATCATATATTTGCGAATGTTAAGAATAATAATATGCCGATCATATCATTGTTTTCATCTCTAATTAAGTTTGTATTTTAAGTACAAGTTTTATATTCTACCAAACCGCTCCGGGAAATAATTAGATTTGCAATTGACCTTTTCTAAAATCGAGATAAAAAGAGAAAGTAATGGTTCGTAGATTTACTAATATACATATACTTTATAAGAGCTTCATGTCGAAATTAAAGAAAACATTTCTGAATTAATAAATGCAAGTTGATCAATAAAATTAAATTTAATGCAGAACAACAATGCTGAAAAGGAATAAGCATGGATCTAGAAACAAAAGAAGGGGGGAAAGGGAATTAGCTATGCATTTCATCAAAATTAATGAGATGTACGTAGTCAGAAGCATAGCTAGAACTTTCAGGGGTAAATAAAAAAAATTACTAGTACAATTAGCGGGTTGTATCATGAATTAACTCGTTAATATTGTGAGTTGTTCAGAAATAGACAAAATTTTCATCAAGATAAACAACAACTTGATTATACATAGATATATATCTGGTTTTTAAAATTTATGAGTAAGAAATTGTCTATTCCTTATTCAATGTAGCTCCGATATCACTAAATAAGAGTTTGTTGAGAAGATTTTGAAAAATAATTATAAATTTTACAATAAAATCTGAAGATTCTATGCGAGTAAAACCACGACAGCTCCAATATAATCAATGTAAGAAAAAAAATATTGTTATAAGCTAAATCGTAGCTGCATCATTTTTTATTGCCACTCACTCATTAGTTGTCAAGTTTTGTGTCTTTTCTTATTCTAATAATAAATTATACGCGTAGCATTTGAGGTGGTAGTTATTATTTTAATTATATTGTCGTGCGGTTATAACAAAAAAAATTAAAGTAATTATCACATGTTAAACAAATGGAATGATGGGTGCATGTCTAAAAACATTGGCCGACTTGGGTTGTGCAAAGAAGGCAATTTTCTCTGTAAATTAAAGAAAAAAATTCCATATTAAGTAAACGGCAAATAAATGCCCCATTTTAAATTTGGGGCCACCTTGAACATGATGCACACGCCTTCATCTAAGATATTTGTTCATGTACATATGTCTGTAGACAATTAGACATGAGAGAATTAATGTAGATAAGCAATGAGAGAGTATATATTTTAGATAAGTTAAAAGATTGCAAAATCTCTCCTAACGGATCAAGAGACAATCATAACAAACATCCTAAGGATAAGTGAAATCATCATAGCATATCTAGATTATTAATTGCTTTATGTATCCTGTATTTGGTATTTTTTTTTTTTTAAGCAAATCTCTTGATTCCAAAATTACTTAAAAAATATGCATGAGTAGGATAATGGGAGCTCACTACCTCATCTTCGATTTAATCTAATCCGACCAATTCAATCTATATACAATGAAGGTTTCATGAATAAAAATAGTTTTGCTCTGGTTTTTTTTTTTTTTTTTTTTACATCTAAGCAATGTGTTTTCATTTATAATCTTTAAAGAGGGTTGACTTTTTTATTTCCTTAAACTGTGCCATTGTGTCATATTATATGGAGTCCGGCTAGTATAACACTAGTGTTATTTCAAATTAAATAACACCACATTTTAAACCATTGGATCTGCTTTAATATTCGTGCAAGACACTAGTGCACGAATATTAAAGTCTTATGCACGAATATTAAAGCAGATCCAATGGTTTAAAATGTGGTGTTATTTAATTTGAAATAACACTAGTGTTATACTAGCCGGACTCTATTATATGTGTTTTATCTGTTTGATCCTTTTCTTCTATAATATTTTGTGCAACTTAATAGTTAAAAAAAATTAGATTATACAAAATTGTTACAATTAATGCTTCCATAAATTACTTTATTATTATGTGGGGTCTACCTTAATTTAATGTATGAATTCATATATTATAATGTGTGATACTCTATTCAATTTTTAGTGCATATTTTGGTTAATCAATATCACAGTCTCTATCTCAATTTATTCAGCATATATTTTTCTTTTCAAGGCAAACTTAGAAAAGCAATCCAACTATTAGAAAAGTGAGCTAAAACTAGATATTTTGAAATTTGAGCATGACTCGTAATTTGGTAGTTTCCACAAAATTTAGTCGACGCTGGAAATTGACATTAGCCGTATAAATATCATCTTAATTTGGTGGTTTATTTTTCTTATTAAGCCACTTTTTTCATAAGTCTTAGCTCATAAATATGATCAACTATAAGCATAATACATAGAGGTCAAAATATGATGAAACTTATCCATTAATGATAAAAAATTGCTCAAATTTGCAATTCCGTTTTTATTGTTTTAGTTTCATGCAGCGCATGGATAATTAATACAGTTAAAATAAAAGAATATTGCCCATACACTACGTGAGATCAAAACAACACTGTCAGTGTCTTTACGCACAATACCGAAATTTTTAAAGTTACCATTCTCTCAAAAAACCACGAAATCTGAGTATTTCGGAATCTACCATGGTCGCAGAACACCGGTGCGGCCCTGACCGCACAGGCGTTCTGCAGCCCCAGCCAAGGGTCCGCAGAATGGTTATGCGGCCCAATTTTTTTTTTTTTTTTTTGCAGAAGGCATTGTTGACTTTGACACAATAAATGCAATTTGAACGGTTGAGAAATAATTTCGGCAGAATGGGGCTACACAGGCATGCTTTGGCACAAAAACCAAAGGTCAAAGGGTCAAAGGCTTTGTTAGTATTTCTACATAGAAAAAAGAAGGGGCCGCAGAATGCCTGTGCGGTTCCGCGTATTTGAGGCCGCACCGGTGTTCTGCGGCCATGGTAGATCTAAAAATACTCAGATTCTGGTTTTTTGGTTTATTTTTTTTTTAGAGAATGGTAACTTTAAAAATTTCGGCCCACAATATATCTAAATTAACATTGTTAATATTTTTACCCATAACATGTCTAAATTTCTAAGATAAATCATGGAGACCAAGTAATGTAACCTTTCTGTTTGTAAATATGGTACAAATCGGTACTTACTACTAAAAGCTACTGTGTCAATTATTCTAATATGAAATTAGCAACTCATCTTGCTGCAGGAATATTCTCCCTCTTTTATGCTAAAAATGAATAGTAAGAGTAAATGGGATAATATAAATCGATCGATTGGACAATGTTTTCGAGATATATTAACCACAAGAAAGCAACACATGACAATTAAACAAAGTTCAAACGAGTCCATAATTTTAACGGACATATGTTATATGAGGAGGGATCCACTTATAACATTTGTAAGTTATAACATCTTACAACAATTCGGTTTTGTAATTTTAAAAGTCCAAACAGTTGATCCAAACCGTTCAACATGATATCTATATTAAAATATGCTTGGAGATAAAATTTTACATTTTTTTGAATTTTTTTACTATTTATTAAGTATTTTACAAAACTGTTATTTTTAGACAATTCTGGACCACTGAAAAACAGTAGTTTTGTAAAATACTTAATAAATAGTAAAAAATTCAAAAAAATATAAAATTTTATCTCCAAGCACATTTTAATATAGATATCATGTTGAACGGTTTGGATCGACTGTTTGGACTTTTAAAATTACAAAACTGAATTATTGTAAGATGTTGTAACTTACAAATGTTGTAAGTGGATCCCTCCTCATGTTATATTAACCAAAATAAATTATTGATAACCGACCAAACGGCTATTGAATTAAAAAGAAAATCAAAATTGAAAATATAGATTTTGTTTATAGTTTAGATAGCATGAGTTCAATTTGATATAATTAAAAATGACAGTTTAATTTTATCAGCAATTTATTGTTAATCAAATTATTACTATATAATATATATATATATATATATCAATAAATTGGATACACAACATGTTTATATTATAGAAAATATATTCATAAATTTAAATTATTATTATTAGTTTACTGCAGTTGTCAAATAAATATTTTTGTCAATATAATATTTCCAACTCTAAATTTGATTAAATACACTTAACTATATTTGATCACGGCAATCAAAATAAATAATGAGACAGATTTCTTATCTGTTATAATCAGACAAATAATGTACAACGAAGAATCATTGCATATTTTTAAATAATAACGCTTGTTACCATATTTCAAATGGAACATTAATTACAAATGCAAATCAATAATATATTATTTCTCTCCACCAAGTTTATAAGTTTATGATACAAAATATGCTTATAAATGAGCAAAATAAGTTATGTTGAGAAGTCTATAATCTCTGGTATCCTATAATATTGAACAAGCAACATGAGCAATAGGTAATAATGATTTAGAAAACGGTACAAGCAGGATTTTCGCTAAGTGATTAACCGTGATGTGACTAATTAACCAAATTTTAGCATAAAATTTGACGTTCTCATTATTATATATAAAATATTTATATTTTTCTTCAAAATAATATAATAATCTATTTTGTAATAGACTATGTGCAATGATAATGAAACTGTACAAAATTTTTAGTCTTAGCATCATATTAATAACCAAAGTTACTTGAGCATTCTAACGAAATTACTCAAAAATCATAATATATCCTAGTTCATACATATTTCATTATATTGTCCCATAATTATATAGTCCCTACTTTACATTTCTTCACTGAAACTAAATTTCAGTATAAATAAATATTGTTCTAGTCTTTACTCTTTAGTAGTAGCCACAATAAAATAATAATAATTTCCGATCAAGTTACCTAGATAAATTCATAAATAGGCTAGTAGAGTTGACAAGTTTGGACATGTATACATGATGTATGTTTTTTATCCTGCAATTAAATGCACCATTTTACTGCAAGTTTCTGATACCATAAACCTAATTACATCATTTGGCCAGGGAAAAAATTCACCACAGTAATTTATCATTCTTTTTGTAACAAAAAAAATTCATGAAGAGTTAACAACAACAAAAATAAAAAAAACTTCAGGAATAAAATTCTGTACTCTTGCAACTTTCAGAAAAAAAAAAAAAAATACAGCCAACTTAGCAACAAAAAAAGCTGGAAATGTAAAAAAAAAAAAATGAAAATATAAAAGGAGATTGTAAATTTAACTAGTGGTTCAGCACTAACGGAGAAAAAAAAATAAACAACTTAGAAGATCTGCTTCGTGGCTTGATTTTAAGAAAGAAAAAGAAGGTTTCAAGGGAAATGGGAACAATAGTTACTTATTTTTCTTTCTTTTATTTATTTTCTTCTAACAATAGTGACTTCTGTGACTAAGATATTACTAAACTATTTTTATACTGAATATATACGATTTGACTTATGTGTCCTAGAGTCTTATAGACTTTTTTTTTTTTTTTAAAACTGAATATGTACGATTTGAATTTGAGAAGAGTTTTAATGCCTTAAAAGTATTGGATAGGATTCTAATGCCTTCATTCTAAATTGTGCATCTACTTTTAAAACTTTAATAATATAAAATTTAAATATTAAATATTAAATAAAATCATTAGATATAATATATCATTTCTCTATGCACATGTAAAATATTTTGACATTTTAAATTTATTTTAATTAATATCAAAAGTGAGTGGATAATTTTTAGACATTGATTTTTTAACTTGTTTGATTCATATAAAATAAAATTCCAAAAATATATTTTTTAATGTGCATGTAGAGAAAATAATGTAAATCGAATCTAACTATTTATTTTGATATATAGATTTTAGAATTTTTGTTATTAGAAAATTAGAAAATAGAGGCATGATGGAGGCACATAAAATGGAGTAAAGCTAGGGTGTGTAGTGCTCACTAAAGAATTTGGTGAGCATAATTCTAAAATTTATCGGATTGACTTCAGACGAATCCAAACTGTTGAAATTGATTGACTTCACGAGTGATGTATGTCCATGCAAAATTTTGGAATTTTGGAATTCATTTGTATAAAGTCAAGCGGTCAAAATTGATGAAAAATACGAATAAACAGGTGACTAGTCGGTCGACTGGGCTCGCCGTTTCGATAAATATCATGTTTTAGTGTCGATCATTAGAGACAGATGGTTGATATAGATTTTATTATGACGAGGGTATAAGATAAGAAAGAAGGAATATATAGATATTTTCTTCAAGATAAGAAAGACAAAAGGACTATGCAATATAGATGTTATGATATTTTGCAATGTGTATATTGATCCGGGTTTTGAGTTAATATTTTTATTTTTCAAAATCAGTTTTTAATCTAGTGTGGTAATGCTAATATTTTGTGTACGAAGATTGTAAATTTGAAATTTAAATGAAGAATTTCTTGTGAATATTAAATAATTATATGACTTGACTTTCAATCTTTACTAAAAAATGTTATAGCTTCATTCTCAAATTTTCAATAGTCAATTTGAACCGCTTAGCATAATCTTTATATGAAAGTGTATTTGAAGATCAAATTTTAAAATTTTAAAATCTTTTTATTACTTTTTAAATAGATAAAAAATTACTTAGCTAAATATTTTAGACCATATAAAAATAGTGATTTTCCAATATTTTTATAAAGGGATGGAATTATAACGTTTTAATAAATATCGGATCAAAGTCCGGCTAATGTGATAACATTAGAATTTCAGCTTAAGTTATAATAATTCAGTTTTTATGATTTCAAAGTCCAAAATGTCGATCTGAAGTGCTCAACATGTTATTTATATTAAAATGTGCTTAGAGACGAAAATCAGCCTTTAGTTTAATGGCAAAGACAATGTTCTCCGTATGGGAGGTCGCAGGTTCAAAACACGAATGGAGAAATCATTTGTGGATATTAAATAGTTAGATGACTTGAACTCCAATCTTTACTAAAAAGGAATGTGTTTGGAGACTAAATTTTACATTTTGTGAATTTTTTTAAATCACTGTTTTTCGGAAAAAAAATTATTATGTTTTTTTTTAATATCAAAACAATTTTAAAAAAATAGTAAAAATTTCAAAAAAAGAAGAAGTAAATTTGGTGTCCAAACACAATATGTCGAGCATTTCAGATCGACTGTCTAAATTTTAAAACAGATCAGACGGTTGAGATTCATTAATTCAAAATATTCTCTTTTGAGTTAATGCAGAGGATACGAATTCATACGACTGGCCTCTTTATTTTATTTTATTTTTTTTGAAAATGTTCGCAGAAACTGCAAAATCGTGAGGGGAGATCAAACTCTTGACCTTTGAGTAACCAACAATCGTAGAACTCTCGACCGGCCCCTTTATATGCCATGAATTATCGGAGGTGATTTTACCATCACCTTAAATTTGCGAGACAGATTAAAAAATAATCACTCTAATGCAGACATGAACTGATTTATTAGACACTTCATCAACACACAAGACTTCATTGATTTGCATCTTAACGGGCGAGAATTCACAGCCTTTAAAACCCTGATTATGTCCGACAAGAGTTGTGCTAGCTATTCACATGGCTTGTGCTTAACTGTAAGATTCTGATCATTGATAACTTAATAAGAAAAGGATGGTGCATACCGAACATTTGTTATTTATGCAGACACGAAGGAGAATCGGTACACCACATGTTTGAACAGTGCCAGTATACTAACGATGTGAGGGGTCTAATTACATGGCTGCAGCCTATTGAGACAAGGAGAATTATGTTAAGCAATTCTTTGTTGTACGGTCAAGATATGCAAACAGTTACAATTGACATTGTGCTTTGTAATTTAGAGGGAATTCACATCACCTTAGGTTACCTGACTCAAGCAAATTACGATCGGACGGCCCATTTAACATGGCATGAATCTCAAAACAGACCTCCTACAGTCTCAATAGGCACCGGATTGAGTTTGACCCAGATAGAATTAATCTGGACTGGCCGTTGCAATTTGCTTGAGTCAGGTACCTGGGGGATATCTGTCCAGTGATACGTAGTGCTCTTTAATTCAGCTTTGCATTTTAGGTTTTATTCAATTATTGTTTACTTTCTTCTTTCTTTTACAAATATGTAAGACACTAAAACCACTGGTGTTTATCTAATCAAATTGGGGGCTTGACTTTCAAAAAAAAAGTTTACAATGGTACAATAAAAACTGTTTGGGTGTATTCGTTTCTATCCCAGGCCATGCGAAATGATGGGTTTCAATTGAATTTTTTTTTCAGACCCGTTTGTTGATCATTGTAGCATCAAATGAGATTTAAAAACAAGGAAAACTTACATTTATCTCCTTCACGAACTTTCGAAAATTTATCTTTTGAGACAAAGTCTCCTTCACAAGTTGGTGATAAAAAAATTAAAACTTAAGTGTTCTTAAGCTCATCAAGTCCTTTACGAGCTTAACTCTAAAATCTATCGGATTGACTTTAAACTACGATTCAATCTGTTGAAACGGGTATACTTCACAAGTGATGTGTTTACATGTTGAATTTGTAAATTTTTAATTAATTTAGTAAAGTTAAATGATTAAAAAATAATGAAAATAAATGTATTAAAATTAAATTATAAACCTTTTTTCTTTTACCGTTTTACTTTATACAAAATTAAGTTGACAATTTTTATAAATTTGATATTGAAAAAATATTACTCGAAAAATAGATTAGTTTCAATAATTTTGATTCCTTATTTAATATTATTCCGATAATTTTGGAAGTTATGCTAAATTTTTTTTTTGATAATGAGCTTAAAAGTACACTAGTTCTACTCAGAAAATAAAAATCTGTAATCAGACTTGTCTCTTCCTTTTTTTTCCACACTAAGAGTAACCTACTTCTATTTCTATTTATTTGAGAGGGTCTTCTTGTCGGATTGTTTGTTTCAAAAATATATATTTTCTTATGTATAAAGCTAAGGTTGCGATAACCGCCGACATTTTTATTAATATCCAAAGTTTAATACAAATTATTATTTATGCTCCGAATCCAGTCCAATATCGAAAAATGCCCAAACCGGCCAGAAAATGGCCGGCTTACTCCCCCCCTAAGCTGGCCATTTTCTGGCCGGTTTACTCTTTTTTCTTTTTTTTTAAACCCGCATTATTTTTTATTCAACTTTGGATATTAATAAAAATATCGGTTTAATCTTGATGAGTTTATTTTTGCTGTTTAACATATTTTTATGTTTATTTTTTATGTTGTGCTACTATTTTAATGTTGTAATATTTTCTGTTTAGCATTATCATGATAATTTATTTTATCTGTAAAATATAAAAATAGTACCATAAAAACACACATACACAAGAACCGAAATATAGGATAATCCAAATATACCAAACATAAATAGTATATCAAATATAAATAGTACAAAACTAGTAAAAATACAACTAAAACGGAGAGGGGGACCATCGCTGAGGCGGTACTTCGACGTTCGCCCGGCAGACTGGCTGTATTTGATCGGCGGACCTGAGTATCTGATCGGCGGTATCCCATATGGCATCGCCCGTGGAGACTGGCTGTATTGGCGGAGGTGTACTGAAGATAGATGCGGCGAACTCAGTCCCAAAGGCAGGCTGAGTATGAGACCCGCTACCACTAGCATCTCTGTGCCATATCGGGGTACCCTCGGTGCCGAGCTGAACTCATCATCCAATATCCCGTAGTCCTGGAGACTGTACGAGAGAGACTCCATATCAGAAGTATCGATCCCCACAGGTGGTGGCTGTGGAGGCATCTCTGCCGGACCCTGTAATCATACACATAAATTATTAAATTTGATCTGAATGAAGACATTTATTAAAACCTGACAGATACTGAAGTATGACATACATGAGGCTGCACCGGACGTCCATGCTCGTCGTACCATGCCTGCCACGCAACGTTGGACAATACTCAATTATGGTAGTCCCACTCTGGATGCGAATCGGGAGAAAGTGGCATCTCCTGTCTAATAATCGGGCCCGGGTCAGGCTCGGTCGGATTTATCTCACGCTAGTTGATGTTCTCTCCGGCGTCTCGCAGCATCGTGATGATCTTCCCACCGTGCCCGGCATTCTCAACCGCATTTGCATTTTTCTTGAGGATGCGGTACCCAAGATATCACCAGTTCTTCTTGCCCACCGTGGAGATCCCATGAGCGCACTCCTTGATCCCCGACAAAAGCTGAAACAAAATTGGCATGTCAGATCAAACCTTGATGAACTATTAAGTTAGAGAAAAACTATGTAGTTTTAGGTGACTTACGTTGCGAGCGAATGAACGGCCGCTGGGATGGTAACCATCATCAGCCTGGATCATGTCGCGGAGATGGGCACCGTAATCGTCTTGCAGATAGACACTGGACATGCAGATCTGCATGTACCAAGTATCGTACCTCAACTGGGGATCTTCCTGAGTCTGCTGAATCAGATATGGCTCGTGATAGAAGTCCAGATACTGAGGATCCTGGGCTGTCCTGTAGTATGCATCAAAATGGGTGCTCCAGTCCTTATCCAGCTGCCCTCGGTGGTTCATCATGTAAGGAAGACGTTAGTTGCAATACAAAACTATCAAGTAATATGAGAAATTTGACAATAGACTACGACTTACCTGTGCAGGTCTCTGTGCGTGTACCTCGGCAAAGATGGGTCTGCGGGAATGAACGCCGGTAGACCAAACTGGCGGAGCGCCCGATCTGGGTAGTGGTGCTCCACTATCCAGAAGTGTATGAGTGGACCTCGGTAGAACCACATCTCCTGCTCATGCTGGTCACCCACCGTGCCCGGCAAGAGGTTCTCCAAGTAGAACTGCTCGTAGGGCGTCCACTCAACAAGAACGAATGGCAAACTCTGGATCTCTGACCGGACTGGCCTGATCCCAACGGTAGCACCGTGGGTCAGATCCAAGTAGTTGTGGCCACCGTGCCACTTCTTGCCGTATGTCGGGCATCTCCACATACTGGGCTCTCCCCATTGCGACGCCTCATTGGGGATAGGACGACCCACCGGTAGCGGTGACCACGACCAGTGCTAAAGCAGGAGCACCGGCCCGTACATCTGCTTCACATTCGGCTGCATTTTCAAGAACATTAGACGTCAGTGTATTTTGATGGATTGATTGATTAAATAATTTACACTAAATTAAGAGTTGGTGACTTACCTCACTACTACGGCACATGTGGGAATACATATACGCCAGGACAACCCCACCCCAGTTGTATCGCTCCGGCTGCTCAAGGTCTCGCAGCAGCAGGAGATACATCATCGGCATATGGTCACCGCTGGAATCAGGAAACATGACAGAACCAAAAAGGTCCATCACGTAGCCCCGTGTATATCTGCAATACAAAACATATAAAAATTCTAATAGAATCCTCGTATTATAAATTGATTAATAGAAACAAGTTATAAAATTTACCTCTGAATCTCCAGCGCGGTGGAATCTGTCGAGAGACCCGTGCTGAATTGCTGTCGTAACCTCGTCATCCGCAAATGAAATTTGGACCTCCCATTGTCCCCAATGATATAGTCTGGATCAGCTCCCAACAACTCATCGACATCACCTACAAATCTGGTGCTGTCAGAGACGCTGCAGACGGGTGTGCCACGGATAGGCAAACCCCAAAGAGCACTCACATCCTGGAGAGTCACTGTCATCTCTCCGAATGACATGTGAAACGTGTGCGTCTCGGGACGCCATCGCTCCACCAGTCCAGCGATGAGAGATGCATTGATAATGCTTATCTCTGTCCGCACGATGTCCACAACCTGGTAGAGACCCAGGTTGATGAGGTACAGGGCCATCATATCGTAGTAGTGCATGTGAACGCACCGCAACTTCACATCTAGAAGACCCGTGTCCTGCGTTGAAAAAGGTAATCCGCATGGTGATAACATAATAAAATTTAAACCCAACAAAATTTAAAGAAAATATAAGAAAAGGAACGTACCTCACGAGAAGCCAGTGAGACTCGGTGCTCGCTGTGGGGAATCCACAGGAGAGGACTGATGTGCTCCGTGCTGCTGGTACTGATCTGCTTGTCCACTACTGGAAGCGGGGTAGACCGTGCTCTAGGCATCCTGATGTCTAAAATAACCTAATTTCGGTAAAATTACGCTTAATTAGCCTAATTATGGTAAAAAAAGGCCAAATACCCTAAATATTGGACAACTGTGCTAATTTCGGTAAAATTACGCTTAATTAGCCTAATTATGGTAAGAAAGGCCAAAATACCCTAAATATTGGACAACTATGCTAATTTCGGTAAAATTACGCTTAATTAGCCTAATTATGGTAAAAAATGCCAAAATATCCTAAATATTGGACAACTGTGCTAATTTCGGTAAAATTACGCTTAATTAGCCTAATTATGGTAAAAAATGCCAAAATATCCTAAATATTGGACAACTGTGCTAATTTTGATACAATTACGCTTAATTAGCCTAATTATGGTAAAAAAGGCCAAAATACCCTAAATATTGGACAACTGTGCTAATTTCGGTAAAATTATGCTTAATTAGCCTAATTATGGTAAAAAATGCCAAAATACCCTAAATATTGGACAACTGTGCTAATTTCGGTACAATTACGCTTAATTAGCCTAATTATGGTAAAAAAGGCCAAAATACCCTAAATATTGGTCAACTGTGCTAATTACACTAAATTACGCTTAATTAGCCTAATTATGGTAAAAAAGGCCAAAATACCCTAAATATTGGTCAACTGTGCTAATTACACTAAATTACGATTAATTAGCCTAATTATGGTAAAAAATACCAAAATACCCTAAATATTGGTCAACTTAGCTAATTACACTAAATTGCGCTTAATCAGCCTAATTATGGTAAAAATGACCAAAATACACTAAATATTGGCCAACTTAGCTAATTATACTAAATTACAACAATATACTCTAAATTCTAACACCTAAACCCTAAATCCTAAATCCTAAAATAAATAAACTAAAAATTAAATTAGATAAAAAAAAAATTACCTCAAAGAAGAGAGAATTCGGTTGAGAGATGAGAGAATTGTGAGAGGAGAGAGGAGAGAGAGAAAAAGGGGTATATATAGTGTTTTTTAAGGGTTAAAAAAAAAAAAGTAAACCGGCCAGAAAATGGCCGGCTTAGGGGGGAGTAAACCGGCTATTTCCTGGCCAGTTTGGGCATTTTTCGATATTAGACTGGATTCTGGGCATAAATAATAATTTGTATTAAACTTTGGATATTAATAAAAATGTCGGCGATAACCGTTCCTATCATATTTAATTTTTTTGTGTCTGCTTATTTTTGGATTAGATTCTAAAATAATAACCAGTGCATGATCCTAATTAATCACTTACCAATTTTACTTTAAAATATTAATTTTATTGAAGCTCACTTGTGACTTAAATCACATTAAGAATTATTAATAAGAAAATTTGCAATGGTATTAGGCTTATGGACAAAAATAAAATTACTCCTAGTAGTCATTTCGGCACATCCTAAAACCATTATGTGCATTCACACATCACAAGTATGATTTTCATAAATTAATTTACGTTATCTCACATGCACATTGCCGTGACAACTGACAACCGATATCGGATTACCAAAGTTGAAATATTCTTACTGTCAATTTCATTGATTTTTGTATACTATAAAACTTTTGTAAATGTCTCAGTTTTAGATGGATAATATTCAAATTTAAATTTTTCATAAGACATCGTAAATATTAAAAATTCGATCAATATATAATTAAAAAAATAAGAGAGAAAAGAACCCTAAAGCGGAGGCGTTCCGATGCCCATCGGACCAATCTCGATCTTGATATAGATCACTTGATTAGCGACTCTATAACACTATTCGGATTTAAACCCGTTATCTCTGGCTGACCCGTCTCTCTCTCCCGCTCTATCCGACCCAATCCCTCTCTCTAATAGAATATCAGAGCCGCTGAATTAGACGAATGGTTCAGATTTCTGCCCATTGTACAGGTTAGGGTACCCGGCAGGATACGGATTCTCGGAACGACCCCGCTCCCTCTCCCTAAACCCTGGCATTAAATTTACCAAATTATCCTCATCGATATAACAGCACTCACTCTCGTCTGCTCGCACCAAACAACAATGGCGGCTTCTCACCTCGTCTCTCAGGCTTTCCTTCCCCTCAGAAACCGTCACGTCTCCATTTCTTCCCGCTCAAGAACTGTACTCCCGATCAAGATCAGAGCGACTCTCGCCTCGGAACCAGCAACCGTTACTGCTTCTAAGCACTGTTTCTCCAAGAAAGAAGATGGATATCTTTATTGCGAAGGTGTACGGGTCGAAGATGCGATGCAAGGGGCGGAGAGAACCCCGTTTTACTTGTACAGCAAGGACCAAATCACGAGAAATTACGAGGCGTATCGGGCTGCGCTTGAAGGGTTGAAATCAATTGTTGGTTATGCTATTAAGGCTAACAATAATTATAAGGTATTGGAGCACTTGCAAAGCCTAGGTTCGGGTGCGGTGCTTGTGAGTGGGAATGAGCTGAGGCTTGCTGTCCGTGCTAGATTCGATCCTACCAGGTGAACTACTCTTAGTGTTTTTGCTCTCTTGGGATAATTTTAGTATCAAGATGTTTTAGGTTTATCTTAGAATTAAGGTCCGGGTTCAAGTGGTTTTGGTTTCTCAGTAACAATTTAAGTAGGAGTAATAAAATATATGACTTTGCTTGAATTACATGTTGCTTGTGGCAATTTTAGTAAGTTTGTGTTACAAATGGGCAAGTTTCAGTGGGATACTGCCACTCCAATCCTTTGAAAATTATCAATCTCCTGTGTTACAAATGGGCAAGTTTGGTGTAATTCAAGAAAACTCAATTTTTCCTTGGTAAATTATCAATGAAAGATATGTGCTTAGTTGTGGTATTGTGTTTCTCAAGACCAGGTGTATATTCAATGGAAATGGGAAAGTATTGGAGGATCTTGTTTTAGCAGCTCAATACGGCACTTTTGTAAATATAGACAGTGAATTTGACTTGGAAAACATAGTCATGGCTGCTAGAATCGCAGGAAAGCAAGTTAAGGTTTTACTCAGGATAAATCCTGATGTGGATCCTCAGGTACCTCTTTAGTATGCTTTTATTATATTATAATAAAGTGGATTATTCCTTGACCTTGTTTGAGAACTATTGAGCATTTTGGAATGCATATGTTATTTACTCAATAACTAATATACCAATGCATTTTTTTCTACTACAGTTTGTTCAAGTTTGAACTCCCTTTTTCAGTGACCCAACTGCCCCTCCTTATGGGTTCTCTCTGGATAATTTAAGGGGGAAACATTGGTACCTTAAAATACAAGGGTATGCATTTTGGTGTTTGTTAGGGGGATGGAGGTGAAATGATCTGAGAGTTGACTATTTTATCCCGTTTAGGTTCATCCATATGTTGCAACAGGAACTAAGACATCAAAATTTGGAATCAGAAATGAAAAGCTACAATGGTTCTTAGATGCCATAAAGACGTATCCAAATGACATCAAGCTTGTTGGTGCTCATTGCCATTTGGGTTCTACCATCACTAAAGTGAGTTGAATAATTCAAACTTAATACTTTTGCAAAAAGCAACTCTAGCATTTATGTTCCTTACATGTCTTTTTGTTTTTCAAACTTTTGTAGGTGGATATATTTAGAGATGCAGCAGTACTGATGGTTAAGTACATTGATGAAATAAGAGCACAGGGGTTTGGGGTGGAGTACCTTAACATAGGCGGTGGCCTTGGTATAGATTACCATCATGCTGGTGCCATACTACCTACACCTATGGATCTTATCAACACTGTAAGAATCAATAAAAATATTAGTAATTGTGATAGATAAAAAGGGACATGTAGAAGAACAAATAATGTTTTTAGTTTGAAGAGATTTAATTATATAAAACGTGCACATGGTGTTTGCTGAAATATCTGAACCATAGTTCAACACTTTCTAGGTATTATGATTTAGGAAACAACTGGCTACTTAGCCCCTGATTCCAAGACTCCCAATAATGCTATCCACTCATACTAACTTTGAACAAATGCTCATGTTTGGTTGTGGAGTAAGAGGTTTACTCCCCATTTCAGCTGCCATACGAGAAGTAAAACTGGAAGAGTAAGATGGAGTAAGACGACATAGTAAATTAGTCCACCTCTCCAGGCAGATAACTTACCCCGCCTGTAGGGTCCACTATCAGAGACGACAACATTCACTTCCTGATGTTTCTTGTCTCATTAGTCGATAATTTAAACCATGACTTAGTAACAAGGTCCAACCAAACAAGAATAACTTAAACCCCCTTATCTTGGGGTAAGGGATTTAATCCTCCTTAATTTTAAGTTGCAACCAAGCATGGCCATAGTATTAGAACCTCTGTTCAATCTCAAGTCTGATTTCTGTTTTTTCCCCTTTGTCTAATTTATTCTCCCCTCACTTTTAGTCGACTGATTGTAAGTTTAAAATGTTTAGGTGCGAGAATTGGTGCAATCAAGGGATCTGACTCTGATAATAGAGCCAGGAAGGTCTCTAATTGCAAATACTTGTTGCTTGGTGAACAAGGTGACCGGTGTTAAAACAAACGGCACCAAGAATTTCATTGTAGTTGATGGTAGCATGGCTGAGCTCATTCGTCCTAGTCTTTATGATGCTTATCAGGTAAAGCACCCCTCATTTTGGTGAATATAATTTGGTTATGGGTCATGTGGGATTCAGGTAAGGTCAGAGCTTGACGCAAATTTGCCCGTTCATGGACAGATACTAGATGCCGACTTGACCTTTTAATTTCTGTGGTCTGGTTGTGTTGAATTTTGTAACTTCATGATATATGACTGGTTTTTGGCCTGTCGTCAAATGGATCGTCTTGTATTAGACCCAAGGGGATGTCAGAGGTATCTATCTGGATTGACCTGTTTAGTCAGGCTTAACCATGCTGGGTTGTGTCAATCCATTGGGGTTGGTCAACAATAGTAGTCCTTGATGAAACCATATAGTATGCTATGGCATAATCATTCAAACTGAGTAGTTGTTTGTTGTTTATAAATTTTGTTTGTCATACAGCATATAGAGCTAGTTTCGCCGCCTCCATCAGATGCAGGTGTAGTGACCTATGATGTGGTGGGGCCTGTATGTGAGTCTGCTGATTTCCTGGGGAAAGATAGAGATCTCCCAACTCCTACCAAGGTTTGCACAAAGCTTCATCCACAAATCATGGCACGGTCACTTGCTAAAGACAAATTATCATGCTGCTAACTATAATGATTCATGTCACCAGGGATCAGGATTGGTGGTTCATGATGCAGGTGCATATTGCATGAGCATGGCCTCCACATACAACCTCAAGATGCGTCCCCCTGAATATTGGGTATATTAAATTATTGTTAATATTTTTTACTAATCTGTGAAACCTCTAAATATCCCAATATTCGTGTACAGTACAAGAGAATTTGTGCAAAACATCATTCTGTCCTTTCTACCTGTTATTTAGGTTTACCAATTGCTGCTCAAATTGGGT
Source organism: Carex littledalei (assembly GCA_011114355.1). Lineage (NCBI taxonomy): Eukaryota > Viridiplantae > Streptophyta > Magnoliopsida > Poales > Cyperaceae > Carex > Carex littledalei. The sequence goes on along the minus strand of CM022089.1, from coordinate 9,791,688 downwards.
TTCTTTTTCCAACATCTCTGCACTGGAAAACCTTTCTTTTAATAAAAAGTTTAACACAGATCTGTTATTATTGTTTTGCATTTTTCTTAGGTTGATAATGGGTCAGTGGTGAAAATTAGGCATGGAGAGACATTTGAAGACTTCATGAAGTTCTTTGAGGGTCTGTAATGCAATAATCAGGCTCTATATGTCTGTTGTGGATTAATTTAGTTGAAATTTATTTTAGAATGTGTAGAGGCATGTGCCGGGCTCTAGTTGTCATGCAATAAATTGTTGAATTATTATTTGGTAGTAGTGAACTCCGGTTTGATTGATGATAATTCTAGTTTTGTCTGGAGGTCTTTCCTTCAAGTTGTAGACCGACATTTACTGTAAATGCCTGTTCAGTAAATGCTGGTATCTTTTTTCCCATATTCGAAAATGCAAGTTGACTGAATTGGTAGATAATGTTTTATAACCTAACTGAGTCAGAAGGCAGAAACGTAGCATATTTTTCCAATATTTGCAATGCCAGATGTTTACAATATCAGAAATCTGAACTTATTGTGAGGTCTCGTCCAGTTTAAACTGTTTTACTTCTAGTCCAGAACCTGTGCGATAGTTAATCCTTTGAACTGCCCGGACAGCGGTTAATGTAATAAAATCTAGCATTTATGTAGTTTTGGTTACTTTATTATAAATTCATAATTACATCCTAGATGCAACAACTAATTAATATACTCCCTCTTCTGGTCCATGGAATAAGATAACATAAATTCTGAAGATGAGATAATTTGGGACCTGCATGTTATTATTTTCTGCTAATCTTGTCATATTGTTGATAACATACTTTCTCATATCTGATCCATAGATTCAGTTCCTTGTTCAGTGCTATAAATATAAAAAAATAAAACAATAAAGAAACACAACTAAAAGGTGAACTCAAAAAAGGTAAGTAAACATAGCAGAAACTTAGTCTCGCTTAATGGAGATGCATTTGTATTGCTTAACAGTATCTGTGATGGCTTGCTCAACCGGCAACCTCTCCATGCTTGACGCACCATAGAACCCATGTACGCCTTTGGTGCTCTTTAGAATAAACTCTGCCTCTCTTGGTCCTGATATAGGACCTACACATACAGAAAAAGGAACACTTAAAATAGCTTTGCTAGAGAATAAACTACAATAATACTGTAGCATCTTTTGCAACAACGGGCTTACAACAACCAGTGCTTATTTAAAACCATACTGAAATTTGAGATTTACTTACCACCGTGGCAGAGAACAATGACATCAGGGTTAACCGCTACAGCTGAATCGGCAATGGCTTGCACGCGCAAAACACAATCATCTAAAGTGACAGTAGTCTTTGCACCAATGGAGCCTGAAGTTGTTAAACCCATGTGGGCAACTATTATGTTTGCACCTGCCTTAGCCATGGCCACAGCCTCATCTGGATTAAATGCGTATGGTGTTGTCAAGAGCCCCATCTTATGTGCCTTGTTTATCATCTCCACCTCCAAACTAGATTACGATAGATAGATTATTAGATCAAATATACATGTATAGAGGCACGAATGAAGTGATCTTTCAATGTACTGAACCTCAAGTAATTTATGGCTTAAGTTTTTATATTTGAAAACTTTATCCCGTACTTAGATCAAAGACATAAAAGAGACGTGCACACAAGCACAGAGATACTTACGTGTAACCCATGCCAGTTTCCTCTATGTTTTGCCTGAAGTTGCCATCAAACAATCCAACTGTTGGGAAATTTTGCACACCCACAAACCCGATAGCATCAAGCTGCTTCAGAAAAAAGTCCATCCTCCTAAATGGGTCGGTTGCACATACACCTGCCAGAACAGGTACCTGTTTCACAACAGGTAGGACCTCGTTGGCCATCTCCAGTACAACCGCATTTGCATCAGCAAAAGGTAGAAGCCCAGCAAGAGAGCCCCTGCCTGCCATACGGAACCTTCCGGAATTGTACAACACTATTAGGTCAACACCTCCTGCCTCTTCAAACTTAGCGGATATACCTGTACCTGCGCCTGCTCCAATAATGGGTATCCCTTTGTTTATCTGTTGCTTCAGTCCCTCCAGTATTGATCTCGTCTTTTGTAATGTTTCTGTCAAAAAGTTGTTTTTGTATCAGAAATAACTATTAGGCATTTCTTCAATCCCTTATTTAATAAATTAAGAAAATTGAAATAAGCAATTAATTTTTGCAAAGATAAAAGGATGAGCTATATTTTCCAAGAACATTACGCTACAATATTCCAAGTCCATTTAGAAAACAATGCTCTTTTGCAAAAAAGAGTGAAAATTATGGTAATAGTGCATTCATGAATCATTTGATGTCTTTAGACTCCAAAACAAAGAGGTGGCAATATTATAACATGAAAAAGAGTATCCAGTAAAATACTTGGTCTTGCATCAGGGAATTCGACTGGAGTTCGGTAAAGGATGCACTGGTCAGAAGTGGTATCAACCTCCACTGGACTTGCTGTTTCTCTTAATCCTGAGCTTGGTTTTGCTGAAAAAGGGTTGGTGGATTTGCGAGGAGTCATATACCTAGGACTTCTCGTGTCCATTACTAGAAACTCCTTTACCAACTCGTGCGCAAATTCTGGATCATTAATATGGTAGGGTAGTATTTTTACCTACAATTGAGTTGATTTCATTTAACTTGTACCTTAGGATGATAAAAAATCTAATATGAACCACTGAAAGTAATAAGAGTAATAGGTTTCCCTGCAAGTGAGAAACACCATGCACATCTTGACAGCTTCTGTCAAGAATTTCATAAAAAAAAACGAGAAACATCATGCACAACCTAAAACATAAGATAATATAGGTTTACCCCAAAAAATCATGCATACCCATGAAAACTTAAAAATAATAATAGTAACCCTATGTCACATGCAAAATATCTTCTCTCCCCCCACTTTCACTACAAGATACCAAACTGGCCTGTTTTCCTTCACTTTACCTACATAAATGAGGTAGCAAAGAAAGGATAATCTAGCAATTTTTATACTTTCAGATAGAAAAGGCATCCTGATACTTGACATGCTTGCGAGTTTTCAAGGGATATTTGAGATGCTCATTGTTCCGTGTGAATACAAATAAAGCCCATCCGTACCAACACAAAGGTTTTTTTTCTTTGTAACTTTTATTAGCTTTCAAAAGCAAAAGAAAATGTAAGACAACAGAAATTCATCTGACCTGTCTTATTGATCAAGTAATTGCATGACATGATTAAGATCAGAAAGCTCCGTGAGAGGTACCAAAGATCTAATATAGTATGGAGACTAAAACAATAAATGGAGAAGCAAACCTGTCGGTCTTCAGTCTTGACAATAAGCTTGTTGAGTTCATCGACAAGTGTGCCAGTTGCCTCAGGATCATAAAATGGCTTACCCTCAGCATCCAATGCCGAAACCCCCTTTGTGGGCAACAAAACTGTTACTCTCCCTTTTGCTTTGTTCAACTTATCAGCTATAAATTGTGCACATTTTTTGTTCTCTTCGACTGTTGTACGCATCAGTGTCACCTAAATTTGGTGTAAAGAGAAGGACATGTTATAGCCAGGGTTAAAATTTAAAACAAGATACCTGAGGGACATATTTACAAGGGCAAACTGTATGGATAGGCATTTCCCTTAAAATTTAAAACAATAAAGCATTCATGTATGACAAATGTGTTGGTAGGTATTCTGTAGTACTGTTCCTTCAATAAATCCTAATATCCCCAATAATTAAAAAAATAAACACAAATTTAAGAAAATAGCAAGACTCCATTACCAAACACCTCAATGGTATGGTTCATTACTGGAACCGACCCGGTTCAGTACCAACCAAGTATCACAAGGGGAGGAAGAAATTGATTGACATGGTGCCAATCCAAAAGAGTGTGAAACAATGGGCCAAAAATGATAACTAGACAAATAGAAAACGTTCAGAAGACAAAATAGATAACAGACCTGCTGGTTGTGTACATGAATATTTCTACCAAAAAACTGAGAAGGAACTGTGTTTACACCGCCAAAATTGACCATATCTAGAGCCCCAACACTGAGAACCAGAGGCACCTTTCTCTTTATAATTTTATCAAACCTCAAACTGTCGCATGCCATAACACCTCCAACAATATAGTCAGCAACCTCTGTTGTTGTTATATCCAAAATACCCTAAAATATCAACATAATATACATTGAAAAGCAAATTTTAATATCAGCTTATCTTGTTCTATGGATGCTATCTTGTGCAATTCATAAAACTATTGTGCCTACAATGGGTTGGGTTGATATCTTTTTTAAATAGGCTGGTACATTTAAGACTCAGCTCATTTTATTGTTTTTGAAATGATAAAATCCATATATAGGCCAGGTCCGAACTGCTGGCAAGTTAAGAAATACTGGCCCTTTTTTAAGCTGCTAGTGAGTAGAGTCAAAATAATGAGATGTCCAAATATCATTGGTCTTTTAGCTTCTCTGAAACTGCTTTCAGTAAGCTAATATGGGGTTTAAATTCTTTTATTTCTTTAGAAAAAAAACTAATCTAAACATAAACAGGTCTGCAAAACCAGGCAGACCATAAATTTCTGTCTTTCACTGGTACTGCGTGTATCTTTCACTGAATTTCAGAAAAATAACATATTTAGTACTGCTCAAAGTAAATTAAACATCAAAAGAGGGTATTGACGAAGTCTGAGCTGTTGACAATAGCTATGTGCTTTAGTACACAATTAGCACTAATTGTAGGCAGTTGACCCATTAAACTTTCTCACGATATTTTATTATCTATCACTAACACAAATTTAAAAAGCTAGGTACATAAGATAAACACTTGCTTCAGGCACAAAAAAATGTAATATTACCTGAATAAATCCTCCCATAACAAGTTCTTCCATAGCCTTACCACCTACACCGGTGGCATGAAAAACAAGTGTCTCATACCCATTTGTCTTCAGCCTATTTATTACCTCATTCACACAAGGTGTTGTCACACCAAACATCGTTATACCAATTGTCGGCATGTGAGTTGTTTCTTTGCTATCCTTCTCAAACAATTTGCCACATAACATTCCAGCAAATGCACTAGCAGCATTTCCCAAAACAATCCGACTGACACAATTTATCCCGCATATGTCCACGATAGAGGGAAATAGTACCAGGTCAGATGTACCGATATACGGCTGAGTCTGACCACTGGAGACAGTTGAAACAATTAGTTTTGGAATGCCAAGTGGGAGGGATCTTAGTGCAGGTGCAAGCAATGCGGTCCCACCACTGCCACCTAGACCAATCGCGCCAAGAAGCGTTCCTTCTTCGTAGATATGTGATATGAAAGATGTAAGGCAATTGGACATGACTGAAATGGCTTCGCCTCTCTCAGCTGGAAGCTGGTATGAGGAGTCTTTTTTTATGTCTTCATTATAAGAGAGAACTGTTTCTCTAGAGATAAATGGAATTTCATCAGGAATTTGGGTCTCCTTGTTACTTGTAGATACATCGACAATGGTTACTTGAACCTGAAATTACACATAAGAACAAAGTTGTGGTCTTTTCGGTACAATTTAACTGAGGTATAAGTCTACCACTTAAAATATGGTACAATACGAGTAGACTTGTCCTAGACTATAGTTCATCTCTCACAATGTCAATAATACTGGGTTGGTTTTGAGGTTCCAAGTACTGATCGTGCATTATACTTCAACAAATTAATTAAAAACGAAAAGGAAACTGTAGAAGTATTCTCCTACAAAATTCGCTAAAATTATGATCCCAGGTTTCTCCAAAGTAAACCTATCTCACAAAACTCTAATCGTACTTCCTCTGATCAAACATAGATCAGCATTGCTCGATAAATACGATGTTACCCCCAAAAAGTTCTGAGCTTTTACCTTACTAGCAGAGGTGGAGCCGTTAAGGAAGGAGACGATAGCGGATTCAACCCGATCAGCTAGAAATTGAAGATCCTCTAGCTTGGTATCTGCGGTGCCTATGCAGAAGACCTGCTTCACACTTTCTTTCTCCATTGTATAACTGAGCTGTATCACTTAATCGGATTCAGGATTAATTAATTGAAACGAGGAGTAGTGTGTCACTTCGTTTTACTCTTGATTTGTTTAGGAAAGGAGGTATTTCCTTGTCTCTATTTTTTAAAGAAAGAGGTTATTGCCATCAAAATTTACGAACTTTTACGAAGAAATAGCGAGCAAATTTTGATGAAATCTAATTTGTTGCCTTTCGAGTAAACTTTTACCAGTACTGCCACGTATGAATATCGTCAAAGATCGTAGAACATGGAACTGTGTTCAAGCCGCACCAAAGTGTTAGGTATTGCGAGGGACTGGCGGGACCCGATCCGCTCGTTGTGGATCTGACTCTGACAACAGCGACTCGGAATCAAGAAAAATGATGAGGGAGATGGTACACGGTGGAAATTATTAAACTCAAAAGTTGCGTTAATGCAGAGGATATGGATTCCTATTTGGACCTAATTAAAACGTACATAAAATCGGACGGTGGATCATCCTAAACTCAAAAATTACGTTAATGCAGAGGATATGGATTCAGTCCTCGCTACCTCAAGCAAATTCAGACAAACTTTTGATGGAGTTCTCATAGAAGCATTTTAATTTTAACTAAATGATAAAATCTACTAAATGCTAAATTATTTAAACAAATTAATAAAGAACAAAATATGAATAATAAAGCATTCAAATTGTACAATAAAACCCACAAAGTAAAAAACTAAAGCATTTAATTTGAATGATATAATTAAACACTAAAATATTAATTTAAACTAAGCAACAAAGTGTGGATTGAATACTAAAAAAATTTCAACTACAAATAAAGTATTTAAATTAAATATTAAGGTACTTCAATTGAACAATAAAATACAAACTGAGTGACTTAAGCAAACTTTCGACAAACAATAAAGCAATTAAACTGAATAATAAAGCACACAAACTGAATACTAAAAAGTTATTAGTTTTAAAATCTTTTACTACGTTTTAGGATGAGAAAAATAGTCCTAATTGATATACAAAATTTGTTTTTTCTCTAACTATTTGAGCTTTTTTTATCCAAAAAATTGTAAAATATATTTTAAACATAAACAAAACTTGGTTCCTACTAGATTTTAACATTTTCACATAAAATGGCTCGAATCGATCGTGAAAATATGATAGATTTGAACTATATGTATTACAATATCCTAACCATATCTTCCTATATTTTAAATAAAAAAATACCTTCCTTTACATTTAATTATTTTACTAATTTAGACAGAAAAATACTATATTATCATATTTAATTGCTATCTCACGGACAAAAAATAATGTTATCTAGATGTGATTCGATATTATAATATATACAGTGTTTATGACAATTCGGTATGATAATAAGAAAGAGAGAAGAATTACCAAATATTAATTATCTGGTGACTTAACTGGGCTAACACTTAAAAGTAAAGGTTTTACCGAATCCGCCGCCTCTGCATTAACGTACTATTTGAGTTAATATAATTCGGATCAATCTGGCCGCCCACGCCTATAACACAATGGTCCTTCAATATCCGTGCGGATTTAAATCGGACGATGCAGATCTTAAGTCAAAATTTGAGTTAACTCGGAGGATACGAATTCGGTTTTCCCGGGGCATCTCCTCTGGCTCTGGGAGTTGTACCAGTCAATTCTCGCTTCTAGTGATCTCATCTCACCCACACATTCTCCCATTAAATAAAATAATAAATCAACAGTATTATTCCCAATTCTCTCTCCAATGTCGCATCCGGCATCTCCCTCCAGTTTAATTTTCTCTTATTATCCCAAAAAAAATGCAACTTTCCCTTGCTTTCCCCTCAATAGTCAACCCTTCACCATATAAATTCTTCTCTCCCATCTCGTTTCCCCGCTTAGGCGCGTCGAAGAAAAGGGTTTTGAAACCCAAGCTCTTTCTAAAACCTTTTCGGGGAGCAAATTTGCAGGGTTTTGCGGGGAGAAGGATGGCTAAATTGAATCAAGAGAATGCTATAGTGGAAGTAGATGCTGTTTTGAGAGATGAGTCTTTGGATTCTTCGTCGGGTACTTCATTCAGAAGCTTCGAATCGGCTATCAACAAATCGGTGGGTGTTTTTGCTTTCGTTAGTTTACATTTCTTTTGTTTGCTCCATAAACATTATGTTTCATTTGAGTACTATCTCAGTATACCTAGATCTGTTTTTATTTTAAGATTTACCAAATTGCTATACGAAACTTCATGCTGACATTTATGTCTCATGAGAAAAACTAACTAAATTGGGCAAAATACTTTATTTGTTTGTTTTTTTCCTAATAAATTAAGTTTCTATTAGGCAATCTCGAATTCTCGATGGTACTATTTTGGTAGCAAATGAATCTTAAATTTGCTAGCAGCATGCCAACAGTGGGGTACTTCAGAGCACCAGCCCTGACTGCCACCTGTACTTCAATAACACCTTTACTAATTTACACAGCCTATCTCCTTCGATTTGCAGCTTTGACCAGATGTCTTTTGATATTTTTGGGACTTGAGAATCAAATAACCAAACTGACGAAATATTCCAAAATTTTAGCTAAGTGGTGTGATGTGAATGATACATTTACAGTACTGTCATTATCTAATAGCATAGCTTTTTTTACTTAAATAACATAACTGTTATCTATGTAGTTATCTCTTTTCAAAGTCATCATGTTGAAATGAAACAAACGGCCAATTCTTGTTTCTGTTTTTGGTTTGGTTTATAGCCTTGTTCGAATCAGTTTAGTCAACAGTTCGATTTGCCTAATTTGGTTTAATTTGAGCTGAACTGACCAAATGCTCACCTAATCCATTGTCAACACTCAACTAAGTTGTTGGAGTAAATTTCCTTAGTTTCATCTTTACTTTTTTTGTCACTATCTTGTGTTTTTTTAAATTTCATTATATTTCCAGAGCAAGTGGATGGTAGCGGGTCTCTTTGGTTTGATGATTTTATGGAAACACGATGCTGAGGTACTATGGGCTGCAACGGGCTCAATCTTTAATTCATATATTTCAGTAACACTAAAGCGGATATTGAATCACGAAAGACCATCAGGATTGAGATCTGACCCAGGAATGCCATCTTCACATGCACAATCCATCTTTTATGTCTCAGTTTTTGCACTTCTTTCTTGTAAGTCCTTGCCACTTTCATTCATTATTACAATTTTCTTTTAGTATATACTACTACTTTTTCTCAACTATGTGAACATGCAAGAGAAGGAAAGAAAAAAACAATAGGAAGTTGCTTTTATCAATACACACTAAGTGAGAGTACCGCTGAAAGCACAATGCCATCCAAAGGAAGTTAATCGCTTTACTGTTCTGACATTACTTGCTCGCTCAATCTCTCTATTATTCCCATATATCACACTTGCAGGGACACATTTGTGTTCTGAGGTTTTGCAGAATTCCATAAATTCTACCTAACTCTTTTTACCAACTAGTTGCCAAGTTCAGGTGTTACAAATTACTTGATCAATAGCGATAGCTTCCATACTTGTCCAATTGTTCATGAAATTAAGAGGCCAAGAAAGCTACTAATTTTGTTGAGTTTACATAGTGATGCAGTGGCTTGGAGTTAATGTTTTGACGGGGTCACTTGGTGCCGCTATCCTTGCTTTTGGGTCATATTTCGTGAGTATTTAATATTTCATATATTACTATCTGGCATAACAAAAGTATATATGAAACCTCATTGAAACAAATTTCTGGTTCTAAACAGTCATGGTTGAGGGTATCTCAGCAGCTTCACACCACAAGCCAAGTGCTAGTAGGTGCACTCTTGGGGACAATTGTCAGCATTGCATGGTTCTGGCTCTGGCATGCTTTTGTATATGATGCTTTTCTTTCTTCGATTTGGGTCCGAATCATAGTTGTTATTGGTTCAATATCATTGTGTACAGCTTTTGTAATATATGTCACTCAAAATTGGCTTAATGACGAACGTATTTGATTACTGCCTCTGCTTTTTGTTGTATAATTGTTTTTTTTTAGTTTTGAGTATGTACTTGCAGGCAATAGTTCAGCAATAGTTCATTCAAAGATGACAATATGCATCCAAAAATATCGGGGCTTCAAGATAAGATTGTGTGAAATCAAAGGAATTAACAAGAACAAATATGTAATTTTTTTCCGCAAGGAATTTATTTGTATATTCACATACTAGATGCTGATCTCTTCTTTTGTATGCCAGTATCAAATGTTACTCGGTCTGTTGCTTCAAAGATGAGAAGATACATCTGAAAATACTGAGGTTCAAATTATGAATTGTGTGAAATCAAAAGAATTAATAGAAGTTCGCTGACAGGTTTTTGGTTGTCAAGGAATTTATTTGTCTATTCAAATACAAGATGCTGGCATCTTCTTTTGGACACCAGTATTAAATGCTACTCGCTCTATCACTCTAAATCAGTACACGACTATGTGAAAACAAGCAAGCTGTTAGGTAGTAAAATTTGTCATGTACCAATTCTATCACAACTCGTGCAGTAAGTATAAAAAGAATACATATTAATACACATTACGGTATGGACCAATCTGTTCATTATTGATCAAACACAGCCCATCCTCCTAGCATCACATTTACTATTGCTCTCGGAACTATTTTCACATGATTATTGGTCCCTCTGAAGCAAAAGGGAAAAAAGAAAGCTTCTAAGTACCAAAGTTAGAATGGAACTGGTCCCACGGGAGGCAGCCCACATTCAGGTGTTATGCAACCTTCAAATCATACAACAAAAAAGGACGCAAAAAAGCTTTTCTACATGTCCTTTTCCTCTTTAACATCATTCTTTTTTCTTTCTTTTTCTAATCACTATTAGTTCGACTAGATTTTGTATAAAAGGAGAAAAAGATGCTAACTAATGGTTGAAGAAAACAAAGGGAGTGGAGCATATATCTAGCTGTGATTCATTTATCAGGGAATGATGTGTCCTCCTGTTCATTTGACATGGATTTTGAGGGAAGGTACGACCACGCAATAGCTGCAGAGCCAAGTGTCATTGCAAGACTGATAGAAGCCCAAATCCACTTTTGCCTTATTCTTCTCTTGTTTCTTTGTTGCCTTGTCATCTCTGTAAGGTTGTAAGAACAACGTGAGCAGCAGTTGTCATAAGCAGTGCACACAAGTAGACCTAGATAGTTAATAGCTAAGGAATCGGCCTAAGGGAGTACACAGCAGTTCTATCTTTTTTAATTCTCTGTAGTTGTATGCTTTTATTAGTCTTATTATTTTAAACTATTTAAACCTCAAAATAGCAACAACTACAAGTGACGAAGAGCAAAAATATCTAGTTAAAAATAAACATATAGAAAGACAAGGAAAAGAGAAACAACAAGAGGAACTTACCAATAGCTTCTTGATTTCTCTGAGACATTTCTCTATTGGCAGCCTCATAATACTGGACCCGATCCGTCAACCTCGAAATCTCGAAATTCTTAGACTGAATAACAGAATTCATCTCTGCAGCCACCTCAGCCCTAGAAATTCCCTTGGAAACTGCATCACTCACCAATCTTGAGATACTAATCTGCTGGCACAGCTCCTCCACCGGATCAGATTCAAAACTTGTATTCCCAGTGTTTTCATTACTCTCTGGCTTCATTAGTTGCGGAGGTGGGAGGCTAAGACCAAGAAGGGAGAGCTGGTGGCTTAATCTCAGCCATTGATTCTGTAAAACCTCAAGTGCCTCTTCAGCTTGCTTTCTTTTCTCTATTTCCATCAAAAGGGTAAGCCGTATTTCATGCAACTCATCTTCAATATCATTAATTTGGTTTGAAGGAAATGTCACACCACCTTCACTCAAAGTTTCTGCAGAACATAATAAAAATCATCATTTTTCAGAGAGAAATATTTAGCATTAGTTTCTCTACTTAACCTGGAAGTATTATGTTAAAAGATCAAGTCCTCAAAAAGTAATTCTAGAACCTCACTCTAAATCTATGTATTTCTTCGAATAAGAGCTCTTTGGATCGAGAAAGCCAAAATCTAAAACATTTCCATACAACTCTCAATATCATCTGTGGGAAAAATCTGGCATCCCCAATAATATTTGCACAGTATCCAACTAATCTCATATTCATTTTCTCATTAAGCAACGTATTATGATAGGGTTTCTTAAAAATGAAACAAAGAATAAATGAAAAGAAATTATAAGGAGAGGAATATTGATTTATAGGTCTTCATATAGGTGATCATTTTTTATCAACCAAATAGAGTGTAAATGAAAAACAGAATGCTCATTACTAATTTAAGGGCATAGTTGTCATTTTTTTGGGTCCACAGTTAATCCCCACTCACACAAGGTCCATTGTAAGTACCACAAATCATGTGCTGTTGGTTAGCAAATACATATCGCTTTTGCCAAGTAACTTACAAAAAAGTACCTTCACAGGCATCATAGAACTCTCCACTAGATGTGCTGGGTTTCCATGACCTCTCAACTCCATTTGCATCTTCACTTGTAATACTCATAGATTCATTTAATTCAAAGAACTCGTCAGCTTCAGATTCTCTCTCAACAACATCAATCTCTTCTCTCACTACCTCCAACCTATTTGTTTCAAAATCCTTGTCCTCAACTCCCTCCATCAATTCCCTTCTTTCCTTCCTCTCTTCTACCAACTTTCCATTAGTCTCAGGCAGTCGGGGCCCACAATTTGCATCTGCTTGTGAGTTCTCACCACTTGAAAGGCGAAGCCCACGTCTCTTGTGATTTATGACATATGGTGAAACGGGGGAGAATGAGGAGGGGAATACTTGGGAGTCACGTGGGAGTGGCGTGGTCTTTGGTGTGGTATAGAGGGCCGGCGACATGTTGCGGTATGGGATTGGTTGATCCACTTTGGCAGGAACAAGTGATGATCTCTCTGACAGGCTGTGCGAACCCGGCTCAAGAAACCGGTCTAGGGATATGGGAGTAAAGATAGGCATTGGGACAAAAGTGAGAGTTTATGAAACTTTCACCCCTTCAGACCTTCAAAAGATGATGGCTTTGCAACTATAACCCTGGATCAAAGACAAAATCAAAATGAAAAAAATATTCTATTACATATAAGTTATTGTGTAAAGGAACAAAGAAAGTTTCAAATAAATTACAACAGCTTTGTTTAAAAAAAGAAGACTGACATGAAATAGGAAAAAAAAAGGTCAGACTTCGATTCTAGACCAAACTTCAGGGATCTCATAGTTTAATTACAAAAAAAGAGGACACATAAATGTTCTATAAGCTAACTTCTATTATCCTTATTTGTAGTTCTAACTGTGATTTTCTTACTTCCTGCAACAAATTGGCCAGTAATGAACCGAATTATGGATTAAATTGATTTAATAGCAAATTGGAACAAACTTGTTCTAACAAATAAGCTGAAAGGGTTAAGGCATGTCTCCAAACAATATGAGAAGAAACAGGAAATTGTTAATTTCATCAGCAGTTTTCAACAACAGCAACAATAAAAGCCAACATTCAACTACAAATTAGGGAACTTTGCAAACATGCAGTTATCAAGAGAAAATATTACAATTGTGCTCCAAAGCAGCTGTTAACTCAAATATGTTTCCAACTCGAACAACTATATTCGGTGTACTATTGAAGACATGGGCAGATAAATAAATTGGGAGTTAGTAAAGTATATCTCATTTAAAATGATTGAATTGTTTCAATCCTTGGAACTTGCAAAGTGGCTGATTTACAGACCTTAAACTGGAGAAAGGATGAAAACTAATCTAAAACTTGCTGATGAACAGGTTAGCTTTTCCATTTCAAATTCTTTTTAAAATTTGACCACGAACTAAAGACAGTTTGTACTCGGCTAATTCTATAATTAATGTTTCAGCTGTTTCTTATCTCCTGAAAAAACTCGGCTAACTATTTAATAGCAACAGGCAGTTATTTAAATTAACAGATAAAATCAAACCAATTATAAACTCAGTTCTAACACTAAGCAGGAAGTTTCTCCAAGTAAAGAGAAAATTGTCAAAGCTCGTGCCCTAAATATACAGAGAAGAATTAAACAAGAAGCTATAATAACAATCATGGAACTTTTGTAAGCGGGTGGTATAAAGCGGGGAATCATCAAACACAACTCCAATTCAAAAATTATTAACTTGAACCTACAAAGTTTCACTGCACTGATTAAATAGTTACAAAATTAAACAACTGAAAGAAGTATTTATCAGAGAGAAATGCATAAGATAATAAATTATTACAAAACTTGTTCAAGTTAAACAGCTGAATTTGCACAAAGCCCCTACAAGAAGACGATAACTAATTGAATATTTATCTAATATACTAATACTGATAACCTATATAAACGAATTAAGCTGTAAACTAATACATATCATTTATGAATCATAGAACATACCGAAATCGACACCAGCAGCTTCAACTTTGATCGGAATTCATAGAAAGAGAAAGAATAAGAAATATTCGATGTTTAATCAATCTCAGATCAAGAAACAGCAATCCGGGACAGGAAGAACGTTTCTCAACTCCAGCTGTCTCTCTATAGCTCTAGATAGAGAGAAAGAGGAGAGAGAGTGTTTGCTTGCCTCTCGCGCGAAGAAAGGGAAAACCTGTTCTATTTGGTTCGCCTTGTGGCTCGTGCCTTCTCTTCTTTTTGTCAAAGCGATCATCGTAATAGAATAAAAAATATATAATGCAGGAAAGTTCCAGATGTTATTAGGTAGACAATTTCGTAGACCTTTCTCTACCATGTGGGGTCATGTGCACCTTCCCTTCTCCTGTTATACCATAACACAGTGGACCATGTGCAGGACTTGACTTCAACGAATTGACAGGCTTGGACAAAAAGTCAAATCGATAGACCTGGTTCCTTCGTACACCGTGAACCAGAATCACTTGGACCGCTTGATATTGTAGTATTCGGTGATAGGAGCCTAGGGCTCATCGAGATTCTAGAATCTTAACAAGTGCAAGCCTTTTCTGTTTAAAAGTGTGAACTCTCGGATCTCTGTCCCTACAAATTAGGGTTTGTTCGGTGATTTCTAAGCGAAATTTGAATATGGGTTCATTGACGGGGTTAACACGTGTTGAACTGCTGATGTTGGATTTGTCTTGTGGGACCAGACGACCAGACACTATTTTTGAATCCGGGAATTGGTATTATAGATGAATTGGCGGGTCCCATTTTGACAGGGGTTGGTGCCTCGAGATACATGTGCATTTAAGCGCTGGGATTTGAAGAGTGCGCGTTTAATCCCAATTTTTTTTTTTAAAGAATATCAACATTTTGAATTGTCAGTTTGTCACCGCTTGCCACTTGCCAGTCATCGACTTGGGGTAGCTATAGTTTGTTGAATTTTGGATAGAGACTTTCATGTAGCGATCCCGTGATTATCCGATATATCATTTCTTGAGCGGGATTCACGGTTGAGGTTTTGTTACAATGACTCGATGCATATTTATCTACACAGAGTTTCTCTCATAGGAAAATATGATTTGGGTCTGAAGTCTCGAAAGGGGCGTTTCCGGTTTCTCCCAGGTGAGATCATTTGGTTCTTGAAATTCACATCGGTTACCTGACTCAAGCATCGGACGGTTCTTTTAACATGACACGAATCTCAAAACAGACCCTCTACAGTCTCCATAGGCACCGGATTGAGTTTGGCTCAGATAGAATTAATCTGGGCCGTCCGTTTCAATTTGCTTGAGTCTTGGGCCTTTGAAAAAGTAGTGGCGATTTGGTGGTGATCAAAAGACATCAACGGAGATATTTGTGTAGTTGATTATTCACTCAATCACTCTCCATTTAGAACCTAACTGGAATCATCCGCGATCTACATTGATGGTGTCATGCGTGACCAAATAAATGGTAATTGATATATAATTAATTACCAACGTCAGTAAAAAAAAAATTCATTGTTTTTGTTGTTGGGGGTACTAGAGGGCGATAATTATTCTTTATCGTGTTTCTGCATGTTAAAATATGCATGTCGTCGTGTTGATATTTTTATCAGTATATAATTTATACAAAAATTAATAGAATTTCAATATACGTTATCCGAAATAACCACTCTGATCAGAATGAACACTAATGAGAATTAGAGTTCAATTTAAAACAAAAAAAAGTTGATCGTGAATTAAATTTTGTTGATCAAAATTTTGGATGAAACGAAAGAATTTAGTATACACTCATTTTAATAAATCACTTATATTGTTTAAAACATATATATCATATATATGTAAGAGAAAAGGAGATTGATCGAGGCGGATAAAGGAAACGAGAAAACAGAGGAGAAGAAGAATATCGCCTTGTTGGTGAAGAATATAACTTATATTGTCCAAACTGTTGAATGACAGTCTCTTCTCTTGCTAATAAAATGAAGAAGAAAAATGTAAAATTGACACTTCGCTTCTGCAGAAGCAATTGTCGTCAAATCTTTTGCTTTTTGGATGGATTTTTCTTTGCGATTTTGACGCCTCTAAATCACATCAATTCATTTATTTTTCTAGTTCGTCGCTCTCTCCGATCAAGTGAGGAGCGTCAATACTGTTTATGTTTCTCATTTGAAGGAGAAACCCTCCTTTCCAATCAGAGTGTACAAATTCACGCACAAAAAGTTTTTGGAAAATTTGATGTGTATTAGCTATTGTAGTTTATTAATTTAGACCAATTTAATTTGTATATGAAAATTGTAACAAATACGGTGAAAAGTTAATATCTTAGTAGTTTATTTTGTCCGGCAAAGTGGAAAATATCTCAATTTCCTATTTTGTATGATATGACATATTAAAAAAAAAAAATTGTTTACATAAAGAGTTCAAAATTTCCTTCCGCCCCGGGGCCCAAAATTCTCAGGACCGGCCCTGGCTTTTTGAAGGATGCGGACTTATTAACTTTTAATTTTCTATAACCCTGCGTACGGAACAATGACAGCAAATGATTCTAAATTGAGCTTGAGCTCTACATAAGCTCTCAAATCCTTCGTTTTTCTCTTCTGAACTTTTCATATTACTTTATATTAATAAAATACAAAATAACAAATAAATTTTTCTTAAGCGTTATTTTATTATTATTGTCATGTTGATATAATAATAAAATTTTGAGTAGAACTGGTGTGTTCTTAAGCTCACTAATTTTTTGATGAGCTGAATTTCAAAATCTATCGAAATGATGAATTCAAATCATTAAAACCAATCTACTTCATGAGTAATGTGTTTACATATCAAATTTATAAAATTTCGAATTAATTTAATATAAAGTCAAGTGATCAAAACGATGAAAAATTAACATTTTAAATTTAACTAACAAACATTTTTTTTTACCGCTTGACTTTAAACTAAATTAATTCAAAATTTTATATATTCGACATGTAAACACATCACTCGTGTATTAATCGGTTCAACGGTTTGGATTCGTCGTTTGAAATCAATATAATAGATTTTAGAATTAAACTCACAAAATGACTTGGTTAGCTTTAAAACATCCTAGTTCTACGCGTAATTTTTTTCGAAAAAAAAAAACTAAATTAGATGTAAACGGTTATTATCATTATCACATACTTATAGCTAAATACTTTAAATTGTATAACATAAATATATATTTAAGCGATATTCAAATCAATTTTGAACGATCAATTAAAATATTTTGGAATTTAAATTAAGCTCCAGGTACATTCGAATCAAATATGAACAAACTATTAGTCACGATCTAAGTTTACAGTCCTATCATAGTTTCTTCTTGTCAGTGTGTTTACTACAAAACTAATTGCAACACAGACCCACAACACAGGCCCAGGTACTTGAGGTGCAATCAGTAATTTTGGACCGTTCTTTTATCCTGGCACGAATCTCAAAACAGACCCTATGGTTTCCATAGGCATCGGATTGAGTTTGGTCCTGCTGGGATTAATCTGGGCCGTCCATTTATATATAGTGCACCTCAGATACCTGGGGGTTACGGACTCGTTTTTTCCAAGCTGGTCCGTGTCTAGGGTTTTAGTCTTTAGACCGCACATAACCAAGCTCAAGAGTTATTTATCAGAGAGCAAAATACTCGCTAGTTGACAAGTGTTGTATTATCTCGTAAAATGGCGTCGCCGATCTCTTCCCTCTCTTGTTCTTCCGCCGCTCTGGCCGTCTCTCCAGCCACCACAGCCGCCTCCTTCTCCGACGCAAATCTCCGGCGATCTCCATGGTTCTCTACTGTGAAAGCTTCTTCTTTTTCTCAGCCATCCGCCAGGACACGTGGCAAGATTTCCTGCGGAGCCACCTTACCGACAGCGCCCACTGTTGCTGCTCCATCTCAAAACAAAGAAGGTACCTCTCTCTCTCTCTCTCTCCCTGGTTGATAATCCTCTGAAAAATGAATATTACTATTATTGAAGGTTCTTTTTGCACAGTATATCTCAATTGTGAACTGATTAACAGTGTCAGCTATTTTAGGTCCGAAGGACTTTCTGCACATTAGCGATTTTGACAAGGACACGATTTTAAGCATACTCAAAAGAGCTGGTGAAGTAAAAACATTGTTAAAATCTGGAGATAGGTCCTTTCAGCCCTTCAAAGGAAAATCAATGGCCATGATTTTTGCCAAGCCATCAATGCGAACCCGGGTCTCCTTTGAAACGGGTTTTTTCTTACTCGGTGGCCATGCGATCTATTTGGGACCTGATGACATACAGATGGGGAAGAGGGAGGAGACAAGGGATGTGGCCAGGGTTTTGTCGGGATACAATGACATCATCATGGCTAGGGTTTTTGGTCATCAGGTATGTCTATGGTGGGTATAAAGGGTTCATAACAGGGACATAGCTGGTTGTTCAAGACCAATTAGATTAAATATGGTTCTCTCATATTTTCATCAATTTTGGGGGGATGGTACTTGGCAATATTACAAAGGACCTGAAAGAAATCATTTTACTTTACCAGTAAAGGCTGTACACTGGTATGAAGCTTAATTGGTACAATATGGAAACCTTAGATTGAAGTATTGAGCCATTAGATGTTTTTTAGTGAGTGGCATGGAATGATTCTTTGTGATGGTCTGATGCAGGATATTTTGGACTTGGCAAAATATGCTCCAGTGCCAGTAATAAACGGGCTGACTGATTATAACCATCCTTGTCAGATAATGGCCGATGCACTTACTATGATAGAACATATTGGCCAAATTGAAAATACCAAGGTTAGTAGCATGATATTTTTTCATTTCCTTTGTTCATATGATATTTTGTCGACCTACCTATTGATACTTTGATTCCAACTGAGCTTGCATCTTTGACCTTATTATGACCTTAAATTGATTAATGGTTTTGAATTTTCAAACCAATATCATATTATTTTGTAAAGGAGTAGAACCGGGTTAAATATCTTTTCTTGTTTAACATATCTATACTAATTAAAGTTGTTTTCTTGGATAATATACAATTCACCATTTGATGACTACATGCTACAGCGTATATAGGATTGAATATCACTTCAAATTCAGTCAACAATACGTGTTTTAGTACTGTAGTACGATTTTCTTCCTTATCTTTTTGGTTAACTTTCCGCTAACCTTCTAATGTATTAGGTGGTTTATGTGGGAGATGGAAACAATATTGTTCACTCGTGGCTCCTTCTGGCATCAATCGTGCCATTCCATTTTGTATGTGCATGCCCAAGGGGCTTTGAACCAGATGAGAAAACAGTAGAAAAGGCCAGAAGTACTGGAATAAGCAAGATTGAGATAACAAATGACCTAAAAGAGGCAGTCAAAGGAGCAGATGTCATCTACTCTGATGTGTGGGCCAGTATGGGCCAGAAGGATGAGGCTGAATATAGGAAACAATGCTTCCAAGGATTTCAGGTGATTTCTTCTTCCCTGATATGAGGTCGATTTTTGCACTGTACCACTCTTAAAGTTGTTTCAGAATTGTTTCCAGATTCCAATGTGTGCGTTCGGTACTATGACTGGTACAGGGCCTCTTGGCCCTTGTTTTTATTAAAAATATTTCAAAAAGGTCCATTATATTATCAGTAAATTGCAACACGAACCCTTATTGTCAGCATTTTGTAAAAAGGATCATACGTTATTAGAGGAATTGAAAAAAAAAAGCTTTTAAAATATGTAATTAAACTTTCTGTTGAACCTTTTAAGCTGTTTAGGAACTTAATAGCGTTAAAATCCTCTAAAGACACCTTACTGTAAATGACATCCTGCCATAAATGCGTTTCAATGCTTTTCAAAAGCTTGGAAAAAAAGAAGAGCTTTTTAGTACACCATTCACACCGAACTTCTGTTCATTATATTAAAAGATGTATTAAAGGACTGTTTTTGGAACTTCTAGTGTTAGAATCCTCTAAAGACACCTCGCTGTAAATGACACCCTGGACGAATGTGTTTAAATGCTTTTTAAAAGCTTGGAAAAAAAAAAGTTTCTTCATCTGGCTGCTCACACTGAACTTTTCACTATACTAAAAGATAAATCGAAGGAAGGATTATGAACCTTCAGTCAGCTCAAACTTTCCTAACTCAAACCTCTTCTAATGTTAAAGATGATTCAATAAACAAATTGTGTGATGAAATTGATATTTCATCAACATACTTGCATAATATATTGAGACAATTAAATTCAAATATTATTAGTGATTGAGAATCTTGCAAGATGAATAACTAAATGAGATCTCTGAAACCAATTTGTAATTTTCTTCATAATTGCTTTGGAGTGTTCTAGCGTTGAATACTGTCTAATAACACTTTCTATAAACATGAATTATTTGCTTAAATCATTGTTGAATTGTTTTCAGGTGGATGAAGCACTAATGGAGATAGCAGGACCTCAGGCATTCTTCATGCATTGTTTACCGGCTGAGAGAGGTGTAGAGGTGACAGATGGTGTTATTGAGGCGCCTAAATCTATTGTTTTCCCGCAAGCGGAGAACAGGATGCATGCGCAAAATGCAATAATGCTTCACTTGCTTGGTGTATGAAGAGTAAAAATTATATTGTGCGGTAATATTATTGGCATCATGCCTCCGCATAGAGCTTAATAAAACGGCTGATTCTTAGGGTCGAAAAGTTAGCTATGGGTGGTTAGTATTTTGAAATAAGAGTTGTTAGTGTAATTGTAGGTTAATGGTTTCTTTGTTGGTGAGGATTGTTACCTTTGTGGAGTAGATTGTTGTATTGTGTTTCTTCGATGGCTTTTAAATTCTATCTGGCATCTCCTTTTTAACCCGTTTATGCATGCACTCAAAATATGGTGGTATAGATACAATGATAACTCTGTTGTTGGGGTTTGGAAAAATCTTCTCTCCTCAAAATATGGTTCACAGGGAATTTGAAAATATTTGCCTTTTTGGAAAGATAAATTGGGTATCAAAGATACAGTTAATACTGGTATTAGTAAAAAGGTAGGAAATGGGTTTCCTATTTCCTTTTGGCACGATAGATGGTGTGGTCAATGTGCTCTGAAGCATGTATCTTAATCTTTTTTCCTATAGTTGATAATCCTAATGCAACAGTAGTAGACTGATGTTTTTTCTCATGGCCCCCTTGAGAGGTCTTTCAGTAGGCAGGCAACTGACAGGCATTTTTAGGACTGAATGGATCCACTTGCTAAATTTCAGTTTTTTTTTTTTCTCTAAATCACTCTAAAGAGGATTTTTTTTTTTTTTTTGACGTGGATAAATCATGGACTCTTTACAGTACATTCAATGCATACTTGGTTAGATTTAGGGGCATCCCTAATTCTGACTTTGTGACTATTTGGAAATTAAAAACCCCCTTTTAAAATCAGATTTTTTTTTGTGGTTAGTAAAAAAAAAAATTCGACTAAAGACAATCTTATAAAAAGAAATTGGTTAGGAGATGATAACTGCCTTGTGTATAATTATTCTGAAACTATTAACCATCTTTTTGTTACATCTCTTGTTATGCATGCAATTTGAAACTGAATTGCTAACTTTAATGGCTTTCATTTTGATAACTCTACAGTTGCTGAATTATGGTATATTGATGTTCAAATCCCTCCTAAAGAGAAACTGCTTGTTGAATTGATTAGAGGTGCTGTTATGTGGGTCATATGATTAGAAAGAAATAGTTTATGTTTTAAGAATACTAAAGTAAATACTTTTAAATCTATAGATACTAAGATTATTACATTGACATCCTTCTGGTGCAAAAGTAAAGGTGATAACTCTTTCTTTAAACTTTCTCGAGTGAGGCTATGGTGCTATGCATAGCACGGATGGGGTCCGTGCTACGGCTCAAAATTGGACTTTTCAAAATTCTAACGGTCGATCCAACCGTTCAATATGATAACCATATGAATATGTACTTGCAAACTAAATTTTATATTTTTTCGATTTTTTTTACTATTTTTTTAGATAGGTAGAATTTTGATGGTCCAGAATTTTCACAAAACACTGATTTTTCTACCTATCTAAAAAAATAGTAAAAAAATTCGAAAAAATATAAAATTTAGTTTGCAAGTACATATTCATATGGCTATCACATTGAACGGTTGGATCGACCGTTAGGATTTTGAAAAGTCAAATTTTGAGCCGTAGCACGGACCCCATCCGTGCTATGCATAGCACCATAGCCTCACTCAACTTTCTCTAATGCTTCCTTGTGATGTAAAATGTCTTCCTTCTTAGGTTCAGGATTTGATCACAAGAAGACTACCAGCTCATCTCCTTGGGTTTGGAAGAAACTAAATAGACAGTGAAGGAATGATCACAAGAAGACTACCAGCTCATTTCTGTATTTAGCTATTTTACTCTAAATCTGGTCTATTTTGTTGGTTATGTTTAGTTGTGTTGGCTTTTTAATTGTTACTTAAGTGAGTATACTTTTGTGTACCAGCTATTTGATACCTGTATAAGCACGCAAAATTACACTAGTTCATCTGCTACTATGAAAAATTGCGGCCTAACTGTTGTGAGAAAATGGGTCGTCAATAGTATGTTCATAGTCACATCTGTTAGCAATATTCCATTAACAGATCTCGGTATTGTGCCCCAGTACCAGCAATGACCAGGGTAGACTACGTAAAGCTGGGGATACTAAAATCAACATAATCTTTAAGACCATTAGATTTTGACCACAACAACAACATAAATCAACTCAAGGATTGGTAGAGCAGATGAAATCCAACTGTAGAGTTTAGAGGTAACAATGCCAAACATATATAATATTAATCTTTGCATCATACATTAGATCTAAAGCATAAATGAAGAGTTTCAACTCTTTTCTGACATATAATAGGTCAGCATAACAAGGTTCGAACTTTCTTTAAGCAATAAAGCTTTCATGCTCGGCAGAAACCTACTGCCTCAAGCCCTCAATGATGTATGACGCGTAGAGGTCCCTGCAGTTTTTACATATCATTAAGTCACTGAAATGAAAAGTTTCTTTCCTCTCATGGAGAAGTTTTAAATGTGCTTCATTCCCTTCCCTTTAGTCTTAGTTCTGTGAACAAATACTAATAACTTCCTTTTACAGTTAACCATGGATTAAGAAGGAAGAAGTGGTGTTTGTGCACAACTTTTGGAATTTGTGGGTTGGTATTGGTGAATAAATTAAAAGATCACAGATTCTCAGATGACAAAAGCAAAAATATAAATAAAATAAACCAAAATATATAGGTATATAAGCAAATTTCAGGCTTGTTGATGAGATATTTACATGGAATACTTGATAGCATTGACGGCATCCGCAGCTGGGAGGAAGTCATTCACTGCAACCTCCTTGTTTTCATTCTTTTTATCTGTAGAAGCAGAAAATTACAAGAACACGTGATTTAATGGTTATATATAAACTACTTGTAAAAAAAATATCTTGTGATAAAAAGCTCATACAATCTTCAAAGAAGCGGCGGATCTCAGCAAGTCGGTGAGGAGGAATTTCCTTAATGTCGGAGTAATGCCTGAACTCAGGGTCGTCAGCACAAACCGCTATTATCTTATCATCCTTTTCACCCTATTTTCATTTATTAAACAATTTATATACTGTGAGAAACACAATTTAGGATTATTGCATCTTTTCTTTTTCTATTTTTAAAAAGCAACTTTTTTTTATCATTTATGGAAATCTTGAGTGAAACAACTTCTAGTCATTGACGCATTACATAATATATATATAAGTGTGGATAATAATGAAATACCTGATCAATCATAGGCATGAGACCAATAGCACGGGCCCGCAGAAAACAACCTGGCAGTACTGGCTCCTGTAAAGACAAGAAATTATTGCGATTCTAGAAGTTGAGTCAAAGCCAAAGTAATTCTTACATGTTAAGATGAAGAAAAGTAGAATACCTGCATGAGGACAAGCACATCCATAGGGTCACTATCCTCACAAAGTGTTCGTGGAATGAACCCGTAGTTGTGCGGGTACACCACTGACGAGTACAGCACACGGTCAACCTATTATGAAAAAAGTTACCATTTCCCCCTCAATTCAAAATGAAGAAGTAGGCTTTTAGTACAGTAGGTTGGTAATAGTTTTGTGTGTTTTTGAAGCCAAAGCTATTAGCTCCCATGAAGTTAAATTTATTGTAAAAATTTACAATAACAGAAAGAAAGTCAACCAATATTTTAGTACGGTACATAGCCAACTCGAATATTTCATATTCAGCTGAGTACATCATGAAGATTGGTTCCAAGATCAAATTAAGGCTTAAATAAGTTTGAATGTGACGAAGAAATAGTGTGAAAGAGAACCTTGATGAGACCACTTGCTTTGTCCAATTCGTACTTCACCTTGCTGCCTCTTGAAATTTCAATCACCTGCATTCATTCATTTAGTTGGTTTCTCTTTGTTTATTCATTTTATATTCTTTTATTTAGATTTCCGTTTGTCAGAAACTAGTAATATCCAATTACAGGAAGTTAGAAATGACTCACACAATTGAAAACAGCTGGAGCTCCAGGTCCTGTATTGGAAACAATAAATATACTAAGAAAAGAAAACAAAGGAAATAAGAAAAGATACTCTTTTTTCTAATGCACACAAAAATGAAAAACAAATTTGGAAATGAATGTCCGACCTATCTCAAGGTCATGCCAGGGGTGAGCGGCAATAGATTTCCTGGACATGGAAGAGAGAATGCGCTCATTCAGTGCAGGACGACGTAAGGTTGGGTTAGCATTTCCATCACCTGTTCCTGCCATCTCTATAACAAAGTACAAGAGAATAATGAGATATACAAAAATGCAATTCTCTTCAAATTCTCCATCAGTGGAGTAAGATAGGACACAAGTGATTAAGAATACGTTTCATGACTATCAGTCTACCAATTGTTGGTATAAGTGATCTACTGGTTCTTCTATTAGGATATGTAGAAAAAGACCTCAAGATTTGTCAGATCTTTTTTCCTTATTGAAAAAGTTAGTACTAGGTAAAATTTGGTCTAGTAAAGAAATTAATCAGGTGAGAAATTGATTTAATCAGAAAGGTTACCCTGCTCCAAATATACAGTAAGGTCCACCTTAATCAAGAATTACAAGCAACTCCAAAAATTGGGGGTAAATTTTCAATTTGGCACGTTTCAGTAAAATACCAGCTTAAATAGTTAAATTGAAGATATTTTCTTTCCTTTCTTTTCACATAAATCTGATAGGGTTTTGGCAAAACATATATTTGTTTGATTTTTCAAGAGCATTCATGAACTAGAAAAACACTGTAGCGTACAATAGAAACAGCAAATTTACACTAACATCTCTCCAGTCTAACAATATTACCAAAAAATCCAAAACCATCTTCAATCGTCTATCTACTAATATTTTCGACAGATCACTACCGATCCACATAAATAACGAAAAGGTAAAGGGGGGAGATGGTGAACAAGATTAACAAAAAAAAAGTTATAATAAAAGAGATCAATTAACTGAGTGTAAGAAGACAAATCTTCACCTATAAAGAAGCAAAAAGTCCAATACGATCGGAGAAAAACAGCACTACTCACAGTTCAGTGGTGTAACCGACTTCCTCGGAGGAGAGGAGGAGAGAGATGAGGAGCAAGAGGCTGTGTATTTCTTTTATTTATACAGAATAATTGGTAAAGTTTCCTTGGTTTAGCCGTTACGGGTCTTTCGGCCGTGTATTTGTTTGATTGCAACGTGTAGGTACCGATTTCATTACAGTTCTCCAAGCGAGCAATTGGGAAGTTATTATAGAAAATAATAACTTTATAAATAGACATGGTCCTCGCTTGTATGGTTAAATTGGACCTTGTATATTTATTTAAGATTTAATTGATAAAATGTATCCGAAGAATGAGTAATTCCATTGAGTGATTATTTGGACTAATCAAACTAAAAAAGTTGTGAATTTAGAATTTGGTTGGTTGAGTTTGGATTGAATTTTGATTAACCTTACAAATAAATTTTAGATACAAATTTTGTAAAAAAAATGATTAAGTAAAACCTCATCCGACCGTTTTATACATTATTTTTCTTACAAAAGATTGTTTAAATATAACTAAAATAGTAATATTATTATAGAAATAATTTGGATACTGTTATTTTTATTGTTAAATTAAAACTTTCTCAAAGGTATTGTTAATTAGTTAGAATATGTTATATTTTTATTTGTATTTTTAATTACAACTTACTATTTATAGAATTTAATGATTTTTTATCATAATTAGTTTGACGGATTAAAATTTTATAACCCAATTATCCGAGACGGAGTCAGACTTTCAAACTATAGAGGTCAAACACACAATGAAAACCAATCATATAAATTTTCCTATGACGAATGAAAATCAATTTTACAATAAATAAAATTTTACTCTAAATTATAAAAAAAAAATCATACCTAAATATTTTTTTCTTAAAATGGGAGTCAGTACCCCCATTCCTTTCATTTGATTCCGCCCCTGCCGGTTATAATTACTCGGATTGACGAGCTCAATTAAACACAACACCTAAGTTCCACTTTGGAGAAATTGATTTAGCTCATGCAAATTGCACAAATATATAGCAGTTTATTTGTTTATCTACAATCATATCTTTGAGTATTTTTTAATATCACATTATTAATACGCATGCTGAATTATCCATGCCTTTCACTTTTGAGTCATCTTTCATTTATTTTGTCGAAAATATTTTTTTTCATTAAGATATATTACTTAAATAAAATAAATAGATGTTTAAGAGTGTTTTTTGCCGATGATATCTTCGCGGATACTCTTGTCGGTAATACCGATACGCTCAAAAATAACAATTTTTATTGGTGTACTATCAACAATAGTCACTTTTTACCCTCGCAAATAGTGACACCGACGGTATCTTCAACTGGTTACAAAGATGTACTTGAATTTAGTTTTTATTCAGAGTCAAATCCGATTATTTTTACCTCATTTAGACCTACATTTAAATTGTTATTTACAAATTAGATAATTGACTCTGCAGTAAAATCGTTGAATATAAATTACATTCAAATCAAAACAAAATGTGATTATATATAATTAATCCAAACTTACAATCATATTACACTAAGGTAACGCCGTAATTATTTAATTAGATTGCATTATTTAAATTGTAAAACGAAATTGCTTGATTATGCATTTTTACCCATTAAAATGGTTATAATAATTAGTTGTAGAATTGTTATTTTTTAACTAATTGATTAGGTTTATGTATAACATATGAAATATAATCGGTGTCAATTATAGACCATGCTTAATAAAATTTTATGAAGAACCCTTATGGTCCACGGAGGAAATGAAGACCAAATCCTCCCACTCCTCGTATCCGTAGGCCGACTGTTCGTATTCTTGGAGAATATACCTGATTGAAAATAATTGGTAGACCTGTTCTTTGCTGCGCCATGTACATATCATGCTAATTAATGATTATTCGTTGTGACATCAACTGCAGAATCCGATTTAGCAACTCTTTTTTTTTTTTAGGGTTGGTGTGTGTGTCTGACCTGTCAGTGTACATCACCGTCAATCCTATGAATCCATATCCTCGACGGTACCGTAAAAGATTCTCTTTTACAATTAGTTATTTACGGTTTGAGATTAACTCTCAGCCGGTTTAGGATTCGGGCTGACTGGGGGGGCAGTATTATTGGGCTTTGAGATTCGTGCCAAGTTAAAAAGAACGGCCCAGATCAAGTAATTGTAAAAGATTCCCTTTTACGGTACCGTCGGTGATATGAATTCCAATCCTATAGTTTGTCGTTTTCCAGCACAATCAGGAAAGCAACGAAAAAGTGCTTATCGCGGCTTCCTTGAGGAATATTCTCTTCAGAGTGGGCGATCTAACCAGCATCTATTCGAATTTGGTTCGATGATCTGAAATATTTTTGATCCGAGTCAAAATTTACATGTATTTCATCCACACAAAATTTAGACCTGTCGGAGATAATTTTCGCAAGGATCGAACGGTTCGATTGACAAGAGACTGAATTTGATTCAAGTCCATCAAATTGTCTCAAATTTATATTCTCTTACTATTGGTAGGACATGTTGATCTCCTACATAAAATCAAACAGAATATATATTTTTTAATTTCTTGACAAAATGTCTTATGGACCCCAAATGTCCTTTCCCTTTTCCTCCTCCCTCGAGTGCGTATCCTCTCAGACAGGGGCGAAAGGAGTAAAAAGTAGTGGAGTCAATTGACTCTTATTTATTTATTTTTCAAAATTATTGTACTTATATATGGTTTTCTATATAATTTAAAATAAAATGTTACGGGTAATATAAAATTGATCTCCATTTGCAGCATGGAAATTTTATATGATTAACCCTCATTCGCAATTGATTTTCATAATCATAAAGTCTGACTCTGCCTTGCTTCCGATATCTCAACTTTTGCATGATTGACGTGTATGGTGTCTATTCGGGAATATCACAGGACCCATATATGTGTTTTGAGATTCGTGCAGAACATATTTAAACGGTTGAGATTTAAAAAAAACACTCAAAGTTTGAGATATCTGAGAGGATGCGAATTCTCGAGTCCATATCCTCGACGGTACCGTAAAAGATTCCCTTTTACAATTAGCTATTTACGGTTGAGATTAACTCTCAGCCGGTTTGGGATTAGGGCTGACTGAGGGGGCAGTATTATTGGGCTTTGAGATTCGTGCCAAGTTAAAAAGAACGGTCCAGATCAAGTAATTGTAAAAGATTCCCTATTACGGTACCGTCGGTGATATGAATTCGCGAATTCTCCCCCTCCTCTCTCTCTCTTTCTCCAAGTTACTCTTCAAATTACTTTAATTAGCAAATTGGATACATTACTTATTTAGAAACGGCGATAATTAACTTATATTGTAGAATCTTTTTAATATATTGGTCCTTTAATCGTTATAATACATGATATTAATTTATTTTGTACAATCTATTATAAAATATGCGCAGCCTTTGTTTGTGGAGTCTCTGAACTCTGCACAGACGAAGGATGCTTGGATAATATTGGACTATTTCATAAATAGATATTAAAAAAAATATTAAGATGGTAACTAAGAAAATTCGGCACTTTAGTTTTCACGTTTAGTTGTGCATACAAAAGCTTGCAACTTGCAACGATTTTGTAAGGATGCATTGTCGCATTGTCTCTGACAATGGGTAACATTTGATTTAGGGGAAATGATGATAGTTCTGTTAGGCCCTCCAAATGATTATGCACCGCAGCCATTTTATTTTTAATAACCAACTTTGTATAATCAATTAATCATAGAGTCACGGTGTTCTTGCCAATTTGTCATCTGAAAAGAGAATTGCTCGCACACATTTTATGTTGAAACATAAATTAGAAAGAAATCTTTTTAATTTTCCTTTCAATAAATTTGATCAATTTTCTATTTAATTGATCAAATAATTATATTTTCCATATTTAATTTTCACATGAGATATTGATATGTTATTAGAGAATTAGTAAACTTAATTTTAAAAAGATTGTATAGAAGAAATTAATACCATGTATTACAACAATTGTTACAAGAATCATATATTAAAAAGATTCTACAAAATAAACTAATATTATTTATGTTTGGTTTAGGCTAATAAGATTCTACGTTAAGATGATTTTATACTAATAAATAAGTTACATGCACAAATGATTACTAATCATTTGTCAAGAAAATCTGAGTCCACCGGAACATTTTTGTCAAGAAATTTGGAGAGTGTATTTTTTTTTTCAAAAGATAAGTTCGTTTGTAAATTTCTCCGTCTCCTACTTTGATTTTGGCTAATATTTTCTTGGATTTTGCACAGTTCTTGAATCAAAATAGATCCGCAAAAATTGGCGCATATCGCTGAGAAAGGAAGGCCATCTGAAGCATAAAGAATAATTAAAGGTACATTCAATTCATAAAATATTGTATAGAGTAGTGCTCTCGCTGCATCTCACTTTCTAATAAAAAATTTAAAGTACAAGATTCAAGACAAGATCTATCTTATTAACAATAAAACGAATATGAACTTAACATTGTTAAGTTTTATGTAAGTTTAACTTAAAAAATCAATTTAAAACATTAAAATAAAACATCAAAACCGTTCAAATTACTATGCATAATGAATGGTGTATTTTTATAAAAAAAATTATACATTTATTTAGTATATAAAGTCAAATGATAAAAAATGATGAGAAAAAATAAATAAAGATAATTTTTTATTTCACCACCTGACTTATATGCTAAATGATTTTATAAATAAATAAATTTTAAACATATCACTCACAAAATAGATTATTTTGAATTTCTCATGTAAAAATAATATGATAATTTTTGAAGTTAAACTCACTAACAACCATGATGAGCTACAATTGGACTGGTTTAATTTAGTTGTCATTTTACACAAAACAAATGGTATATATCGCTTCGGGAGAATGTTTGCCAGACATAGATAAGTCATATAAACATAACAATATGTTAAAAATGAAGAAATTTCAATTAAAACTTTTAACCATTCGATAAACAGAAAAATGTAGCGTCCGAATCTGCTGTTATTATGAGAGAATAACAACAGATTCCAATTAAAAAATGTAAATAAGTTAATTTATAATTAAGTGCAAAGGATTTTCAGGCCATATTTTTTATTTTCGAATACACATTTAATTTCCAAATTAATTGTTATTATTTAGAAGAAGTTCGGGACTTTAATTGGAGAAAAAAAAATGTTTGAACACTAAGATAATTCCTAAAGGAGAGCGCTTTTCCCCCGAACTTTTATGAATAGAAATTAAAAAAAAGGATCAAAATTTAATATCTCATTTGATAGTTCATGGCGTCCGGGACAAGTTTAGAGCGTCCCAAAAACCAAATAAAAAAAAACCCGGCCCAAAAAAGGAAATTAAAGAAAAAAAATGTTCCGAAATTTTTATTTATATAATAAAAAATATTAAATTTCAAAATCTACACTCTGTGCAGAGAAATTTTAAAATTTGTCCAAATCGGAAATTAAATTCCGATTTCATACAAACTTTCTGCAAAAAAAATTTGCGTTTCTAATTTATTTATTTTTATTAAACCAAAACCGACTGAATCCCTATGCTCTCCTTGAAATCAGTGCCGCAAAAAATAGAAAGAATCCAAATAGAAGAATCCAAATAGAAGAATCCAAAACCAAAAAAATTTCGGACACATTTTTTCATTTTTAAAAAATAGAAGAATTCAAATATTTTTTGTATTTATCTAGAAGTGACTTTTGAACCGGGATCAATAATTCAGATCCAAAATATTTTTATTTTTTTCAATAACACACAAAAAAATATTTTAATTTTTCTTACAACCGCGAAAAATCCGGCCTGAAAAATGTTGATCGGGTTATTTGTCGCAGTCTTTCTAATAAATCAAATTATATAGTATTCCATCTATTTTCAAAGAAATATATAAAATATTTCTAATATTTCAATACAAAAAATAAATAAATTATAACATTTTTTTTAAAAAAAAACTTAAACCTGGAAATTAATTTCTAGTTTTGGAATTCATAACCAAAATCGGAAATTTATTTCTTGGTTCCGGAATTCCAAAATCAAAACCGCAAATTTTTTTTGCGGTTTCGGAATTCCAAAACCGGAAAATAAATCTGCGGTAATTCGGCCTAAAACCAGAAAATAAATATGTGGTTTGGGCAGTTTTCGAAATCTTGTCAAACAGAATGCAAATTTTGAAATTTAATATTTTTTTTGGATATTAAAATTTCGGGAAAATGTTAGATGCCACATTTTATGGTAAAAACTGTGCATTTTGATCTGTTAATATTTTAGTTTGAATATTTCAAGGGTAGACTTTGATTCTTGTTTGGTGAAAATATTCAGGCGATTATCATAATCATGGTCTCCAGTTGATAGGCGACTCGCAGTTGAGTATGCATGTCATGTGCGCCGCTAGTGGTTTGACAGTGCCCCTAACGGGCTGCCCGAACCCGGTCCGCCCGTGCCCGGTGCCCGGGGTACCCGTACCCGTGCCCGGGTATACCCGGGTAAACGGGTACACGGGTACGGGTCTCAAACGGGCAGGGCGGCTATTTTTGGAAACAAACCCGGGTGTACCCGTGTACCCGCACCCGGTAACCCGTGCCCGTTTACCCGCTATCCTGGGACCTGGATAGCGAATAGTCCACCATACACCGCGCCATCCTGTGGAGTGTGGACCGCGCCTTCCCTGTGGACCGCGCCATCCCCTGTGGACCGCGCCAAAAATTCATTTTTTCTAGCGCCCAGCGGGAATCGAACCCGGGATCAATGCTATGGACTCCAAAGGCCTTAACCACTACACTACTTCAAATTTGATGTTATAAACAAGTAGCTTTTATACTTAATCTATATCCAAAACTTTTGATATATATATTTTTTGTTTTGTTTTGAATTGATATTTAATTTATATAATACAAGTGTTGAACTAATAATATAATATAATAGACGTATCGTATCCTTGATTATTGTTTTAAAGTAATTGATTTAAGATATTTTTTATTTATATTTTATTTAACCTATTAAAAATAAATGAACGTTTAGAAAATATATTATGAATTTAAAATGAACGTTTACAAAATATATTATCAATTTAAAATGTAAACTACAAATTTCGAGATATAAATAAATTATGAAACTATATAATTAGAATGCCGACATTTTTATTAATATCCAAAGTTTAATACAAATTATTAATTATGTTGAATATTAATATCCAAAGTTATATTACTTCTTTTGAGTTTTGATATATAATTAGCATATTTATACTAAAATACGCTAGATTAATTGAAATTATGTTGAATAACACTATATTATGTTAAATTACGCTAAATTACATTACATTACGCTAAAATACGGTAAATTACGCTAAATTACAAATGAATAGGGAGGATATTTTTCACTGAAAAGGCGAAAAACGACGATGAAACTTCAAACGGTCATAAAACGGCGCTCGAGTGTCCGATTTCAGCAAACGACCACTTTTCGGAAAGCTTGAGAAAATGCGCATGCGTCTGTGCCGGCTATGCCGGATTGCGAAATTCAGAATCGCCAAAAAACAAAGGGAAGAGCCTCAAAACTTGAGTTGAAGTTTCCGATTAAGATTTTCATTTCTATCATTCAATCCAAGTAGCTCAGTAAATTAGTTACATAATGAACTTGCAGATTACCAATTTTTACTATTTTTTGGAATTTTTTTACTATTTTTTATGATTCATGAAAGATGAGCAAAATCAGTCTACTATAGCGTAATTTTGTGTAGTTTAGTGTTTTTTTACCGTATTTCAGCATAATTAGCGAAGTTATTGTAATTTAACGTAATTTAGTATAATTGAACATAATTTATTGTAATATAGTGTAATTCAACATAATTTCAAGTAATCTGCGTATTTTAGTATAAAATTGCTCGTGTAAAGAAATAAATAATTAGACTTGTACTTAGCCGAATAAATATACAAATTTTCGAACAAATAATTTTTATATATAAGTTACAAATTTTATTTATTTAGGAATTATAAAGATGTGACTTGATAATTTTATGTATATATATGAGCTTGGCTACTATGCTTATATAAGCAAAAGCCCCCATATGCTTATAACTCATTTTTGCGTTTCCAATGTTCAAATGGTCGATCCGACCGTTCATCTTGTTCTCCATATTAATATGTGCTTGGAGACTAAATTTTACATTTTTCTGAATTTTTTTACTATTTATTAAGCCACTTTGAAAATTGCTGATCTGGGTGAACAGTAAAAACAGTGTTTCCAAAATTCTGGACCACCAGATCAGAAACTTTCAAAGTGGCTTAATAAATAGTAAAAAAATTCAGAAAAATGTAAAATTTAGTCTCCAAGTACATATTAATATGGAGAACAAGATGAACGGTCGAATCGACCATTTGAACATTGGAAACGTAAAAATGCTCATTTAAGCATATGGGGGCTTTTGCTTATATAAGCATAGTAGCCAAGCTCGTATATATATATACAATATTTGATATTTAGATTTAGATTTGAATTTAGATTTAGATTTATATTATCAATTTAAATTGAACGTTTACAAAATATATTATCAATTTAAAATGTAAACTACAAATTTCGAGATATAAATAAATTATGAAACTATATAATTAGAATGAGAGTTTGAAAATAAAATAAAATTACTCGTGTAAAGAAATAATATTTCGTACGACACGTAATAATATTCGTACGACACGGTAAAAAAAATATAACAAATCAGAACACAAAACAGAAAACAGCAAAAAAAAAAAAAATCTACCCGTGCCCGTCCTGCCCGTGCCCGCTGTACCCGTTGTACCCGTCTACCCGCAACGGGCACGGGTTTGAGACGGGCAGGGCGGAGTTTTTCAAAAAAAAACCCGCCTACCCGTGCCCGTTGTACCCGCTGTACCCGTACCCGTCCTGCCCGCTGCCCGGGACGGGTACTGCCCTGCCCTGCCCGAGGTACCCGTTTGCAAATCACTATGCGCCGCCTTCTAATGAATTAATAGTCACAAGATGTCTTTCAATTTGTAAATTTCTAGGATCAAATTATACGCACCATAAGAAGCATTGAAGTTCAAACGTTATTTTATGTGTGTATGCATGAAGTCAATGTTACAACATCCAAGAATTTGACTGCTTCAGTCGTTCTCTCTTGATAGTTGATAGTCTCTGTGTTCTCTCTCATTAAGGCCTGTTTGGCTGCTCCCCAAAAGTTACTGTTTACGTCGGAAAAAAAAAATTCACTCAGAGTGAATTTTTTTTTCCCACATGAACAGTAACTTTTCAGTTCAAATTTTTTTTTATCCCACACCCACACCCATTCCCTAGAGGCAGCCAAACAGGCCCTAAGGGGCTGAGGAGCGAGAATCCACATCCTCTCATGTTACCTGAGCTACAACTATTAAATTTTAAATTTAGACCATTCTTTAACATGACACGAATATCAAAGCAGCCTCATACTATAGTTACACTCAATGTTGTAAAATGTGGTTTTATTCAATATATGCAGATTTTAAAATGAGAATTCAGATATATATTCATATGCGGTATGCTGCTGCATATACGGATTTTCATGCGGACTTATATATGCGGATTTTAAAATGAGAATTCAGATATATATTCATATGCGTGTATTTTATACTACATGTATATATAGTATATGAAAAACTTCACTTAAACATATATAGCCAATAGCTAATAATGAGCCATAAATTCAGCTGCTCAAATCCTTCGGTCCAAATTAGTAATAAAATAATGTAAACACTAAATTCACGTGAATTTCACCCAGAGCGTTCGTCTGGAGTAACTGGTATAATATCACTTCTTTAGTCCAACTCTTAAAAACAAAAGAAAGAAATTTTTTGAGAGCCTATAAAAGAAACTGCATGGACTATGAAAAACTTCACTTTACTGGACTTGTGTCCGGATAAATATGAAGAATTGGGTCTGGGTTTTACTGCATATCTGATCCTTTTTGCATTAATAAATGTTTGATCAGAACTTGGAATTTTTTTAATTAATTAAAATAAACATTTATATGGACTGCATGGTATAATGTGGTCTGTATGGACTGCATATGTGGTTGTATATGCAAAACTGCATATATAGGACTGCATGAAGATTTTCATACAGTTTCCGACTGCATACGCATATGCGGCCGCATTTAACAACACCAGTTACAATAGGCGCCGTTTTTCTTTGCCTGATTGAGATTAAATCTGGGCCATTTTTTATCTGAAGAGATACGCATCCGATTAGTGGCGTAGTCAGGATTTTCATTAGGGTAGGCAAAAAAAAGAGTTACAACCAGGATTTCCATCGCTAGCTCCGCATAGCTTGTCTCTCTGCTCAAGTTGCACAACCGCAACTTGTGATTTTTCTTTCTCCATAGTTTTCTTTCTTAGACAGGAAATTCAATACTGGAAAATAGAGTCTGAGAGAACACAAGGTGGTGGCTAGTGGAAAGAAGGTTTGCAGGTTAGGGTTTACGTCAGAGTGCCATGGTCTAGCATGGGCCGAGGCACCGGTGTCAAGAAACTAGAATCATGATGTTGAAAATCGAAATCAGAATTAGAATCGGTAGGAATCAGACAAAATCAAATAAAAAACTTGATTTTTTTTTCAAATGAAGCTTGTTTTATACTTAAAAAAATATAATTTTTTTTTTGTAAAAAAGTATTACATTTATTTAAAAAAAATCTTTTCTCGTTTATTTATATATTTATCTATTTGCTTTGATAAAATCAGTTTGGTTGGAGATCCCATGTACTTCTCTTTTTCTCCCAAATTGATCTCGGAGACTACTAATTTCCATCTCAAATTTTTTTTAATGCTGATTTGTCCACTCAATAACTCATTTCAGCCTCTCACTCCAGTCAATAGTCACTGTATTCAATATTTTTTTAGTACTCCGCCCATAAATAAATGTTGGCCCATTAACTTGAACCATCTAAATAATGACTGTCAGAATCACCTTCTATTATAGTTCTTTTTCTCTTCTTTCTCTGTGAAACGACAGATCGACGACAGCTGCAAAATATGAACTGTGAGTTTTTTACAGGGGTAGACAACGAAGTTTATCACGGGTAAGCAAGTGCCTCACAAATTCTAAACTTAAAGATCTAATTTTATTGGAGAATAAGGATTAAGGAGCAACTGAAATACTACTCTCTAGCAAGAGGAAATATCAGTTTCTAATTAATTTCTTATAGTGAATACTGTGGAGAACTTTTACTTTGAAGTCTCAACTTAGTGCAAGATGTTCTTGGAGACCGTTTCAACAAACGAAGGGATTCAAGAGATCTAGAAGAGAATGCGACTTCTCTCTACTTAGCAAATTGATTATCTAAATCTTCTTTTGTAGATAGATTTATGATGGATGAATGAGTAGACAATTTATTTGCACTTAAGAATTGTTTGAGTAAAATTAGCATAATAAAGTAGATTCATAGATGCTTGTAAAATGATCAAATTTTTTAATTTTTAACATCTTAACGCATCATGAAATCTTTCAGTCAAGTGGTAAAAAAATGATGAAAAATGAATGCATAAAATAACTTATAAAAAAATTATTTTTTTGACCGATTGACTTTGTACTAAATAAATTCGAAACTTTCAAAATTTTGTATGTAAACACATCACTCATGAAGTATATCAATTTCATCGGTTTGGATTCATCATTTGAGCCAATCCAATATATTTTTAGAGTTATGTTCATCAAACCTCTTGATGAGCAGAACACACGCCAACTTTGCTCAAACTAGAATTACTTATTTAACAAAAAAAACCTGTATTTATCATTGCACATCGAAAATATATGTTAAATCACCACTCACCAAATATGAGATAACCAATAAGTTAAATTCTATTTTCTCTATATACAAATATCAATACTTTAGACGATGCAAAACACGAAGCACAACATATATTCACTAAACCAGATATTGGTTAACACAAATATTAGTATCGAATTGAGAACCACTTTTTGATGACAAAAATAATATTCTCCATGTGAAAAGTCACAAGTTCGAAATCTTAAAAAGATAATTTTTTGTAGACATTAAAAAGTTAGATAACTTGACCTCTAATATTACTTAAAAAAACAAATATTAATATCGAATAAACTTCGTGTTTCTCTGCTCTGATATTTGAATTTTTTTTTGTATCTATCACAGATTAATAAAAGAATCATTTATAAGACATTAAATTACATCGATCTAGTATTTCTACGAAATAACCTCCCAACCCCCACATCCAAAAAAAGAAAGAAAGGGAACCTCCCCTAATAAAAAGAAAAAGAAAAATAAAGAATACTTCTGATCTCACTGAGCTTAGAAAAACTATTGTTTAGCACTTTAGCTAAGTTGGTACAATCATTTAAGAATATGAGTTTTCAGGCATAAGAATACTTCCAAGATGAATTTCATAGTAATTAGGAAAATAATCGCTGCTACGCACTGATGGGCTCTCAGTCTCTCATTGACATGAAATAATTGAGTCACTACCAAGTTTTCAAAAAAAAAAAAAAAAAATACATGAAACAATTGTCCACATATGGCGCTGAATTTAATTTGTGAAGGACTTATGAGTGAGGCTATGGTGCTATGCATAGCACCAATGGCTAGTGTACTACGGCTCAATATGGTACTTTTTAAAATCCTAACGGTCGATCTGAACCGTTCAATGTGATATCCATATGAATATGTACTTGCAAACTAAATTTTATATTTTGTTGAATTTTTTTACTATTTTTTTAGATAGGTAGAAAAATCAGTGTTTTCTGAAAATTATGGACCATCAATTTTTACCTATCTAAAAAAATAGTAAAAAAATTCGAAAAAATATAAAATTTAGTTTGCAAGTACATATTCATATGGTTATCACATTGAACGGTTCGGATCGACCGTTAGAATTTTAAAAAGTACCATATTGAGCCGTAGTACACTAGCCATCCGTGCTATGCATAGCACCATAGCCTCACTCAGGACTTATTGTCTATAGTCGGAAACTTTTAACTTAACTACAATTTAATTAATACGAGGGTGGTGATTGAAAAAATGTTTTCTTTTTATTCTGTTCTACCTGCATTTCTTAAAAAGAATGCTAATAAAATAGAATCGTAAGCTTTAGTAGAATGAATAAGGCCTTGCCCAATAGAAGAACACAAGCATACAACTACACATGTCTCGGATATTTGAGAACTCAACAAAACTTAGTTGCGGAAAGTAACTTTTTATAGAACTATGTGGCTCCATCCGTATGAACTCGGTTTAAAATATTTATGACGGAATATATGCACATTATTCGTGGGATATTTATGTCATTGAACGGTCCACAATATTTAAATTTGAACCAATTAGGCAATTATATGAATCCTGCATTGGGAAAGAAAGTGGGCATCAGATTGTTTAAAGGGGCTTTTCTATTTCTATTTCCAGTGCAAAGAAAGGGGCTTTACATCTGTAGGGCTGCCCTTTATTTTACTTTGGGCCTAATCTGTATCAGTAAACTCATCGGCAGTCTTTCACCGGTTAACATATCTATCAACACATTATTATATATGTTGGGAGTTTTTCGGAAAAGAGAGAAAAAAACAGAAACTATTCAGCAGCAGAATTTTTCTCACAACTTCATTGATTCATTAACAGAAAATACACAGTATTTAAGATGGTGCCTCTCCCTAATTTCGCACCCCACTAACTCCACTAATGCTGCTATAACCAACCTATAACCAACCCACTACATGACATATTAATTAAAAACTACCCACTACTTCCTGCACATGTCTAAATAGATAACTTGCTGCCTAAGTTTACAATCAGTTTTTAATTAATTCTAAACAGAAAATAAAACTGCTCTAAAACCGAAACTTCTAAAAAAACTGCATCTTTTATTCATTTTGCTGCTGACTTGGATTATTTTCAACACCCCCCCTTAATCCAAAGTCCAGCACATTCATCATGTCTCGACACCAGTTAAACTTCTCTCGTGGGAGTGATTTGGTCAGCACATCTGCAACTTGCTGGTTCGTGTTCACATACTGCAACTCTATCATCTTTTGCTCAATCAGATCTCGTATGAAATGGAGACGAGTGTCTATGTGCTTTGTTCTGTTGTGATGCACCGGGTTGTTACTAATTGCAATTGTCGATTGATTATCACAATAGAGTATTGTTGCACCTTTCTGCTCACAATCTAACTCTTCCAATAAGCGCCTTAACCATACACCTTGGCATGCTGCTGATGTTACTGCATTGTACTCAGCTTCTGCGGTTGATAGTGCAATTGTTGACTGTTTCTTCGAATTCCAACTTATTACGCTGTTGCCAAAGAAGAACACCTGACCTGTTGTGCTTTTTCGATCATCTATGCTGCCTGCCCAGTCACTATCGCTGTAGCCTGTCAAACACGGTTCATCAACACCCTTGTACCACAGACCATAGCTTGTTGTACCTGCAATGTACCTAAGAATTCGCTTTGCTGCTCCCATGTGTTGTTTAGTTGGATTCTGCATGTATCTCGCAACCATTCCAACTGCATGTGTGATGTCTGGTCTTGTGTGCGTCAAGTACAATAGACCTCCCACCAAACTCCTAAACCGAGTTGCATCTGCTGCTCCGGTTCCATCAATAGCTGTCAACTTCTCGTTTGTATTCATTGGAATTAGTACGAGATTGCAATCTTTTAATCCGAACTTTTCTACCAAGTCTCTTGCATACTTGCGTTGGGACACAAAGATTCTCCCCTTCTCTTGTTCAACCTCCAGACCTAGAAAGTAATGCATTTCTCCTAGATCGGTCATCTCAAACACACGCATCATTTGCTCTTTAAACTCCTTCACCATTGCGT
Source organism: Carex littledalei (assembly GCA_011114355.1). Lineage (NCBI taxonomy): Eukaryota > Viridiplantae > Streptophyta > Magnoliopsida > Poales > Cyperaceae > Carex > Carex littledalei. The sequence goes on along the minus strand of CM022089.1, from coordinate 9,750,912 downwards.
CATCTGTGCCAAAATAAATCATATCATCAACATAGAGACATACTGCTATTAAACCTCCTTTTTCTTTGCGTTTGACATAGAGATTAGGCTCATTCTTGCTTCTCTCAAATCCCAATTTCTGAAAATGTGCATCAATCTTGCTGTACCATGCACGAGGAGCCTGCTTCAAGCCGTATAATGCTTTGAACAAACGGTACACCCACTGTTCTTTGCCCTTCACCACAAACCCTTCCGGTTGCTCAACATAAACCTCTTCTTTTAGTTCACCATTGAGGAATGCTGACTTCACATCAAATTGATAGATAGGTTGTCTCAATTGGGCAGCCATTGCAATCAACAACCGAACCGTTTCAAATCTGGCCACCGGGGAGAACGTCTCTTCATAGTCTATGCCTTGCTTTTGCGCATATCCTTTTGCCACTAATCTTGCTTTGCATTTTAATACACTGCCTTCTGGACCAAATTTAGTCTTGTAAACCCATTTAACTCCAATTGCATTGCGATCTTTTGGTAATTCCACCAACTTCCAGGTTTGGTTTTGCTCGATTGAACTCATTTCTTCTTTCATTGCTTGCACCCATTCATTTCTTTCTACGGCTTCTTCATAGGACAATGGATCTGCTACATACAAAACCTGAGTTGCTTCATACAATTCTTGTAAGGATCGTACATTTCTTCCTTGTGTATCTGGATCAACCATCCGATGTGATGTACTAACTCGAGCTTGGACTGCTTTGCAGCTGCTCACTACTGCCTTCTTCTTCATCTTCTATTTTCTGCTATTGGTGTGTTGTCTTCCTCCATAGACCAACTCCAACTAGCATTCTCATCGAACATGATATTTCTACCGACTATAATCTTCTTTGTCACCGGATTAAACAACCTAAACCTTTAGATTGTATGCAATACCCAATGAACACACACTTTTCAGATTTTGAGTCCAGTTTTTTTCGGTTTTGTGTAGTTATGAGAGTGTAAGCGATGCACCCAAAAACACGCAAATGCCCCACACTGGGCTTCCTTTCAAACCACGCTTCAAACGGTGTTTTGTTCATCACTGCCTTGGTTGGTGATAGATTTAGAACATATACCGCTGTTGCTACTGCTTCAGCCCAAAAACTATTCGGCATACCTTTAGATTTCAGCATACTTCTTGCTAGTTCTACTACCGTGCGGTTCTTGCGTTCAGCTACACCGTTTTGCTCAGGTGTGTATGGAGTGGTCAGCTGCTGTAGCACCCCTTCTTTCTCACAAAACTGCTTGAATTCTTTTGATTGAAACTCACCACCGCGATCTGATCTTAGAGCTTTCAGCCTAGCCCCTGTTTGCGTCTCTGCCATGGCTTTGAACCTTTTGAACAGCCCAAACGCTTCACTTTTATAGCTAAGGAAATAAACCCAGGTCATCCTACTATAATCATCAATAAACAGCATAAAATACTTGCTTCCTCCCATTGATTCAACCTCCATGGGTCCGCACAAATCAGTATGCACTAACTCAAGTACCTTGGTTGCACGCATCGACTGATCTTTTGGAAATGGCAGCTTCGATTGCTTGCCAAACACACATCCTTCACATAACCCGATTTCACCAATTTTGGGTAACCCATTCACCATTTTCTTTTGATTCAACAATCTCAAACCATTCATGTTTAGATGACCATACCTTAAATGCCATAACTCGCTGGAACTAATCTCCTTGGCTGCAAGTGCCTTGTCTTTCACCTTGGTTATCTCCAGAGGGAACAAGTTGTTTCTGTCTTCTTGATTGTTGCCATCGTCTGATCCGTGGCTGCATCTACAATTCTGTAATTGTCGCCTTCAAACTTGATGGTACACCCGCTGTCCATCATCTGACCAATGCTGAGAAGGTTTTGGGATAGTTGAGGAATATAGTACACATCATGTAGCATCCGTGTATTGTGACTGCTGGTCTGCACGGCTACTCTTCCTTTTCCTTCAACATGAATCTCTTTATCGTCACCAAGCTTTACTGCCTTCTTGTATGACTCATCTAATTCATCAAATAGATGTTTGAAACCCGTCATATGGTTTGAGCACCCGCTGTCCAAAAACCAGATTTGACTCACATCTGATTTTTCATAGGTTTTGGCCATGAACAACCGTGCCTGATTGTTCTTCTCTTCAACAAAACTTGCTTGTCCTTCTTCTCTTTTCTTCTTGTAGCAGTCGGCCTGCACATGACCGGGCTTGTGGCAGTAATAGCACTCCACGTCTTGACCTTCTTCTCTCTGTTTCTTGTAGCAATCGGCTTGCATATGCCCTTTCTTGTGACAGTAGTAGCATTCTACATCTTTCTTCGGTTGATTAGAATGCGGTTGATTGTAACTCGGCTTGCCTCTGCCTCTGCCGCCTTGACTGCCTCGACCTCTGCTGTAACCTTGGCCTCTACCTCTGCCTTGCTGTTGGCTCCTTGAGGAATCGCCCTTGGTATAGAAAGCTTTGGTGTCGTCCTTCACTTCTGATCGGTTGAGACGAACTTCATGGACCTGCAGTGATCCCATCAACTCATCAAACGTGTAGGTGGACAGATCTTTGGATTCTTCGATCGCCGCCACCACATGATCAAATTTGGTTGTCAGGCTGCGCAACAGCTTCATCACAACCGTCTTTTCTGTGAGATCCTCGCCACAACTCTTGATTTGGTTGACGGTGGGTGACTCTTATGAGAAACGCTTGAACAGATTCGCCTTGATTCATGTTCAACGTCTCGAACTCTCTTCTCAAGCCTTGTAGCCTTATCTCGAGAACTTTTGAATTTCCCCGGAAGGCGGTTTTCAGTGTTGTCCATGCCTCCTTTGCCGATGTCGCTGCTGCGATTTTTGTGAACATCGTGTCAACAACACCTTGTTGAATGAAGAGCAGCGCCTTCGCTGTTTCTGTTGGTGTGGGATCATTGGCCGGTGCTCCCGACTCCACCAGTTCCCATAGACCTTGCGACTTGAGCAAAGTTCGTATCTTGGTGCTCCAAAACTCATAGTTATCTCCCTTGAACAGCGGAATCGAAGGATTCGAAACGCTCATGTTCTCTGCCATGGTCGGATCTGCCTTGATCTCTCACCTTTGGCTCTGATACCAATTTTGTTGGGAGTTTTTCGGAAAAGAGAGAAAAAACAGAAACTATTCAGCAGCAGAATTTTTCTCACAACTTCATTGATTCATTAACAGAAAATACACAGTATTTAAGATGGTGCCTCTCCCTAATTTCGCACCCCACTAACTCCACTAATGCTGCTATAACCAACCTATAACCAACCCACTACATGACATATTAATTAAAAACTACCCACTACTTCCTGCACATGTCTAAATAGATAACTTGCTGCCTAAGTTTACAATCAGTTTTTAATTAATTCTAAACAGAAAATAAAACTGCTCTAAAACCGAAACTTCTAAAAAAACTGCATCTTTTATTCATTTTGCTGCTGACTTGGATTATTTTCAACAATATACCCATCTAAACAAGAAAGAAAAGTGCCCGAACATCCAACGCTAGAAAGTACATGTAGAATGATTCCATGTCTCCAACAATGACATATGTACAGGACCAATAATTAATGCAATCAGAAAGAATAACAAAATAATATATATGTATATAGAGTAGAACTAGGGTGCTCTCGAGTTCACCAAGCCCTTGGTGAACTCAAGTCCAAAACTCATCGGATCGGCTTCAAACGACGAATCCGACCGTTGAAATCCGTCTACCTTACGAGTGATGCGTCTACATGCAAAAATTTTAAATTTTGAAATTAATTTTGCATAGAGTCAAATGGTCAAAATTAGAAGGTTAATAAATTAATTTTAATGCATTCATTTTTTGACGTTTTTTGACCACTTGACTCTATGCAAAATTAATTTCAAAATTTAAAATTTTTGCATGTAAACGCATCACTCGTAAGGTAGACGGGTTTCAACGGTCGGATTCGTAGTTTGAAGCCGATCCGATGAGTTTTGGACTTGAGTTCACCAAGGGCTTGGTGAACTCGAGAGCACCCTAGTTCTACTCTATATCTATATGAGGAGGGTTCAAATGCCTCCATTTTTAAAAACTTTAATAATTCAAAATTTAAAACTTAAAAGTCAAAATAAAACCGTTGGATATGATCTACATCATATTATCTATACACGTGTAAAAAATTATGATATTTGAATTTTGTTTTAGTTGTCATCAAGAGCTTGTAAAAAACGTACTAATGTGGATAATTTCTAGACGTTGATTTTTCAACTTATTGATTCACATAAAAACAAAATCGAAATGTGATAATTTTTTATGAACACATAGATAAAATGATGTAGATCATATCCAACGGTTTTATTTTGACTTTTAAGTTTTAAATTTTGAGTTATTAAAGTTTTAAAAATGGAGGCATGGTGGAGACACAAAAAATGGAGGCATTTGAACCCTTCTATATATATATATATAGTACTACTCACAGTTTACTGATACAAGCGCTTTCTCCGTTAAGGAGAGAGAGACGAGGATATATTGAGGAGCAAGAGGTTGTGTAACCCTCTATTTATACTAAAGGATTGATAAACTTTTTGTAGGATGACGATTCATTGTGGTTCCGTAAGAAAATGACAAGCACAAACTTCATCTGGACATGGTCCTCACTTGATTATTTATATAAAAATGCCTCTATTTATTCAACTTTAGTATTTAATTGATAAAATGACGATTTCATCATTGTGTAATATTTTCCACCATTATTGATAATCAAATTTTAAATATGCACGACGAATTTTGTTTAGGATAATCGTTCTGCAAAAATGAAAGTACTTTCTGAATAAAACATCTTAGATAGTCGCAACTCGCAAGTCTATTCATGTTTTGTAAAATAAAACTAATAATGTAATAAAAATGATGTTTTTATTGATAATTTAATATAGAATATGCTTCAATGATTCATTTGAAATTCGATTTATTTTTTGCAATTAAGGTTTTACATTAATAGTTCCATTTACTAACCCAATGTTCAATATAAAAAATATATATTTTTTAGTGTAAGTTATATTCAATTATATATAACAAATTATAATTGACTTTATATCTTAAAAATCAATCGTCATATATTACGTAAAAATCATATATTATTTTATTATCATATTGAAAATTTTGAATAGTAAAATACATTATCGTTGGAACTTGTTCCAGTTAATTTAATTTTGAATATGTTTTCATAGTTCCGTGTTTCGACGTAATTAACAGTTAGAATGAATTAAATTAGTTGCAAGGTTATTATATTTTTATTATTTGGATAATGTTTATGTAGAGCACAAGGAGCTAGCGAGGCAGGAAAATAATTTAGAGGTAAAAACATTTACGAAACGTAATCAGAAAATTATTGTGCACTAAAAATAAATTATATTTTTTTTCAAAAATATTGTAGCAAAACTAAATATTATTAATATCCAAAGTTTAATAGAAATTAATTAATATACCCAATTCCGCTCGGAAGTTATAAAAATGTCCGTACCGGTCATTTTTGGCCGGTACTCAATTAATTCAGTACTGGCCGGAAAATGGCCGGTACCCAATTTTTTTTTTTTTTTACAACAGTACATGCCATTTTCTGGCCGGTACTTATATATATATATATATATATATAGGGTCCAGCTAATTTGCTGCTGGCAGCATTTCGGCCAGCTGCTGCCGGCAGCAAATCTGCCATACGGGTGTTCAAACAACCGATCCGAACCGTTCAACGTGTTCTAAATATTGAAATGTACTTGGAGACCAAATTTTACATTTTTTGGAATTTGTTTACTATTTATTAAGCCACTTTGAAAATTCCAGATCCGGGTGAACAGTAAAAACAGAGCAACAAAATTCTGGACCATATGATCTGAAATTTTCAAAGTGGCTTAATAAATAGTAAAAAAATTCCAAAAAATGTAAAATTTGGTCTCCAAACACATTTCAATATTTAGAACATGTTGAACGGTTCGGATCGGTTGTTTGAAGATCATATGGTCCAGATTTGCTGCCAGCAGCAAATTAGCCGGACCCTATATATATATATATATATAGAGAGAGAGAGAGAGATGGGCTATTGTGCTTTGCAAAGTAAAACACCATCTTTACTTCGGGTCATATTTTCATTTTGAAAATCCAAACAACCGATCCGAACCGTTCAACATGTTCTAAATATTGAAATGTGTGACTAAATTTTACATTTTTTGGTATTTTTTTACTATTTATTAAGCCACTTTGAAAATCGCTGATCCGGTGGTCCAGAAATTTTTACTTTTTTTACTGTTCACAGTGGATCAGCGATTTTCAAAGTGGCTTAATAAATATTAAAAAAAATTCAAAAAAATGTAAAATTTAGTCTCCAAGCACATTTCAATATTTAGAACATGTTGAATGGTTCTGATCGGTTGTTTGGATTTTCAAAATAAAAATATGGTCCGAAGTAAAGAGGGTGTTTTACATTGCAAAGCACAATAGCCCATCTCTCTCTCTCTCTCTCTCTCTATATATATATATATATATATAGAGAGAGAGAGAGATTGGCTATGGTGAGTTGTGAAGTAAGAGGTCATTTTTACTTCACGCTCATATTTTCATTTTGAAAATTCAAACAACCGATCCGAACCGCTCAACATGTTCTCCATATTGAAATGTGCTTGGAGACTAAATTTTACATTTTTCGGAACTTTTTTACTATTTATTAAGCCACTTTGAAAATCGCTAATCCGGTGGTCCAGAAATTTTTACTGTTTTTATTGTTCACAGTGGATCAACGATTTCAAAGTGGCTTAATAAATAGTAAAAAAATTCCAAAAAATGTAAAATTTAGTCTCCAAGCACATTTCAATATAGAGAACATGTTGAGCAGTTCAGATTGGTTGTTTGAATTTTCACAATGAAAATATGGCGTGAACTTCACAACTCACCATAGTCTATCTCTCTCTCTATATATATAGAGGAGGGATCAAGTTACAACAAATTTGAGTTACAACAAAGTTACAACAACCATTTTTTTCATTTTCAAAGTCCAAATCGTTGATCCAAACCGTTCAACATGATTATCTAAATAAAATGTGCTTGCGGATCAAATTTTATATTTTTTTGAATTTTTTTACTATTTATTAAGATGGGTACAAAATTCAATGGTCTGACTATGACTATTTTTTATAAAATACTTAATAAATAGTAAAAAAATTCAAAAAAATGTAAAATGATCTGCAGGCACATTTTATTGTGGAGATCATGTTGAACAGTTTGGATCGACGATTTGGACTTTGAAAATGTAGAAAATGGTTGTGGTAACTTTGTTGTAACTCAAAATTGTTGTAACTAGATCCCTTCTCATATATATATATATATATTTAAGGATGGGCATAGCATAGTTGGCTAGAAGAAAAAGTCGTAGGAAACTCGGATTGAAGTACCGATGTTTTTTTTTACAGTGTCGTATGACACTAAAGTTTAGTGTTCGCATGCAGCTAGTGAATTTAATTTGACAATAACCAGCATTCTAAAATTGAGTACCGATGCTTTATGCACGGCCTAACGACGGCAGAAGTGCATCGATGTTTCATTGCAAAAACATCAGCGACGCACCGATGTTTTTTTAGCACTACCCGGCTAATAGAACATCGATGTTTCATTGCAAAAACATCGATGATGCACCGATACATGCAACCGATATAACACACGCATCCAACCAAATGCATTTGTTTGATCTTAGCCAAACTAAGTACAAACTTCAATCCGAGTTTCCTACAACTTTTTTCTTCTAGCCAACTATGCCCATCCTTAAAAATATATATATGTACCGGCCAGAAAATGGCCAGTACTGTTGCAAAAAAAAAAAAAAATTTTTTTTGGGTACCGGCCATTTTTCAGCCGGTACTGAATTAATTGGATACCGGCCAAAAAATGGCCGATACGGACATTTTTATAACTTCCGAGCAGAATTGAGTACGTATATTAATTACTTTCTATTAAGCTTTGGATATTAATAAAAATGTCGGGATTTTTTCTTAGTTGGGAGAGAGCAAGAGGAGGGGACGACAAATGCACAGCTCTACCAATCCCTAGATTCAATCCTTGCAGATCAGAGCACATATGAAATTCAATTTTTCAATTATTTCTAGACCATGTTTATTGAGTTTTTAATATGAAGTCCCAAATCTTGTTTAGTGCAATGATAACTCTTGAGGATGAAAATATATATAACTGCAATAGTTACGTTTGAGAGTAGAGAGTACGTGAAGGAGATGATAATTTTTATCTTAATTATACTGTATTTGGTAGCAAACTAACGTGAAGATAACTCAGATAAAATGAGAGGATAAATAGATAACTCCCAAAGTTACGATTGATATATTGTTAGAGAATATGAAGTGAGAGAATAACTTTTACCCTAGACTGTGTTAGGTAGCAAAATAAGTAAGGATATATATATCACTGTAATGATCAAGTTTAAAAATTTGATAAGGTGAGAGGATAAAGTGATAACTCTTAAGATTGATAGTAGCTAGGATAATATGAAGGGATTGAAATGATAACTTGTTATCCTAAGTTGTGTTTGGTAGCAAAATTAAGCGGAGATAACTCACGAATAAGATTATCCGTTATGAAGAGATAACTGCATTAATTACGGTTACAAAATACAAACTGAATAAAGTGAGAGGATAAAAGATAACACTCAAAGTTGTGATTTATAGTAGGAGAATATGGACAAATTAAGTAAATAACTTCTATCCTAGACTGTGTTTTGCAGTAAAATAAAATGGACATAATTCAAGAATTAATGTGATTATCTGGTGAAGTGATATTTGTAATAAATATCTTTATAAGCTGGATAAAATGAGATGATAAATAGATAAGTCAAGTTGTAATTGATAGTAGGAGAATATAGAGGGAGAGGATAAGGTTTATCCTAGAATGTGTTCGACAGCAAAATAACGCGAGCATAATAAGAGTTGTCATTCAACCAAACACAATCGTATGTGATAATGATAATAAGAATCATCTTCTTATCCCTATAATAGGAGCCAGCGGGCCATTTTATTAGTTTTGATAGCATGTATTGCTCTAATTTCATGAATAAATTTGAATGAAGTTATGGTACTATGCATAGCGCGGATTGGTCCATACTATAGATCAATATCTTCATTTTCGAAGTTCAAATAATCAATCTGAACCATTCAACATAATTTTACATTTTTTTTAGATTTTTTTACTATTTTTTGGATAGGTAGAAAATCACTACTTTCGAATGGTCTATAATTTTTAGATCAAGTGATTTTCTACCTATCATAAAAAACAGTAAAAAAAATATAAAAAAATGTAAAATTTGATTTACAAGTACATTATTGTATGGAAATCTTGTTGAATGGTTAAATTTGACTGTTTGAACCTTAAAAACGGAAATATTAATTTATAGTACGGATTAATCCATGCTATGCATGGTACCAAAACCTCACTCAATAAATTTATTGTATATATACAACAATCCACGCTATGCATAGTAACATACCACATGCCATTTTATTAGTTTGATAGCTTGTATTGACGTAATTTTGATAGAATATTAATCTGTGTCATTCAGCAATAAAAGTTTTATTGTAAGGAGTATAAGTTCTGCCTACTAAAATTTATAGAAATGCATAAAATTTCCTTAAGGTGCTATGAACATCAGACCTTAAGGAACTCCGTAGGTGTTAATGTAGATTGAAATTTGATGCAATGAAGAGATCCAATGGTTTGTCGATTACTCAAATTTATAGAAAGGATCAACGGTTGTCAATTCTTTCTACAAGTTTGTGTGCGTGGAGCCATACGGCGCAATCTAGAGCTCTTACCTCGGACCATTTGGATGTTATAAAATAAGAATATCATGTAAATTACCCCGGACCGTTAGAATTCTCGGCGGTTTGGGCATTTTCAAATTTTTTCAAAAAACGTGGGTATTTGTGTAATTTCTATATAATGTTGGATATTAATAAAAAAATCGGCATATTTGACAACTTTTTAATTATACAATTTTTTTTATTTTTTTGAGTAAGAATGGAAGTTATGCTCCTATTTTATTAACCGCAATTGGTTACATTGTTTTAGGGTTTAGAGAAGAAAAAAATAAAAAAAGAGATTAAGAGAAAAAAAACACAGAAAAAATTATACTGGTGAAAACAAAACAGCAACCAGCTAATAACAAAAAACCAGCGAAAAAACCAGAAAAAAACTGTCTCTTCTGCTAAGATGGATGTCGCCTATTTGTCAATCTCCACTGAGTTTTAACCTCCTCCATCAATTCATCGATCGTCTTTGATTGCTTCCTAAAAATTCTTGCATATCTCTCTCGCCATAGAATAAATATGGTCATCAATAACAACTCTCGTAGCTGTTTCAACTTTGTTTTGTCCAACAGGAAATTTTCAAAGTAAATGCTTGCCACCACTTGATATCCTAAATCTTGAAAACTATCATTAAATATCTTCTCATACATCCTCTTTGAAAATGTGCAATCCTTGAAAAGGTGAGTTGTAGTTTCTTCGTCTGCTCACAAAAGTAACAGATATTGACAAGAGAGAAGCCTCTTCTGTTGAGATTCTGAGTAGTCAGTATTCTGTCCAATAGCAGAAGCCACGCAAATATTTTAAAACGGGGCGGTACAGAAAGTTTCCATATCCCTTTAAATCTCGATACAATCCTCGGTCCATTTTTGAGAGCAAAATATGATAACTTCAACAATTTAAAATTTGGTTAATCGTGTGCGTGAGAACTATCGTTGAGATTTGATGTGTTGAGATAAGGGTATTAAGAGAATCTTCAATTGCAATATCAATTAGAGAAGAGATGTTGCGAAATCGTTGATTTTATAAACTTGGTATTTCAATTGAAATTGTCCAATCAACATTCATAAAATAATTTGCAATTGTCAATTACAAAAACATTTAGCAACTTTATGTTATTGTTAATTGCACAAGTGGACTCAAAATATGATAAATTGACACTCACACAAACATTTATCGAATTTATGTTATTGTTAATTACACAAGTAGATTCAAAACATCATAAAATTCTTGTCTTAAAGACTTCAAAGCATATATTTGGTCTCTACATTTTTTCTAAGATGAACCATCTTTTTGTTGTCTACGCTGAATATATTAGATCAAATTAACACAAAATGACTATCGAATTTCAATAATTGAGAAAACTCAGGCCTAATATTTTGGGTCATTACATCACAAACTAAAAAATTTCAACCATGTTGCTTTTGAAGCCAACCACTAAACCAGAGCACATAAATTTCTATATCAATTTTCATTCTATCCAAGTAAGCAGCTACATTCAGAAAACAATTTTTCTATATAAGAAGAGAAAACTACAAGTTCAGTATGAGAATTAGAATCAAAGTTGGGTCAGAACTCGGAAACAAAGTGATAATCGACCATTATTCCAGAGCAATATCAACTGCATGATCCAATTAGAAGTTTATTCAAGCAAATAACCATTTCTTCTAACTTTTTTGTTAATGTGGAAGGAATCTGTTCAGGTACTCGTCCATCGTAGTGTAATTGACATCAGAAAAGAGCTGGCTTGCCTCCACACCAAATGCCGGGTCGATCTCAAAATTAGTTTGGTCTCCCATGATGAAAGCTGAGTGCAAGAATGCAAGCGCAATCTTCTTTCTTTTGGGCCGTGCTCCTACATTACAAGTGACAAAAAAAAAAAAACATATATCTTGACAAATGCTTGATTACAATTGTTTATGCTATTAAATGTCTTGGTGTCCTTCAAACTTAATTTATGATATGATTAAAAAAACTAACCATTGTAGAGCTTCAGAAATGCTTCTGAAGGAATATATTGTTGGATTTAGAGACGTCTAATTACAATAATAAAGTTTGGACATGCGTGCATTATGATTATAATATCAAATACTGTCGCAAGATTACATTTATGTAATGATTAAAATATGCCAAATAATGTGATTAATTAAGTCATGGCATTATACGTATTTATATAAGGTTTTGGATACAAATACATATAGAACAATGTTAATCAATATAATTGTTAATGGACCGATTATAGTTGATTAAAATAATAGCAGTAATAAATACAGGCTAAATAAGGAAATCAGAATTTATTCTGATTTATTTCGGTTTTTTCTGGAAGTTCCTGATTTCCAGATCCTTGAAATCCGAAATCAAGATTTCTTGGAAAACTTGTTTTCCAAGTATTAGCAAATTTCGGCTGCCCTAGGTTTGGGGTTTTTGCACTGCTATAAAAGGGCTGAGTCTCCAAGGCTTGCAATCAATCCATCATAATTGTCTGCTCCATTGAAAGACAAGATACTCTGTCATAATATTTAGGGTAGCCAGAGAAAAGGATTGCAAGTTCTTGGAAGGACTCGAGAGCCAACAACTCAAGTCAAGACCAGGAGCGTATCAACCCAGAGCCTTGGAAGCTGTCTGATTGATAGCATACGGAGGCCTTTGAAGATGGAAAGTAAGTTCCGCTGTGCATTAAGTTTAATTTCTTACAAAGGAGTAGATCTTGGTTGTGGTTTAAAGTAATTAGGAAAACTCGCAAAGTAAAACCAACAAGTGGTATCAGAGCAACCTTATGTAAGAATTGCAGTTTAATTCGGTTTTAATTGCTTTCTATTTTTCATATCGAATTTAATTGTTGCAAAAGGAATTGTTAAAATTTTGCTTTAACCGTTTTTCCATGCGGTTTTGAATTAAAATCTTAAATTTGAACCCATCCTTGCGCTTCGTGCGATCTTGGAGAAGTTTTTATTTGAAATTTTAATTTTTGAAATAAGAAAGTATCAATTATGCAACAATTTAAGGGTTTAAATTCGAATTAGAGAAAGTAATTTAGGTTTGAATTTTCAGATCTAGTCATAAACAATTGATTTGAGGTAGTGATCTTAAAACAGATCAAACTTTTGACTCGTAACTCCGATTTGGACGCACGACCACAATTCGGAAACCTTGAAAAAGGATCTAGCCAGCCATTAACAACTTCGTTGTCAAAGACGATTTTTCAGGCCTAAAAATTGCTGTTTAAGCCCTCAAAATGACTGTTTTAGATTTTTCGACCATAAAAAAAAAAAAAAAAAAAATTCGGTTTTCCCTCAATTCCATATCTGAAAATTTTATTAAGTCTAGATTATTTTTGAGTTACCAAATTTTCAGACTTTAGGAGTAATTGTAAGTAATTGTAATTTAGGTTATAATAATTATAATTGCTATAATTGCTATAATTACTATATATATTATGCTATATTTAGTCTAATTATTAGAATTTAGATATTATTTAAAATTGGTATTAACACCAATTAAAGGCTCTAATACTAAATTCTGATTTGATATCAATAATGCTTATTATGGCATAATATTTATACTAAGTATGGAAGCAATAAAATTATTGAAGCATTTCTAAAAGGTAATCATTGTAGAAATTGCTAAAGTTTTACTAAAACCTAATAATTATTTTGATGAATATAGTTGACATATAAAATTAGTATATTCTAATTTAAAAGTGCTATAAGATGCTGTATTCTATTTAGGACGAGTAGATTCTATAGGTACGTCCTAGATTAGGTTTTAGGCATAATTTTGAAATCTAACTAAAGGCGTTTAGGTATACATGTGTTGTTTTCGCATGAGTCAAGCATTGATGTTCGCAAACGAACCGCTCTGTGTAAGACGATTGCAAGGATGACTCATGACAAGTTGAAATGACGTGCTGGCAATGGACGTGGGTGTTAGCTTTCCCAAAGGAGGGTTGGCGCCTGCTAAGTTGTTTGGTGCATAAGGGTGATGTATAAAAATAAGTTGCGACACACATGTGCTGGCGATGTCTAGAAAAGCATTTGGGGCTTGGAACATAAGTGATCCGTCTGTGATCCTCCTCCCCCTGTTGACTGGCCTGGTCGTTAGTTCATGGATATGTTAATTTGACCCAAAGGTTGATTGACAAAATTGTTACATGTTTGTACTTTATTCACTACGCCAAAGTGCCTGAAGGTATTGATTGCACCCAAAGGTGTTTTCATTACTGAATGGTGTTTTTGGCTAAAGATTTAATGGAGAAAATAGTTTTACACAGGCCTTCAGATAGATTTTAGAATTATGATTAAGGATCAAATCGTGAAGCATGTATCTAAATTATTTCTTTGTTCTTGAATTTTCAGATCTAAACATAATGTCAAGTCTAAGTCAGATTAAGCCCCTCATGGGGAACAATTTCAAACAGTGGGAGGAAAAGCTGAAATTAGTCTTAGGGATCATGCAATTGGACACTGCACTGAGATTTGATCGCCCCAAGCCTAATAAAGTGGGTGAGGAAACTCCCCAAGAGACGGCTGACATTAAAAGATGGGAGCATTCAGATCTCATGTGCATAATGGTGATGAAGCAAACGATCCATGAGACTTTTCGAGGCATCATACCTGATACAGAGACAGGCGCTATTAAATACCTTAAGGCCCTTGAAGAAAAATTCACAAAGAGTAAAAAGACTGAAGTTAGTACACTTTTTGTGAAGTTAGCAACAATAAAATACAAGGGAAAAGAAGGGGTTAGAGAGCATGTTATTGAGATGACAAGACTACAACGTGCCTTGAAAGGGCATAATTATGACATCTCTGATGAGGTTCTCATTGAGTTCATTTTTCTGTCTCTCCCGTCTAACTTTAGTCAATTCAAGATGACTTATAATTGTCAAAGAGAGACATGGACACTACCTGAGTTTGAGGCTCAGTTGGTGCAGGAGGAAGAGAGACAGAAAATGACTAAGGGAGAAAGTGCTCATGTAGTAACATCTAATCCTAAGGGTAAAGTCAAAAAGCGCAAGTTTACTGCCAAGGAAAAGGGACCTACCAAGATAGCTGCAAACAATGCCGCGCAGAAAAGCAAGAAGGAAGATACTTCTGCGAAAGCAGATGAAAAGAACTGTTTTTTCTGCAAAGCGCCAGGACATACAAAGAAATTCTGCACCAACTATCATGCATGGTTGGCAAAGAAAGGTGTGTCTCTTGCTTTAGTTTGTTCTGAAGTTAATTTAAGTTCTGTATCTAGATATACTTGGTGGATAGATTCAGGTGCAACGACTAACATCAGTATGTCGATGCAGGGTTGTCTAAGCCATCGCAAGCCAAGTGAGGCGGAGCGCTACGTTTACGTAGGAAATGGCAACAAAGTAGAAGTGGAAAGCATAGGAAAATTTAGATTATTATGTAAGACAGGATTTTATTTAAGTTTTGATGCTTTAGTGGTTCCATCTTTCAGAAGGAACCTAATTTCTGTATCTTATTTGGACAAAAATGGTTATGTATGTTCATTTAGTAATGGAAATTTCAGTTTGTGTCAAGATTCTAAGCTTCTTGCTTCTGGTATCCTGTCTTCTTATGATAATCTTTATTTTCTAGATATAGACACTTCACATTCAGAGGCACTGCACATAGATAATAGAAAACGTAAATTAACTTGCGAGAAATCTGCAACATTATGGCACAAGCGATTAGGACATATCTCTATGAAAAGGATAGAACGTCTTGTGTCTAATGATATTCTCCAACCTTTAGATTTTACAAACTTAAGTGATTGTGTAAATTGTATAAAAGGAAAACAAACTAATAAACGTAAGTATGATGCAAAAAGGTGTAATGATGTCTTAGAATTGATTCATACGGATATCTGTGGTCCTTTTCCAAAGGCTACAAGAAATGGTCACCGTTACTTTATCACATTCATAGATGATTATTCAAGATATGGTCATATTTACTTAATAAAAGAAAAGGCGGAAGCATTAGACGTGTTCATAAAGTTCAAAACGGAAGTTGAGTTACAACTTAACAAACGTATAAAGTCCATTCGTTCTGATCGTGGTGGTGAATACTACGGTCGTTATGATGGATCAGGAGAACAGCGTCAAGGTCCCTTTGCAAAATACTTAGAGGAATGCGGAATTGTGCCTCAGTATACATTGCCAGGTTCGCCTGCAATGAATGGTGTTGCTGAGCGACGAAATCGCACCCTTAAAGACATGGTGAGAAGTATGATTGCTCGTACAACTCTACCTGAGAATTTGTGGGGAGAAGCCTTAAAGACTGCAGCATACATACTTAATAGAGTGCCTACTAAAGCAGCTAACAAGACCCCTTACGAGTTATGGGTTGGGCGCAAGCCTAGCTTGAATCATTTGAGAGTTTGGGGATGTCCATGTGAAGCTAGGCCTTATAAGCCAAGCGAAAAGAAACTGGACGAAAGAACCGTTAGTTGTTACTTTATAGGCTATTCTGAACGATCTAGGGGGTACAAATTCTATAATCCAACAGAACATACAGTTTTCGAGTCAGGAAGTGCAATTTTTTTTGAGAATAATGAGTTTGTAGGGGGAGATATGACAAAAGATAGTATTTTTGAAGAAGAAGAAGAGACGAATGCGAATGAGACTATGGACCAAAATCCTAGTTTTATTCAAATTCCGATTGCATTTAGAAATACATCTTTTGACAATGTGCAAACTTCATCATCCCAAACAACTCAGTTAGAAACTCAACATGGAATAGAGAACACAAATTGACCTGAACCCAACCCAAACCCTGACATTGACATGACAAATGTTGATGGCCTAGGGCCTGTGGGAGATTCAGAAGTTGGTAATGATGTTCCTCCTCTTGTTGAAGATCAAGTTGTAATTGAACCTCAAGAAAATCTAGAGCCTGTGCCAGTTAGGAGATCTACTAGAGAGAAAAGATCTACACAATCGAAGGATTATGCATATCTTCAAGAACATGAGTTTGACATTGGCTTGTTTGAAAATGATCCTGTTAATATCAAACAAGTTGTGGAAAGCTCTAACTCTCAATTGTGGATTAATGCCATGAATGAAGAAATGAAATCTATGTACGACAATGACGTTTGGGATATCGTTCCGTTGCCTAAAGGCAAGAAACCCGTTGGTTGCAAATGGATATTTAAGACTAAGCGGGATTCTAAAGGCAATGTTGAAAAATACAAGGCACGTCTTGTTGCGAAAGGTTTCACACAGAAAGAAGGCATTGATTATAAAGAGACTTTCTCTCCAGTTTCATCGAAAGACTCTTTAAGGATTATATTAGCTCTTGTAACACATTATGATTTAGAACTTCATTAGATGGATGTAAAGACAGCATTTCTCAATGGTGACATTGATGAAACGATCTATATGAAGCAACCAGAAAACTTTGTATCAGGTGATGTAGGGTCTATGGTCTGCAGACTTAAGAAATCTATCTATGGTCTAAAACAAGCATCTCGACAATGGTATCATAAGTTTCACAAAGTTGTTAGCTCATTTGGTTTTGAGTCTAACATAGTAGATGAATGTATATACCTTAAGTTCTGTGGGAGTAAATTTATTTTCTTGGTTCTATATGTAGATGACATATTGCTTGCCAGTAACGATAATGACATGTTACATCAAACTAAGAATTTTTTATTTAAGAATTTTGAAATGAAAGATCTTGGTGATGCATCATTTGTTCTAGGGATTGAAATACTTAGAGAAAGATCTCAAGGTATTCTAAGGTTATCCCAAAGGAACTATATCGATAAGATTCTAACAAGATTTGGCATGCAAAACAGTAAACCAGGAGATACCCCTGTATCAAAAGGAGATAAGTTTAGTCTAAAACAATGTCCCCAAACTGACTTAGATAAAAACATCATGAAAGATATTCCCTATGCCTCAGCCGTAGGTAGCATCATGTATGCACAAGTATGCACGCGTCCGGATATTGCGTTCATTACTGGAATGCTAGGGAGATATTTAAGTAACCCAAGTATGGAACACTGGAAGGCAGCCAAGCGAGTGTTGAGATACCTAAAGAGAACTAGGGACTATATGCTCACGTATCGGAGATCGGAACAGCTCGAGGTCATTGGATATACCGATTCTGATTTTGGAGGATGTGTCGACAGCATGAAGTCAACATCAGGATACATCTTTATGATGGCAGGCGGTGCCGTGTCATGGAAAAGCGCTAAGCAGTCATTGGTAGCCTCCTCCACTATGGCAGCTGAATTTGTCGCATGCTATGAAGCATCTAATCATGGCGTATGGCTGAAGAACTTCGTCACAAGGCTGAAAATTGTGGATTCTATTCAGAAACCACTCAAATTATTATGTGACAACAATTCAGCAGTGTTATACGCCACCAACAACCGAAGTTCGTCAAAGTCGAAGTACATTGACATTAAGTTTTTGGTTGTAAAAGAGAGAGTGGAGAAAAATGAATTATATATAGAACACATAGGTACAGACTCCATGATTGCGGATCCTCTTACTAAAGGACTGCCACCCAAGAAATTTCACCAACATGTTGCTTGTATGGGTGTAATATCTGTTTAGGATAATTAGAAAATGTGGGAGTCTGAATATGTTTTGAGTTCTGATGTTCTATGTAATGCAATTGTAAACAATTTTGATGATATATATACAAGTTGCATTCAATTTCAGTTTCATTATTTCTTTCTTTAAAGTTTAAATTCTTGGCCTCATACAGTAAAGTGAAGGTGACTCAATTAGAAATAGGCACGTCTAATCACACTTGCGTGTAATTTCTAAACTATATGTCCAAATCAGATTCATGTCATTCAGTTATGCTGGCAGCGTGATTTATGTCGGTTTAGTTGCGAATAAATGTGACAAATGCCGCTTAAGTCCTTTGTTAGCATAATTGATGGACGGAATTGTTTAAGAAATACGATAAGCAAAGACAGAAAAGTTGCATGCAATAAAGTTAAGGATATATAATCAAAAGGTTGCACTTGTCCATGTGGGAGATTGTTGGATTTAGAGACGTCTAATTACAATAATAAAGTTTGGACATGCGTGCATTATGATTATAATATCAAATACTGTCGCAAGATTACATTTATGTAATGATTAAAATATGCCAAATAATGTGATTAATTAAGTCATGGCATTATACGTATTTATATAAGGTTTTGGATACAAATACATATAGAACAATGTTAATCAATATAATTGTTAATGGACCGATTATAGTTGATTAAAATAATAGCAGTAATAAATACAGGCTAAATAAGGAAATCAGAATTTATTCTGATTTATTTCGGTTTTTTCTGGAAGTTCCTGATTTCCAGATCCTTGAAATCCGAAATCAAGATTTCTTGGAAAACTTGTTTTCCAAGTATTAGCAAATTTCGGCTGCCCTAGGTTTGGGGTTTTTGCACTGCTATAAAAGGGCTGAGTCTCCAAGGCTTGCAATCAATCCATCATAATTGTCTGCTCCATTGAAAGACAAGATACTCTGTCATAATATTTAGGGTAGCCAGAGAAAAAAATTGCAAGTTCTTGGAAGGACTCGAGAGCCAACAACTCAAGTCAAGACCAGGAGCGTATCAACCCAGAGCCTTGGAAGCTGTCTGATTGATAGCATACGGAGGCCTTTGAAGATGGAAAGTAAGTTCCGCTGTGCATTAAGTTTAATTTCTTACAAAGGAGTAGATCTTGGTTGTGGTTTAAAGTAATTAGGAAAACTCACAAAGTAAAACCAACATATAGATCCTGTCACACAATCTATTGATCTTTCCCTCCCAAAGCGACACTAAATCATTCAGCGATAATACATTTTCGGGAGGCATAATGTATAAAGTCTTGTTCAAAGTTTTCGGATCATCTGCTGCTAAGATTGTGTAATGCGCTACATCTTTTTCAACAGAAAAGACAACTGATCCCAATGAAACCCCCCCACACACACACAAAAAAGAAAAAAAAATGAATTAGAAACAATGGAATGCAAATACGAACTAGAACATCCGAAAGCTATAGATGGTTTGGAATTTTGTTTTAGTGAAGTTGTCCGATCCCATTCTATTTCTAACAACCATTAACTATACAGGGGTTTATTTACTTTTCTTTTAACTTGAAGCCATTTTGAACTTCCCAGTCAGAACTCAAGCAAGGGCCTCATTATGTAAAATCGCAAAATCTGAGGCAATCATATAAATACTTAAATCTTTAAGAGAGATTTAGGAGTACCTTTTGTGTTTCCATCACCATATAAGGGAATCTTGATTGGGAGAGAAAACGGTGATTGTTGACTATTAAAACGCCCCAAAATTTCTCCTGCAAAAAAACCTCCAACAACATGGGTGTATGGTACACCGGATTTCTCTATTAACCGTCTCATCTGACGGTACATTTCAAGTTCCTTCTCTGCTGCCGGGAGCACATGTGTCTGGTCCACATCAATTGCTAATCCCGACGGGATAAACCTCTGCAAGTTTGATCCAACATTGCCATTGGTTAGAAATAAGAGAAGGTCAATGATGTAATGTTGTACCTATATATGAGCCTTTATTTTATAATTATAATAAGAGCACAAACAGAATACAGAGAGCCAAATTTACTTTGTATCTGTTTAACACTGTTGAGCTAAATTCCCAGAAAACAGGAAACTGTTAAGCATTAACTGAAATACCCTCAAGTTTCAGTTTTTTGTTTGTTGAAAGTTGAAACAGTTGTTTTTGCCCCTCATATTATAGAAACTATTAATCATTGCTATTTATAAAGTTCAAAATAAAGTCCAGACTGTAATATTGCCGGCTTCTTTGATTGCTGTAAAAATGAGGAACAGATCCAACAACATTGATTCCCCACAAGCAGCAGATATCACGACATCAACGCCGCGGATTGCTTGTACCAACCTCGAATGGTTGTATATATCCCCCTGAATTGTTACATATTACCAAGACATTAACAAAAAGTACCATTGCATAGTATTTTATTGTTTAAAGAAAAACATATCCCTGTTTTAACACTGTATTGAACAGCATTAATGCAAAACACTTAATGATTACTTTCTCTTGAAGTACAATACTTGATTAGGTGATTTTGTTCCAACTGATATGCAAATTAATGAGGTTACTTTTCATTACTGCCCCGCAGCAGCTGAAAATTTATGCAACCAACAACCAATGACCTCAGTTATTTTTTGCGTCTCAGAAATTAATTTAAAAAAGGAGAAAATTCAAGAAATTCAAGAAAATAGAAAAGAAAAGAAACATTGAAGAAAATTGCAATCCGAAAAAAATAGGATTGCAAGAACCACATTTCTTTTCTTTTTTCGAAATTATACAAGAACCACATATGAGGATTTACTATACACACATATGCAAATTAACCCATAATAGAAAAAAATGACAAAACAGAGAAAGAAGGAACGAAATTAAAAGAAGAGAAAATATTTCACCATGATGAAAGCAACGCCTATATTTGCAAATTTTTGAATAATCTGATCTTGAGCAGGATCAGTATTACTTGGCACCATAACTAAGGTGAAATGACCTAACTCCACGCTCTTGCCCGTTATGTACCTGCCGAGGTGTTCCAACGCTCCGATCACCAGCACCTTGCTCTTCGGTTCTAACGATGCCATCGTCGGACGATCTCGACCGTTGGTACGAACTACGATGGGAAGTGGAGTCGAGAAGTATTTTGAAACGAAGAAGTGGACAATGGGTAGAAGCGGTTTGGCCGTTGGGGTGGGGTCGAGACCGTGGGAGCTTGTCAAATTCTCACTTGTAAGTCCTACGGTGGTTTACGTTTTGGCAGATCTGTTGTGGTGCGAGGGGGTCATGGATTTTATAAACCGAAGACCCATTAAATGAATGGGACCCGGGAATGACTAGTAATTTAGTGCGGTCAAATTGGAGTAAATTAATGAGGTTCTTGTTCTCTTGAAAATTGGCACTATATCAAATTCTTGATTTTAGGTATCGTGTAATCACACAAGGATAACACATATTTGAGAACTTCTATCATTAGACAATTTTAATAAGGATAAAATGGGTAATTTATAAATTTAAAATGAGTTTAACTAGAAAAAATAATAAGTTGGGTAAATTTGTGAGTTTTTGAAATTTAGAAGGATAAATATGATATTATGAGTTTTAGAGGGGGAAATACGTAATTTCGAGATTTTTGAGGGGTATACATGAAATTCCTCCCATAAAATATATAGTTTGCGATTGTCAATTATAGAAATTTAAAATTTAAAACTATTGAGTCTACAAAAATATATCACTATCTGCAAGGGTAAAAATGCGTTTTTTCTGACGATATCTTCGTGGATACTCCTGTCGGTAATACCGATACGCTTGAAAATAGTAATTTCTATCAGTGTACCCTCAGCAATAGTCACTTTTTGCCCTCACGAATAGTTACATATTTTGGTAGTATTGTGTTATAATATGGAGTTTGTGTGGTATAAAATTTATTTGAAAAGATATCGAGTCTTTTTAATGCAATTTGAAAAATCAAACAATCAATTACATATATGATTTATCTCTATTACAAATTAATAGTAAAGTTAAAATGTCCTATTGATTTTGTGTCTCAACCATGTCCCACATCCTTATCTCTATCTACAAGGTCCAAATAGCCGATTCGAACAATTCAACCTGATATCCATATATATAAGATCAAATTAACACAAAAATGACAATCGAAATTCCAATAATTGACAAAAGCTCGAAGCTAATATTTTGGTTTATTACATCAGAAACTCGAAAATTTTAACCATCTCACTTTCAAAGCCAACCACTAAACCCAAATACATAAAATTTCAATATCAATTTTCATTAGATCTGAGAATTAGAATAACACATGGGTCAGAACTCGGAAACAAAGCGATTATCGACCATTATTCACAGAGCAATATCAACAGCATGATCCAATTAGAACTTAGAAGTTGATTCAAGCAAATAAGCATTTCTTCTCTCCTTTTTTGTTAATGTCAAAGGAATCTGTTCAGGTACTCATTCATTGTAGTGTAATTCACACGAGGATAGAGCTGGCTTGCCTCCACACCAACTGACAGGTCGATCTGAAAATTAGTTTGGTCTCCCCTGATGAAAGCTGAGTGCAATAAAGCAAGCTCGTTCTTTTTTTCAGGCTGTGCTTCTACATTACATGTGCAAACAATTAATATATATATCTTGACAAATGCTTTATTACAACTGTTTATGCTATTATATGTCTTAGTGTCCATCAAACTTTTTAGGAACTTCAACAGTGGTGAACATGACGTGCAATTCATATCCAGGATGAACCACAACTGCTGAAGATTGGGTTATCGGGTTATGTTGCCCAAATTGTACACGCAATGGTTTGTTACAGGCGTTCTTTTTTTTTATTTTATCAGTAAGCATGATAATCAAAATCTTAAAAAGACAGAGGTCCTAACTTAATTTATGATAGGATTAAAAAAGCTAACCTTGGTAGCGTTGCAGAAGATCTCTTTCAGAAAGATAGTTCCTCTTATGACTTGACACTGATCTGCCGGTCTTGCTCTCCCAAAGAGACACTAATTCATCGAGCGATATTACATTTCCAGGAGGCCTAATGTACAAAGTCTTGTTCCAAGTTCTTGAATCATGTGCCGCTAAGATTGTGTACATCCCTACATCCTTTTCAACAGAAACGGCAACTGATTGTGTCCCCCCCCCCCAAACCCCCCAAATAAAGAAAGAAAAAGAAAAAATAAATTGAATTAGAATTTTGAAACTACTTAATGTAAATATTAACTGTATCAACCGAAAGCTATACATGGTTTGGAATTTTATTTTACTGAAGTTGTCCGATCCAATCTATTTCTAGCCACTATTAACTATACAAAGGTTTATTTACTTCATATTAATTGGGTTAAAAAATCTTCTCATTTTTTGGCATATTGCAGTTTTACTGATGCTAAAGGCCAGATAAGATGAACAAAATCAGAATTTTAAATTTCCTTTTAACGTGAAGCCATTTTGAACTTCCTAGTCAGAACTCAAGCAACGACCTCATCATGCAAACACACAAAATCTGAGGGATCATATAAATACTTAAATCTTTAAGAGAGATTTAGGAGTACCTTTTGTGTTTCCAGTACCGCACAAGGGAATCTTCAGTGGGAGAGAGAGCCGGAATTGCTGACTATTTGATCGCCCAAAGAATCTTCCTGCTAAAATGTGGTTGACAACAAAGGTGTACGGTACACCGGATTGCTCTACGAACCGCCTTATCTCACGCCACCTTTGAAGTTTCATCTCTGCTGGCTGGAGCGCGGCATGGGTCATGTCCACATCAATTGGTACCCCCACCAGGATAAACCTCTATGATTTTGATCCAACATTTCCATTTGTTAGAAATAAGAGAAGATGCACAATGTAATGTTGTACTTATATATGAGCCTTTACCATGTAAGTATCATAAGAGCACATTAAAAAACAGAGAGCCAAATTCACTTTGTATGAGTTTAACACAATTAAGCTTTTTCTACCAGCTAACTAAAAAACCCTCAATTCCAGTTTTTTGTTTGTCCGAAAAGTTGTCTTTTATGCCCCTCTCATTTAAGAAACTTTAAATCATTGCTATTCGTAACAGTTCAAAAAGAAAGTTCTCACCATAATATTGCCGGCAGGGACGGAACTAGACTTTCAAAATATGGGGTCAAACGTAATTAGGGGTCATCATATAAAATTTTCATACTATAAATGAGGGTCAATTTTACAGTACTCGTGACATTTTACTCTAAATTATATAGAAAATTATACATAAATACAAAAAAAAAATGGGGGTCAATTACTCAATTGACCCCTATTCATCCTACATGAATCAGCCCCAGATTGTCGACTTCTTTGATTGCTGCTATGGTCCTGGTCTGATCCCCTCCATCAGCTGATATCACCACATCGACGGCATGGATTGCTTTTACCAACCTTGAATGGTTGTATATATCCCCCTGCATTGTTACATATTATCAAGGCATTTACAAAAAATTCTTCAAAGGAAAACATATTCCTTTTTTAACACAGTATTGAACAGCATTAAATAGAAACACTTAATGATGACATTATTTTGAAATTGATACTAAATAATTAATTGATTAACTGATATGCAGATTAATCAGGTTACTTTTAATTACAGCCCTGAAGCAGCTGAAAATTTATGAAACAACGACCTCGATTATCTTTTGCGTCTCAGAAACAAATGAAGAAAGTCGGAAATAAAAGAAATTCAAGAAAAAAAATAAGAAACTTAGAAGAAAAATGCAATAAAAAAAAAAGGATCGTAAGAACCGCATTTTCCGCCTCTGTTTGCAAGTTAGTTGTAGTGGAGCTACATCACCTAGGGTTATTCCCTTGTATATGGTTTTTCTTTAGGGAGATTTACATTCATAATTTGTGTAAATAACAAAATATAACTTTTTTTAATCAATATATTTGTTAGCGGCAACCTTTGCCACTAACCATAAAAAAAAAGAACCGCATTTTCTGTTCTTGAAATGAAGCAAGAACCACATTTGAGAATTTATTATACACATATATGCAAATTAACCCATGCTGGAAAAAAAAGAACGAAACAGACAATGAATTAACGAGATTAAAAACAAAAAGAAGAGATTTTCACCTTGAAGAGAGTAACGCCTTGTTTTTCGAAAGATTCAATAATCTCATTCTCAACAGGATCGGCGCTGCGAAAACTAGGCAGCAGAACCAAGGTGGGATGACCTAACTTCACGCTCGCGATCGCTATGTACTTCCCGATGTATCCCAACGCTCCGATCACCAGCACCTTGCTCTTCTGTTCCATCGATGCCATCGTCGGATGATCTCGACCGTTGGTACGATGCGAAGTGGAATCGACAAGTATTTTGGAAGGGAAAAGTAGAGAAGGGGTAGAATTGGTTGAGCTTGGGGTGGGAGTGGGAATGTGTGATAGTAGTAGAGACTGTCAAATTCTCATCACTTGTGAGTTCTACGGTGGTTTACGTTTATAACTGAAGGCCCATTAAATGGGTGTGACACGTGAATGGATATTGGACTTTATCAAATTGGAGTAAAGGAGGTGCTTGTTCTCTTGAAAAATGGCTTTACTAAATCAACTTTCTTGATTTCAGGAATCGAGTAATCACTAATCATATAAGAATAACACATATTTGATAACTTTTAATTATACAAATTTAAGAATAATTTTAAATATTCAACATTTTAAAATTTGATTAATGGTGCACGCGAGAACTGTCGTTGAGATTTGATGTGTTGAGATAAGAGTATTAAGAGAATCTTCAATTGCAATATCAATTAGGGAAGAGATGCTGCAAAACCGTTGATTTTATAAACTTGGTATTTTAATTAAAATTGTCCATCAACATTCATAAAATAATTTGTAATTGTCAATTACAGTAATTTAAAATTTAAAATTACAAATTACTTACAAAATAAAAAATAATTGTATTATAGTTTGAGTTGGTACCGCAATTAAAATGAGAGTAAAGTAATGTGATGAAGGTGGTATAAAATTGATTTAGACAGAAATGTCTTTGTTGTTGTATAGTAGACAAAATCATTTTTTATAATTACAGGAATAAAAAAAAGTATTGAAAGTTTCGAAAGTTTTCAAGTCTTCTTCAGCAATTTTGAAAAATTTAACTTGCATGCATTTAAACTTTTGCTTTTACTTGCAATTCTGATTGCTTTAGAGCTTCCTTAGTGCAAAATTTATTTGATAATTTCTGAAGGGTAATTTGGTAGTTGCCATTTGATGAACTAATTAGTTGTTTATTTTTGTTCTTTCTGTAAGAGATTTGGTGTTCAGTGTTAAGTGTTTACATGTACAGATTCAAAAAGAATATTTGAAGTGAACTATGAAAAAACTTGTATGTGCTTCAACCGTTGTAACCAGTTTTGTAGATTTAGTTGTTGGATTATAATCAAACAATTGAGCATATATGTAATATAATTATGAATTGTATATTGTCATGTATGATTGTCTAATTAAGTGATCAATATGAATTTAAGGTATTTGACAATCTATATATTCAATAGAGTATGGTTCATAAATGTGTAGAACAATTTGGATAAAAATCAAATCATTGATGGACTGATTATGAGTTTTGCAAATAAGAAGAACCGGTGTATGAAAAGTTGTGCGGGCTGCACAAATATCTCGATTAAGTTGGCAATAAGAGAGTTTTGCGTCCGCACGGATTTTGATGTGACATCACAGTTTTTGATGCGGACGCACAAAATACCTTTTTAGAGTTGGCATACATCCATAAATTTGTGTGGGCCGCACAAAACACTGTTAAATCAGTAAAGTCAGTTATTAGAGAAAAGGTGATTCTGTAGACACATCTGGCCGTTTGTGTGGGCCGCACGCGAAGTGCCAGATGTGTTACTCTATATAAGGATGGGTACCCAAGGCACAAGATACAACACACAACACACAACTCAGTTTTCTGAATAACAATTTTTTTAGACAGAATCTGAGTGTCTTCTCTTTTCTTTCACCATCAAAGACTTGAGAGGAGAAATTCATTAGAAAAAAAAATTTCTCAAAGGCGTGTCTTGCTATCTTTGAAGACTTAATCCACGACCATACGACGTAAAGGCGAGAAGAGGGCTTCTTGCCATTGAAGACTTGTCTCGTGCTCACGGAGACGGCTCTTCGCAATTGAGAATTTCATGGCCAACGTTATGGAATCAGGTATTGTATTCCGCACTTATGATTTATGTTTTGGGTCTCTTTGGAATAGGACGGTCCTTAGGTTAAGGTGGGAAATTGTTTCTCCTTTCCCATTGTGTAAGTGTTTAACCTCTAGATGAGAAGAACGGAGTAGGTCCGATGGGCATCGGACCTACTTTTAGGTTCAACGAGCATAACGTCCGATCTAATTTAAGATTTGTGCGCATGAAAATTGAAACAAACACGCACGAAGTTTAAAGTGTTCTGCACGAATCTTAAAGCAAATCAACGGTGATTAAATCCATCGAACCAGAGTAGGTACGATGCCCATCGGACCTACTCTCAAGTACTAGATGAGATGTAATTGTTTAATTTCTAGATAAGGCATAATTATTTGGCCTTTATGATTCCCCAACATTAGTATCACACGAGTAGACTAAAAAATTATTGTCTTAAGGACTTCAAATCTTTTTGTTCTCTACGCTGAATATATATGATATGAGATCGAATTAACACAAAAATGACTATATATCGGATTTCCAATAACTGAGAAAACTCGGACGTAACAGTTTGGGTTATTACATCACAAACTCAAAATTTTCAATCGAAGCTAACCACTAAACCAAAACACATCAAATTTCAATACCAATTTTCATTCGATCCAAGTAAGCAGCTACATGCAGAAAACAATTTTTCTATATAAGAAAAGAAAACTACAAGATCAGTTTGAGAATTAGAATCACACATGGGTCAGAACTCGGACTCAAAGCGATTATCAAAACCATTATTTACAGAGCAATATCAACATCATGATCCAATTAGAAGTTATTCAAGCAAATAATCATTTCCTCTCTCCTCTTTTGTTATTCTGGAAGGAATCTGTTCAGGTACTCATTCATTGTAGTGTATTTGACATGAGGATAGAGCTGGCTTGCCTCCACACCAAATGACGGGTCGATGTCATAATTAGTTTGGTCTCCCCTGATGAAAGCTGAGTGCATGAGAGCAAGCACAATCTTTTCTTTTGGCTGTGCTTCTACATTACATGTGAAATAAAAATAAGCATATATCTTGACAAATGCTTGATTACAACCGTTTATATATACTATTATATATGTTGGTGTCCTTCAAACTTCTTGGGTACTTACAACGGTGGTAAACATGACATGAAATTTATAACCTGCAGGATGAATCTACAACAGCTGAAGGTTTGGTTATCGGCTTATGTTCCCCAAATTGTGCACGCAGTGGATTGTTACAGGCGTTCTTTTTTATTTTTTACCAGTAAGCATGATTCTTTGCTAGTTCAGACCTTTAAGGGGCTGAGATAAGATAATTACTAGGACTTAATTTATGATATAATGATAAAAACTAACCATTGTAGAGCTTCATAAATGCTTCTGAAGGAATATATATCCTCTCCCAAAATCTATTGATCTTACTCTCCCAAAGTGACACTAACTCATTGAGCGATATTACATTTTCGGGAGGCCTAATATATAAAGTTTTGAACAAAGTTCTTGGATCATCTGCTCCTAAGATTGTGTACCTCCCTACATCCATTTCAACAGAAAAGACAACTGATCGAAGCACCCCAAAAAAGATAAAATAAATCGAATTAGAAACTATGGAATGTAAATACCAACTACAACTACCGACAGCTATACATGGTTTGGAATTTTATTTTACTGAAGTTGTCCGATCCCAATCTATTTCTAACAACCATTAACTATAGAAAGGTTTATTTACTTCATGTTAACTGGATTAAAATTTCTTCTCATTTTTAGCATATTGCAGTCGTACTGATGTTAAAGGCCAGATAAGATGGCCAAAATCAAAATTTTAAATGTCCTTTTAACATGAAGCCATTCTGAACTTCCTAGTCAGAAACTCAAGCAAAAGCCTCATCATGCAAATTCACAAAATCTGAGGGATCATATAAATACTTAATATTTAGAAGTACCTTTTGAGTTTCCATTACCGAATAAGGGAATCTTGAGTGGGAGAGATAGCTGTGATTGCTGACTATTAAATCGCCCCAGAATTTCTCCTGCAAAAAAACCTCCAACAACGTGGTTGTATGGTACACCGGATTGATCTTTGAGCCGCCTCATCTGACGGTACTCTTCAAGTTTCCTCTCTGCTTCCGGGAGCACATGGGTCCTGTCCACATCAATAACCCCGACAGGATAAACCTCTGCAAGTTTGACCCAACTTTGCCATTTGTTAGAATTAAGAGAAGGTGCACGATGTAATGTTGTACCTATATAGGAGCCTTTAGCTTATAGTTATCATAAGAGCACAAACAAAAACAGAGAGCCAAATTCACTCTGTATCAGTTTAACAATGAACACTGCTAAGCCAAATTCACAGAAAACAGGAAATTGTTAAGCATTAATTGAAATACCCACAAGTTTTAGTTTTTTGTTTGTTGAAACAGTTGTTTTTTGCCCCTCTATAGAAACTTTAAATCATTGCTATTTATAAAGTTCAAAATAAAGTCCAGACTGTAATATTGCCGGCTTCTCTGATTGCTGTAATAATCATGAACAGATCCGAGAACATCGATTCCCCCCAGCAGCAGATATCACCACATCAACGGCACGGATTGCTTGTACCAACCTTGAATGGTTGTCTATATCCCCCTGAATTGTTACATATTACCAAGGCATTAACAAAAAGTTCCATTGCATAATATTTATCATTTAAAGAAAAACATATCCCTGTGTTAACACAGTATTGAACAGCGTTAATGCAAAACATTTAATGATTACATTCTTTTGAAGTATGTACAATACTTGATTAGGAGATTTTGTTCCAACTGATATGCTTATTAATGAGATTACTGCCCCGCAGCAGCTGAAAATTTATGCAACTAACAACCAATTAACTCAGTCATCATTTGGGTCTCAGAAATTAATAAAAAAAGGCGAAAATAAAATAAATTCAAGAAAAAAAAAAGAGAAACATTGAAGAAAATTGCAATCCGAACAAATAGGATTGCAAGAACCACATTTCCCTTTTTTTTTTCTAAATTAAGCAAGAACCACATATGAGTATTTACTATGCACACATATGCAAATTAACCCATAATGGGAAAAAATGACGAAACAGAGAAAGAAAGAAAGAACGAAATTAAAAGAAGAGAAAAGATTTTCACCTTGATGAAAGCAACGCCTATGTTTTCAAAATATTCAATAATCTGATTCTGAGCAGGATCGCCGTTGCGAATATTTGGCAGCAGAACCAAGGTGAAATGACCTAACATGACGCTCGCGATCGTTAGGTACTTGCCGACGTGTTCCAACGCTCCGATCATTAGCACCTTGCTCTTCGGTTCTAACAATGCCATCGTCGGACGATCTCGACCGTTGGTACGATGCGAAGTGGAATCAAGAAGTATTTTGAAACGGAGAAATGGAGAAGGGGTAGAAGCGGTTTGGCAGTTGGGGTGGGGTGGGGTCTAAATTGTGGGAGCTTGTCAAATTCTCACTTGTGAGTCCTACGGTGGTTTACGTTTTGGCAGATCTGTTGTGGTGCAAGGGGGTCATGGATTTTATAAATGGATGGGACACGTGAATGAATAGTAATAATTAGTAGTGATTTAATGTGGTCAAATTGGAATAAATGAGGTTCTTGTTCCCGACATTTTTTATTAATATCCAAAGTTTAATACAAATTATTAATTATATCCAGAACTCAACTCAATATCGAAATATACCCAAGCCGGCCATTTTTTGGCCGGCTATGTTCCCTCCCTAAGCCGGCCATTTACCTTTTTTTTTTTTTATTTTTAGAGAGAGAGACACTATGAAGATCAAAATATTGGAATCTAACTCTGAAAATTTGAAATTTTTGTTTAAATTATTTGTTATATTACTTCTATGAGGAGGGATCAAATTACAACAATTATTTTTTTTATTTTCAAAGTCCAAATCGTCAATCCAAACCGTTCAACATGATTTCCACAATAAACTGTGCTTGCAGATCAAATTTTACATTTTTTTGAATTTGTTTACTATTTATTAAGTATTTTACAAAAAATAGTCATATTTAGACTATTGAATTTTGTACCCATCTTAATAAATAGTAAAAAAATTCAAAAAAATGTAAAATTTGATCTGCAAGCACATTTTATTTAGATAATCATGTTGAACGGTTTGGATCGACGATTTGGACTTTGAAAATGAAAAAAATGGTTGTTGTAACTTGATTCCTCCTCTACTTCTTTTGATGTATAATTAGCATATTTATACTAAAATACGCTAGAATACTTGAAATTATGTTGAATTACACTATATTACAATAAATTATGTTCAATTATACTAAATTACGTTAAATTACAATAACTTCGCTAATTATGCTGAAATACAGTAAAAAAAACACTAAACTACACAAAATTACGCTATAGTAGACTGATTTTGCTCATCTTTCATGAATCATAAAAAATAGTAAAAAAATTCAAAAAATAGTAAAAATTGGTAATCTGCAAGTTCATTATGTAACTAATTTACTGAGCTACTTGGATTGAATGATAGAAATGAAAATCTTAATCGGAAACTTCAACTCAAGTTTTGAGGCTCTTCCCTTTGTTTTTTGGCGATTCTGAATTTCAAAATCCGGCATAGCGGGCACAAACGCATGCGCATTTTCGCAAGCTTTCCGAAAAGTGGTCATTTGCTGAAATCGGACACTCGAGCGCCGTTTTATGACCGTTTGAAGTTTCATCGTCGTTTTTCTCCTTTTCAGTGAAGATATCGTCCCTATTCATATCGTATTTTAGCGTAATTTACCGTATTTTAACGTAATTTAATGTAATTTAACGTAATTTAACATAATTTAGTGTTATTCAACATAATTTCAATTAATCTATCGTATTTTAGTATAAATATGCTAATTATACATCAAAGAAGTAATATAACAAATAATTTAAACAAAAATTTCAAATTTCAATATTTTGATCTTCATAGCGTGTCTCTAAAAAAAAAAAAGGTACATAGCCGGCCAGCTTAGGGAGGGAACATAGCCGGCCAGAAAATGGCCGGCTTGGGTATATTTCGATATTGAGTTGAGTTCTGGGTATAATTAATAATTTGTATTAAACTTTGGATATTAATAAAAATGTCGGTTCTTGTTCTCTTGAAAATTGGCATTATTATATCAAATTCTTGATTTTAGGCATCGTGCCGACATTTTTATTAATATCCAAAGTTTAATACAAATTATTATTTATACCCAGAATCGGACTCAATATCGAAAAATGTCCAAACAGGTCAGAAAATGGCCGGTTTACTCTTCTGGCCGCCTTAGTCGTTTTTCTTTTTTTTTAAGAGATATTATGAAGAGAAAAAATAATGAAATCTAACACTGAAAATTTGAATTTTGTGTTTAAATTATTTGTTAGATTACTTCTTTTGATATATAATTAACATATTTATACTAAAATATGCTAAATTACTTGAAATTATGTTGAATTACACTATATTAAGTTAAATTACACTAAATTACATTACATTACGCTAAAATATGGTAAATTACATATTAATAGAGACGATATCTTCGCTGAAAAGGTGAAAAATGACGACGAAATTTTAAATGGTCATAAAACAACGCTCGAGTGTCCGATTTCAGCAAATGACCACTTTTCGGAAAGCTTGCGAAAATGCGCATGCGTTTGCGATCGCTATGCCATTTTCTGAAATTCAGAATTGCCAAAAAACAAAGGGAAGAGCCTCAAAACTTGAGTTGAAGTTTCCGATTAAGATTTTCATTTCTATTATTCAATCCAAGTAGCTCAGTAAATTAGTTACATAATGAACTTGTAGAATACCAGTTTTTACTATTTTCGGAATTTTTTTACTATTTTTTATGATTCATGAAAGATGGCACAGAATCGGTCTATTTTAGCGTAATTTACCGTATTTCAGCATAATTAGCGAAGTTATTGTAATTTAGCGTAATTTAACGTAATTTAGTGTAATTCAACATAATTTATTGTAATATAGTGTAATTCAACATAATTTCAAGTAATCTAGTGTATTTTAGTATAAAATGCTAATTATAAATCAAAAGAAGTAATCTAACAAATAGTTTAAACACAAAATTCAAATTTTCAGTGTTAGATTTCATTATTTTTTCTCTTCATAATGTCTCTTAAGAAAAAAAAATGACTAAGCCGGCCAGAAAATGGCCGGTTTAGGAAAGGAGTAAACCGGCCATTTTCTGGCCGTTTTGGGCATTTTTTGATATTGGGTCTGATTCTGGGTATAAATAATAATTTGTATTAAACTTTGGATATTAATAAAAATGTCGGGGCATCGTGTAATCACACAAGGATATATAACACCTATTTGAGAACTTCTATCATTATACAATTTTTAGAATAATTTTAAATAAATTATAACTTCAAATTCCAAGAGTATCTCCGTCGTATGAATTGCAATATTAATCAGAGATGCTGAATAATCGATAATTTTATAAACTTGCTCAGTTAATATCTTAATTAAAATTATTGCACCAACATTCATAAAATATACAGTTTGCGATTGTCAATTATAGAAATTTAAGATTTAAAACTATAGATTACTTATCGATTGTATTATATATAATATGGAGTTGGTGCCACGAGCAAAACTAAGGTGTGATGTGTTCATCAAAAGGAGTTGGTGGCCACAACTTCAAAAGTCTATCTAATTGTCTTCAAACGACGAATTCAAACCGTTGAAATTCATCTATCATGAGCGATGCATATACATGAAATTTTTTGGAGATTTCGAATTCATTTAGTACAAAGTCAAGCGATAGAAAAAAATGATTATTTATAAGTTGTAGTACAAAAATGCAAAGCATACACGGCATATTATACACGTTTGCTCAAAATTCTCATTAAGTGTCCAAAGCAAGAAAATATTGTTCTGAAAATTCTCTGAAAATTTATGCACATTATACACGGTTTTACTGCTTACAACCGTATATAAATGTGCTCCAACATTCATACACGTTTTTTATTAAAAACCGTGTATGAATGTTGGCAGGGGTGAATCCAGAATTTTGATCAGGGTAGGCACAAAATATTGACAAGAGTATAATTTTTTTTTCTCCTGACGAATCAGAGCAGAGTATCGTATAGGGGTCTTAAAAAGTCATGGTACGACTGGATACGTCACGTCTCACGACACAACATGACACATGTGTCGATTACGTGCCGTGAATCGTGTGTCCCGTGACGTGACCATCTTTAAAAAATTTGGTACGACACGTCACGCAAAAGATTTGGCCACAGTAGGCACATGGTCACGTGTAATTAGTCATGTTAGATCTTTGATCGAATGGTGAATCTTGAATAAACTAACCTAAATTATGAAAAAATAGTTAAATGTGACCAAACGTGACCGGTCACATTCGGACACGGCGTGACTAACAATGTGACCATTCACGTGCCATGGCCATCCTTTCAAATTTGGTCACAGCACGGCACGTATAAATCTGACTTGATCACAACACAACACGTGAATCCAAGTCACGGCGTGACTAGTCATGGCACGATACATATTTAGATCCCTAATAGCGGATCTCTTTTTTTGTGGCGAATCAACGGTTCTTCAGAGTGGAGTAGTGAATTGGACTATGCATTTCTCTTTCTTTTTTTTACACGAATCAGTTTGAGATGATTTTCTTTTTCTCACAATTTTTTTCTACTGGACTGTGAATTAAATCCAGGGGTAGGCACCAGTATAAAATACCACTGAGTCTAATTTTTTTTCGAATCCAGAGGTAGGCACTTGCCTACCCCTGGCCCTCTTTGGATCCGCCATTGAATGTTGGAGCACATTTTCGAACAGGCGTATATGAAATGCTCCAATAATTTTACACAGTTTTACTGTATGATACATGTGTGATGAAAGAAATACAAACTTTTTTCTACGTCATCGATCCATGCCTTCCTGTTATAATGCATCTCTCTTCCATGTAGGCTGTACATGTATTTCTCTGAGAAAAGTAATTCTAAACAGGTGTGGCTAAGGCGAGGGATAAGGCAAGAGAGGTGATATCTAAAAAAGAAACTTCAAACAGGTTACAGGCGTATCTCGAGCTCGAGTGTCCGATTTCATCAAATGATCACTTTTCAGAAAACTTGCAAGGAGATCTACAACAATTACTCCCTATAGGTGGAACAAGATTTTTCAGCCCCAAAAAATAAAGGGAAGAGCCTCAGAACTTGACTTGAAGTTTACGATAAAGTTTTTCATTTCTAATTTTCGATTTTCTTTTGTCCTTTATCATATTTTTTTCTTAGACATTATTCATGTAAATGTATGTAAAGTCTCAGATTTAGGTTTTTTGATTATTGTATTTTCATTTTTTTAAGTTAGAATGTTATTTATGTAACTAATAAATATGTGATATAATTGTTACTGCTGTTTATATATTGGTAAATATAGTGTTATAGTGTTTTGGTATGGTATGTGTTATGTTTAAATTTATATTTTTTTAAATTTGGTTAAGTGTTTTTGGTATTTAGATCTAGGGTTTAATTTGAATTCAGATTTAGAGTTTGATTTGAATTCAGATATAGGGTTTCATTTGATTTTTTTTTAAATTATGAATTATACACGATTTGTTATTAAAAAAAACATGTAGGACGTGTGTTTTTATACATGGTTTTACTATAAAAACCGTGTATGATGTGTTTTGGCGGAAAAAATCGGCGAAAAAAAATATGAATTATATACGGTTTTTAATAAAAATTCATGTAGGATTAGTGTTTTATATACGGTTCTAGAACCATGTACAATTTACCGGCCCTATTGTACACGACTCACGTAGACACGGTTGGAAAACCATGTATAAGCCCATTTTTTTACCGTGGTTAGCAGTGTTGTTTTGTACTAGTGTGTATTCATTTTTTGTCATTTTTTTAGCGCTTGACCTTGTACTAAATGAATTTGAAACTTTCAAAATTTTGCATATACATGTATCACTCATGAAGTAGATGGATTTAAATAGTTTGAATTCATCATTTGAAAACAATCCGATAGAGTTGGTGAGCACATCACACCCTATCTTTGCTCTAGTGCCACAATTAAGTAAAGCATACTGATGAAGGTGGTTTAAAATTTATTTGAAAATATATCGTGTCTTTTTAATGCAATATTGAAAAATCAAACAATTAGTTGCAAAAGAAAAAAATCTACATGCTTCTTCCCTACGGGCTTTTCTCAAAAGAAAAAAATCCAACGAGCTTTTTGGAAAGTGAAGTGGATATTTATTTATTCTTTTATTTTCCACGTCATAGTCGGATAGTCCAGCCATTTATTGAAAAAGTCAGAAGTAATGAGCTGATTTCTCTGATATATGCTGGAAGGTTCTTCCATTTAAGTCTTACTTGATTAATCCGATCAATCTGATGATTCGATTTAAAAAATTAAAAAAATTGAATTGTATTAATTAGACACATATTGAAGTTTAACTAGTGAAAAAAATTAATTTTGAATTTAGGCTTTATTAAAAGAAAATTAAGTAAAATTCGGTTGTTCCAAAAGAGGAAATTCAAATGAGAAATAATGGCAATGGAATAAATAAGTAAACTCAATTAATGCCAGAGGTGCAAATGCGGTTACAAGGAAAAAAAAATGGTTTACTAACTGTTATGAAGAGATATTTAACTCTGAGCTCACCCGCCAAGTCATACTATGTTGTCCTTGTATCCTCATTTATAATTGTATACTTGTACAAGTTTGAATTTATAGTGTTTTATATTTGTCAAATTTTGTACATAATTCAAACTTAATTTTGCATTTAACAGATTTGGGAGTGGGATTATGAGCAGGTTTAGCGAGGTTAGCAGGTAGTTAACTCGAGATTTGGAACAACCGCTAATCCAACATTTCAATATAATAGCGAGCTAACCCAAACTTTTGTTATTCTATCGCCATCCAAACGCACCCATTTAAGATAAACAGGTAAGAGATAGACTGCTCTCTTTCTGAGGACTCTTGCAAGAATTGATGTCAATCCAAGATTGTTAAAATATTAACATATCAACTGAGAATAGAAATGCACAAGAATTAGTACATTACTAAGTGCCTTCCATTTCTTGGAAAATATATATTTTCTTAAGGAAAAACAGGGGTCAAGCCCATTTCTTGGAAAATATTTGAATGGCTCTGTTTTTAATTCATCTTTTATTGAACAGATGGGGAGTGATGTGGATAATTAAAATGTCCACCGTGGATTGTGGAAGTGGCCACTCTGTTGACTGTGGAAAATTACGTGTGGCACCATAATGTAATCTGATTCTTAGGCAGTAAAAATGCATTCACGGAACGATTTATAATTTTAATTTTCACACAACCTTCAATTTTTTTCACACGAATTTCAATGCAAATCTAATGGTTCAGAATGGACATGGGACCGAATTTAGTCCGATGTTCATCAGATATCATCACTCCCGTAAAATATATGATCTCTTATTTTGTCCTTCTAGTTTCTCTACCATCTTTTTAGGTGGGATTCACTGATATGTAGGAACATTGTATGAGCATTTGTTTCGGTATTATTAATTTTTGTTAACGTCCATTCAGAAAATACCCTTGTGGACAAAATTGAGTAATATTAATTTTTGGTTTGAGTTCTTGCCTTCCCTATTGTAGTCAATGGACTTCCGGTTGGCTTCTTATTCCGATAAAGCGGCGACCCCGCAACAAAAATCACAATCGACAGCAGAATGGCGATGGTGGCACTGCCAAAACCCCATTGCCACCCTTTGTTGTCCTCGATCCAAACCACAAATGTAACCGCAATCAAACCACCACCTGCCAGAGAAAACACAAAGTAATTGAAGAAGGTGGACCGCCCCTTTCGGCCTTGGACCGTACCTTTGTCGAACTGTTCTGCACCGTGCGGTGCAAGTGATCCTTTTATGCCGCCTATGCCTAATGCCGAGAGGTACAGACCAGCAAACAGCATTGCAGCCTGACTGCTCGTCATCGATTGACATGTGGTGCTTGAGGAGGTACATGGTGGTGGTTTTAGTGAGGTGGATCTTGCTTGTATTGTTAGGATCACTAATCCCTGCATGTAAAGCGATCCACATAAATGTTGCAATCTCTTCTTTGAAATATAATTACACCTAACTATTCGTCTTTTATCCATCAGTAACAATCTCCCTCTGATTTTAAGTAATACCACATGAGAGTCAATTTCATAAGTTGAAAGAGAAGGACAGGGTAGACAGATAACAGCCCTCCATGTGTTTATATTAAAAAAATTGAAAAAATAAACTAAGAACTTGGAAAAGAAAGGAAAAGAAACTAAGGCATAAATATACATTGTTATATATAGCATGCACATGTGCCTACCAAAAACTCAATGACGGCGCTGACGAGGTAGATGACATAAGTGGTGCAAAAGGCATCAGAGAGGAAAGCGCCCAGGAGTGCGAGAAGGAATGCCGTCACCATGAAGTTGTTTACAGTGACAGCTGAATCAGACAGCGAGAAATGCATGAATCCCATCAGGTACATCACAAGATTGCTCGCATTTGCCAGAAAAGCCAGATTCTCCATCACCTCCACCGCTGACACAACAAGTGACCGATTGACAGAGCATCTTCTAGTTGCTAGAACCAAGTTAGAATTATCAATACCTAAATTCAAGACAAAAGTTAATTTGAAAGCTTACCTAGAACAAAGGAGGCAGCAAGCATTCCACCATGTTTGCCATGCACAGCCGATCGGTTTCTAAAGTCGACATATTCCTCGAATATCTCTAGTTGTTCCCCTTCATCCATGCTAAACTTAAAGTCGACATATGCGAGCAAAGGAGGCTACCTATGAATCTTCAGAGAAAGGACAATGCTAATATTTAATTGCCAGGCTGGCCTGGTAAAGGGATATACTAAGAATTCAATTGGAAAAGACAATGAGCCAAGAGAGAAGTGTATCTCGAATTAAATTCCTTTATACTGAAAGATTCCAAAATATCTCTTGCTTAGGCAGTTGAGTTCTACCAAGGTTGGCATCTGCTACTATTCTTGTCATAAAAGCAGAACCTACTATTACAATCTATCCTTCCATTATAATCAAACGAACCGAATTTACACTGTTAAGGCTTATACTAACGAGAGCAGCTTGGGTCCGATGCCCATTGGACTCAAATTTGGGTCCGATGGGTTTCGGGACCGTCCGATCTGCTTTAAAATTCGTGCGCACGAATTTTAAAGCAGACGCAAAAGTTGCGGGTGCGAATCTTAAAGCAGATCGGACGGTCATCGAACTCACTTTGAGTCCGATGGGCATCGGACCCAAATTGACCTCTATACTAACTTGCTATTTTTGACAAATCAGATCACAATAGCAAGTGATGGTTTTGCGGATCGGATTCGTTTTCCCTGTTTTTATTCCTTTTTATATCTTAAATGTTTGATTTATGACGAACGGAACGGATCTTACACATAAAAAGAGCTATTCTGAATAGCATCAATTAGTCCAATCTAATTCGCTTTAAATTGAACGGTCAAAATATAAAAAGCAGAATCCAACTTTTTATGTGATGAATAATAACGGATACGGACCCGTTAGTGATATGTGACTCGTCATATCTAAAACAAAGAATCAGGGACGTACGGTCTGATGGCCATCAGACTAAATTTGGTCCAATTTTAGATCAGAGTCATACGGTCTGCATCGAGATCTGTGTATTATTGATCCTCACAAATTTAAAAAAAAATTCAGATTTTGATATAAACCGGATGGCTCCGATCAAGCATCGGAGCTGTGAATTAAGATCGGGTGATCCAATTCGGAAAAGGTGTTCCGTAGAACAATGGCAAAAACGAAGTTTGCACCATGTTTAGGTTTCAATTGGGTTCTTGTCCTCTTTCTAAACATATCCAACTAATTTAAGTGCAAGTTTGATATTGGAAATTAAACAATGTATTTGGCTTATGTCATAAATAGTACTGTGCTTGTCAAATTCATGGAGATCTCATTTGCGTAAAGAAGTCACCTAAAGTGAAATGCAGTAAGGTATTAATTTTTTTTTATGTATACTACCGACTTTTGTAACAGAAATTTGTAAAGCTTACGATATCCTTATCAAAACCTACAATAAATGTTATATCTTCTAGATGCTTAGTACGAGATAATACACAAAGCATCTAAATATTGACGTTATTCAGAGGAAATGAAGAAAAGAAAATTAGCAACTGACTATAAGAGCATCTCCGCGGAATTGCAAGTAATTGCAAATGTTTGACATGTTAATTGCATAATTAGTAGTAAGGACGTAGAACAATTGTTAATTTGACAAGCTTGCTAATCAACCATTAAATTAAAATTGCTACATCAGCATTTGCATTTAGTTTACAATTGTGAATTGCTGGAATATAATAAATAAAAGTATATTTATCTATGAATAAGTCTAATAAATTGTAATTAGAGATGAATTATGAGGATGAAGATGATTTGAAACTATTTATGTGATAATGCTAAAGCTATTGATATGAAAAAAATATCATATTTTGAGCAAAGTTAGGGTGTGTTGTGCTCACCAAAGAGTTTGGTGAGCATAACTCTAAAATCTTTTGGATTGACTTCAAACGAGACGAATCCAAACTATTGAAGCCGATCTACTTCACGAGTGATGCATGTACATGCAAAATTTTAAAATTATAAAATTAATTTAGCACAAAGTCAAGTGGTAAAAAATTGATGAAAATGAATGTATTAAAATTTGTAAAACTTTATTTTTTTTTTGCATGTACAAAGTCATATTTTTTACCGTTTGACTTTACACTAAATAAATTTGAAAATTTCAGAATTTTACATGTACACGCATCACTTGTAAAGTAAATCGGTTTCAACGGTTCGGATTCGTTTTGTTTGAATTCGATATGATATATTATGGAGTTATGCCACATCAAATCCATTGGTGAGCACAACACATCCTAATTTTGCTCCCATATTTTATAGTTATTGATCAGTTCAATTGTTTTTTATTGATGTACGTGTACCAGCAGGACCTTTATGCATATTTGCTTTTGTATGTTGTCAGACTTGTTTTAGCACTTAGTATTGTTATTTGGTTAATTTCTTTAGCTATGTTGCTTAGTTTGATGTTTGTAATATTTCTAGTGATGATGTAAGAACTTGTGTGGGTGGTACCAACTTAATTGGTACCACTTTCACAGAACCTTGTTCGGTGGCATCACCACTTTTATTAAAAAAAAAATAGTTATAGCAATAAAAATGCTAATAATTAAGTATAAAAGATACTCATTCCATGATATATGAGTGCATCTTTTGTAATTAAGTGACTTCTAGAAAAAATAATCAATAGGGGCGTGACTGTCCAAAAGAAAAATATGGTAAAAATTAATTAGATGCATGTCTATCAAATCTTCATAATTCCCGTTCAAATTTTAAATTTATATATTACCTATCAAAATTACAATAATTTAGATTTTCTTCATAATATGTTTGAGAAGGAGGATTCAAATGCCACGTGATTTAAAAAAATTTACAAAATATAAAATTTGGTCTCCAAGCACATTTTAATATGGAGATCTTGTTAAACGGTTTGGATTGACGGTATGAACTTTAAAAATAGAAATTAAAAAAAAAACATGAGTCATAATAAGACATTAAATAATATGAGATATTTTAAGTTAATCTGAAATCATATTTTCATTAAAAAATACAATGTGTAAAATTACCCTTTCGTCTTTTCAGATTTAATCATCTGTCCACTTGGGCTTTGTATGGAACGATGCTTTTAATTTTTCTTTCCTTTTTTAATGGAAGTCTCGCACGGAGGAGTGCTCACAGGAAATTTTTTATTGGTAGTAATTAATAGAAAATAATACAAACAGTAAGAGTACAGTAATATTTATATTGGTAGTAAGATCGGTAGAAATTCTACCGATCGGAAAAATAAAAAAGTTTGGATTGGTAAGAATTTTACCGATCTAAACTAGTTTTTTCTTTTTTCCTTTTAATTTTTCTAGTAAGATATATTTTATTTTACAAAAATAAATAAAGTACCTTAAAATTTAGATATATCAAAACATTCTATCTATTTTTTGAAAAACTTTTCATATTTTACTAGAAATCAAATATAAGAATTCTCTCCATCTATACATCAGATTAAAAAAAAAAGTTTCGATCGGTAGAATTCCTACCGATCTTACTACCAATATAAATATTAATGTAATCTTACCATTTGTCTCTCTTATTTTCTACTAATTACTACCAATAAAAAATTTCCGTGCTCACAAACAAATAAGTACGGGTATGGTGAAGTCAACCCTTTCTTGTCAACTAGTTGAGAGTGAGGCTAGTGTGTTGTGTGTATTACGCTTATGAGAGTTTGGTGATTTTAAATTTGGCATTTATTGAATTAACTTTGTTGGATATTAAACTTTATAACAGAAAGAGGTTACAAGAAATTGATTTATACAAGGAAAGACAAGTGATTTATAAAGGGAAGACAAGAGATTTCACCGCATATAAAATAGATCGAGCCATTCTATCTTGTGAAAAAAAGACAAAAATGCATGTTTCATTAACTGAAACAAATGTTAATTACAAAGAAAAAAAATATATCCCTCTATACTAAACAGCTCTTTGTCACCCAACTCTTATACAAAAAAAAACACAAAAATCTACCCAATTTTGTCCATTCAGGAAAGAACTCTACTAAACGAATGTATACACTTCTAGCTGGTATATCTCTTGTACTATTCACATCTAGACACGGCAAACAGTAAAACAATTTGTATTGTCGGTAGCCACGGCAAGCAATAAAGCAAGTTGTATAGCCGCTATCTCCATAGGCTTCAACCTCACATCTCTGCTCTCTCTACCGTTTGCTGCTGCTCGTTTGAATTTGATACTTGTTCCCCTGGGAAGTGCCACTCTGTTCAGCTCTCTGGAACTAGATTTGGCTTTCTTGATGTTGGTTCTAGCAATCTAACTTAACCAAGAACCCTGATCCACTGGAGTTACTGGTACTAGATCTTTACAGACATCTCCCTCAACCCGCTGAGCAGGGACTGTCCGGCAGTCCTTATTCGTACCTTTACCAGCAGGTCTTTCCGAAGAAGTCTCAACAGTTAGGGAATCTGTTGGATGCACCTCCGATTGGTGTTTCTCTACCTCAATAACCATTTTATCATCCTGTATGAGAGTCTCTATCTCTTGAAACATATTCGCATCAGACTCCAAATTGCATCTTGGATCATTCCCAATGGTCATCGCATCATCTATGCAGAGTGGAGTGTTCCCCTTATTTGTGTTTCCACTCTGATTATCGTTATCAGATTCTTTTTTAGGTTGTTGGTAATCGGGTTCAGAGCTTCTCTTTTTCATCAGCGCCAACTCTTGTTTTATCTCAGCTAACTCCGTCTC
Organism: Carex littledalei; assembly: GCA_011114355.1. NCBI lineage: Eukaryota > Viridiplantae > Streptophyta > Magnoliopsida > Poales > Cyperaceae > Carex > Carex littledalei. The sequence continues at coordinate 9,706,987 of CM022089.1, read as the reverse complement.
CAGCCTTTTGATTGAATCCATGATCGATACCTCGTAGTAAACGGATATGGACTACTGGCCTGACCCGGATCCGACGTTAGGGGTATGAGTGGTTGTGGTTGTGGCTTTACTGTCAAAGCAAGTTTCGGTGGGATGTGTGGGGGTCTCTCAATCACCGCATGACACTACGAAGATCGATGACCTAATCTATTACAAGCATAGCATAAAACATCATTACAGCAATCTAACGCCCGATTCATGCCCTTAATCGTCGCATCTGAAACAGAAGGGTTGTAAGGGAGAAGATAAGCGCCTAAGTTCCTCTATTTTGGACCTCACAATCTCAATTCAATCGAGTTTACACTGTTGCTCTTCTTGAGAATTAGATTTTCTCCAGAAAAATTTCACTGGATCCTCCGATTTGACTGGGTGAAGTGGTGGTTGCTTGTACGGCTGTTGAGATGGCCTCTGGATCTTCTCCACGATAGTTACCATAGCGTGCAATATTGCACAGAGAGATGGTTCGAGATCCGCCAGTGGCTCAAACGGATTAGACACCATTAGCGAGCTCGAGCGCTGGGGTCCACGACTACCGTCGGAGGCAAGGGAGTCGAAATCGCGAGTAGCGAAACGGGAGGAGCGGTCAGCAGAGGCCTCGTTGCGTTCGCGGAAGCCATGGCCTTTGGTCTTACGAGGGGCGCCGGAGGAGGTATCGCCACTGGTAATGGTGGAGCGGCCATGAGATCCTCATCCTTGGAATCGAAATCCACCTCCTCGTTGGCCGCCATCTCTCTTTCCCTTTTCTTTCCTTCCATTTGTATATACTCGAGCCAGTCTATCTTCTTCCTCTCAAGCTCAATAGGTGCTCAAATATAATAGAAGACCCAAATAAAAACACGACAATAGTTGCAAAATATAATTATATTTCACTACAAAGTTGTCAATAAGTAACAGAATCAAAATCTGACAATAAATTTGATATTGAGAACATTTTCTATCTTTCATTTACACATAAAAGGGTACTTCATTAATTTAATGTTTCAAGATATTTCACTTTATATTGATTTCCAAAAAGTTGAGACATAAATGAACAATAAGAAAGTTCTTGTGCATACTGAGAGCTTAGAAGGACAAAGTATAGGTGCAGGGAGCTCACAACCCTTTTGTAACTATGAGGAAAAATAATAATACCCAAAAGTCATTATTATATTTAAATCAGATTAGTACCTTAGGCCTGTCTTGTTGCTTGTCAGAATTGTCAGAATTGTCATAGTTGCTCGCCATCTCAGGGAAAACCATGAGTACGGTTATTGTCAAATGGTTACATACAATCTTCAAAATGGTTGCTTCTAATTAGAAGTGTAAATACCACTGCTCCGTCTTCCTAGATATGCATTATATCAACTATATCATCAGCTTAATTGAATAATAGATATTTTTTATTCCTGGTCCAGCAGTTGATTTGTACAAACAAAGTTGACCTATACAACTATATTGGGAGCACACCTGATGCAATTTTATCAGTACCAGTCAATACAATTCTTGTCTGAAACCGAGGTACTACTGATGTCATTTGCCAAATTGAACCCGTATGTACCAAATGGGTAGTACATGCATAGGCAATTAGGCATGTGACTCAAATTGTTACTTCAACAATTTAGCATGCAGAAGATAGAATTTTACCGAGATGTGCAATTTTCACCGAAGCCATCATAAGCCTTCATCATAAGCCTTTCTCTGTACCAAGTCACTTGAGACCTGATATGCTTCTCCTAGTACTTGAAATCTCTCAGCTGCTTGGGGATCATTAGGGTTTTTGTCAGGATGAACTTGTCTTGCGTAACCAACAAAAGAATATCACTTTTGTTGTAATTCCAAAACTGCTATTACGGCTTATTCTATTATCTAGTTAAAAAGGATAGCTTATTTTAATTAGAAACTGTCTATGCAGATCGAATCATAACTATAAGTGATTTCTGCATTTGACCAATCAAGCATGAAGTTCTGTATTGATATTTTGACCACTCTCTTATCCGTTTATTTCTCCACTGACCACCAGTCAGGCTCCTAGATTTTTAGCTATTGAAAAACCACTTGCTTATATTCTTTTTGCCAAATTTTTAGGCTTGAGCAAGCAATAGTGCTTCATTTAATATGCCAATAGAAGGCCCCTCAAAAAAGAGAAAAATGGAACTATGAACTAATCTACTAAATACTCAGGATATCTCTATGACAAGAAAAGAAATATTTTTCATAGCATAAACATTTTCTTAGGATCACAGGCATACCTTCAAATAGTATCCCTTTCTGATTTCCTCTTCTTATGCAGTTCGAACTTCAAAAATCTAGGAATCAAGTTGAGAGGTGAGCTTATGTGCAGCAACTGACTTATGAGAGAAAACGTCCGAGCTCCAGTCGACAACATTATGTACAACTGTATGCATAGTACTGTTATAAAATATAATAAATTATGATTTTGTTTCAGCATCAAGTAAAATTGAGGAAGTTACTTGAGAACCTCATGTCTAACTAAAAATCTATAATGAGGATGTGTAATAAGCTAGATCAGTATTAAGTAAACTTCATATGAAAACCTAAAGTTCTGATGTGAACTATAATGTTATTCAATGGACAGACTAAGATACTGTCATTATAAAGATATGTATATCAAATCAATGTTCTAAATAGCGCGCTATAGCGTTTTCGGACCAAAAAAGCTATGACGCTATAGCCATATAGCGCCGCTATAGTGCGCTATTTCGCGCTATAGCGGTGCTATATGGCCATAGTGCCATTTTTTCAGCCGTTCTGCTATGACGCGATAAACGCTATTTAAACCTTTGGTATATACATAGACAGATAGTGAAATGAACATCTACAACAGATTTGCGAAACTAAATTAAGCGTATATATCAGATTTGAGAATATATATTTGTAAAAAAAAAACAATAAAGGAATATCTTAGTATCTGTAGAAAGGCCAAAGCACTTAAGGAGATGTATAAAATAGTGGAGTAGAATTGTGAAGACGAATTTGTCATGGTTTTCTAGTCATTGGGAACAATAAAATAGAATATGAACATATCAGTGCATAAGATTTTCCAAAAAGTATACCATAACTCCAAAAAGTCGTGGTTTTTTTAACATAATATGAACATATCAGTGCATAAGATTTTCCAAAAAGTATTCAATTATACCATAACTCCATAAGGATTGCTAGTATAGTAACTGTATTGCTAGTATAGTAACTCCATAAGGATTACTATACTAGCAATCCTTATGGAGTTATGGTATAATTGAATACTTTTTGGAAAATCTTATGCACTGATATGTTCATATTCTATTCAAATTAACAATTCTATTTTATTATACCATAACAATCTTATGCACTCCATACAGTTATGGTATAATATGAACATCTCAACATGTCGTGGTTTTTTGGATGCATAAGATTTTCCAAAAAGTATTCAATTATACCATAACTCCATAAGGATTGCTAGTATAGTAACTGTATTGCTGCAATTTTTTCTATCCCTAATTATTTTATGTGAAACCAAATATTTTATATATCTAGTAATTTTCTCTTTATTCTATAATAGAGAAAAAAATTGAGAAAAAATAATAATGCAGTTCCCTGTATTTTGTACGGAATGAAATTTGGAATACTTTAATCTGACACGAATTTACGAATTTAGATCTGTGCATCTAAGGCAGAATCGAATCTCCGTATCTACCTGAGAATACTCATTTCCTACGCAAATTAGATCAATAATTTGCGCGAATTTCTCAGTTCTCACTGAATATGTCAAAAGTTAGCATATTGCAATAGTACATTATTATCATTTTGGGGCTATAACTCAATTTCTCATAGGGATGCAGCAAGTACCATGAAAATAATACACCAAACCATAAATTTCCCTTCGTCTATTCAGGACCCACTTCCAGTTCTTTTAACAGAAATTTACAATAACCCTAACATCAATGGCACAAATGCACAATGCTCCCCATCTAAGACGTAAACGTTACCAAATTATATCAAAATCTTTACAGACTCCCCATCAAAACACGCACTAAGCAACAAATGAAAGATCTTTACTCAACCACCACGGAGTTTTGTAGTCTCTTTTATGTATTTTTATTCTTCAAGGTAAATAAAAACTCTTCCACAGTAGTGTATTTGACATCAGGATAGAGCTGAGTTGCCTCTACACCAAACGATGGTTCGATCTCGAAATTGGTGTGATCTCCCTTTATATACACCGAATGAACAATAGCAAATGCTACGTTCATTGGTACAGGTGCTTCTACATTATAACATAAATTACAAATATTAGAACAACATAAATCTTCACATACCCTTGATTACTAAATTATGTTACCATGAGTTGCATATTGTGTCTTCAATTAATTAAACAAATCTGTTTAGGTACTCGGCGACGGTGGTATAAATGATTTCAGGATATAGCTGAGATGCCTCAACACCAAATGAAGTTTTGATCTCAAAATTGACATGATCCCCCAAAATGTACACGGAATGGCATATAGCGAGCATTATTTTGACTGGTGATGTGTGGTCCCTTGCTACTTCAGAGGAAGAAGAGTCTGATAGATAGTGGCAGGAATACTATTATCAATTAGGAATGATTCCTTTTCTCCTAAAAAATATAAAGTATCATGCATACCCCTGAAGAACAAGATAATATGCATATGCATCCAAGAGTAGTTAATTATCACATATATAGCCTCATTCCCCCTCTTCATTTCTTATAAACATATCCAAAATTATGTCTCTTAGCCATTCTCCTAAGAGAGGAGACAAACATTACACTAATGGAGAATTGATGCGTAAAAATGATAGTTCTGTTTGTAGGGTACATGGATATGCATCATGTTTTCTGTTGTCCATATGGCATACATCATAGTTATTGTTTTCAATGGACAGTCCTAATATGTTGAAGTTTCTACAGCGAGCCATGACATGCAAATCTCTATTTATTTTTGTATATAAATTGACAACTGACCTTGAATACGCCTCATAACCTCTTCTTCAGGGACATAAACCCTCTCAAGTGTCTTCCCAACCATCTTCTCCCAAAGTGACACAAGCTCATTTTGTGATAATGCATTCTCAGGGGGCCTCATATACAAAATCTTGTTCAGGGTTCTTGGATCATCTATGGCTTTTATTGTGTAGGTAGCTACATCCTCTTCAGCAACAAAAACAGCTGAAAAATACACCCAAAAAGACAAATTTGTTGATACCAGGGAACTGGATAGCAAAAACATTAATTTACTATGGGTAATTCTAGCACACATCCAGGTTTTTATGTACTGATGTCTTAACAAACATCCCATGGCTAAAATTTGAACTAAAGAATTACCTTTTACTAATTTTGTTACTTTTTAAAAGATCTATGTTAACAAACCCATGGTATTCTAAATAAACAGAAAAAAAAAAAGCTTCCCTTGATACTTCTGTTGCTTAGGATAAAATCATTCAATTAAAATTTAGAAGTTATTAAGTTGCAGCTAATTTAGAATCTAGAAAAATGCTAAAGCTTGGGAAATTATTTGAAAAATTACAGAAGCTTTCTTCATGGATGATTGTTGTTTCTGATGTAATAGTTTAGGAATTTCAGTGGCTGTGTTCCACTGCTTTTGGCTTGTATGAACTATTGTGTTTCTTAATGAAACAGATGGGTACCCCGTACCCCACTTTTGTCAAAAAAAAAAAAAAGAGGTATCACAGTAAGATCTATCTTTAAGCAAGAGATTAAAAAGTACCTTTAGGATTTCCATCACCAAGTATAACGACTTTGTCAGTGGGGAGAACAGCACCTCCAACTTGTCCCAAAGTTGGCAAGAAACGGCCAGCAAAAAAGTTAGAGGACACAAAAGTGTATGGAATACCCTCTGCCTCCACGGCCCGCCTGATTTGGGCCTTCTTTGCAAACGTTGACTTGGCCGGCTCCACTGCATGGATCCGGTCCACATCATTTCCATACTCCGATGGTAGAAATCTCTGCAATCAATGTAATATTTCTAATTCCTTGAGAGAGAAAACAAAGCCACTTTTTACTAAAGCAAAATTTAGGAAATGAGAAAGAAAGAATAATCCTGTAATCCAGACCTTTATATTCCCAGCTTCTTTGATGGCAGCTATAATGTTGACCTGATCTGGCAGTTGTGCATATCCGACCGCTGATACAACCACATCAACAGCCCTGATTGCTTTGACCAAGCTCTCATGGTTGTACAAATCTCCCTGAAATGAACTTGTATTTAAAAGCATTCATAAAATTTATAAAGAAGAAGGCATTATAAAACCACCACAACAGTGTCAGTATCCCAAACACAGAAACTAAGTCGTTTTCTGCTTATAATGCAAACTGAGGCAGCAGATATGAATCAAAATGCACCATCTTTGAACAAAAGAAATGCAGATACCTGAAATTACTCAGATTTTAACTTTGATCTTCACAAATTACTTAGTTTTTAAGCTTGGTCCCTCCAGTAATTAACAATTTAAACAGCAAACAGATAAGCAATTGAAGGTCTTAATTATGATTGATCTGGCAGAACTGCATAAAACCAAATTTGGAGAAGACATATTTGCAAGGCCCTGCTATAACTAATCCATCAATGCCTGGGTACTTGTTTGCAACAGGATAAGATTTGAGTGAAAAGGGGGCATTAATGACAGTTTACCATTTTATAGGGGCATATATGATATTTAAATAGTTTTGCAAGGACATAACATAGATTATATCTCATAATTTGCAGAGATATCCTAATTTACTTTATTTACGGGGGTACATATGAAATATTGCCTTGTTTCGAAAATCACAGAGAGAAATAGTAATAGAAAGATGAAAAGAAGTTTACTTGGATTAGAGTAACTCCCAGGTCCTTCAGTTTCTGAACAATCTGAGACTTGGAAGGATCGGAAGGGGCGGTATCTCTCACCAGCGCGAAGGTGCGGTGACCAGACCGCACACTCGCCTCCGCTATGAACTTCCCGATGTATCCCGTCCCTCCGATCAGTAGCACCTTGCTCTTCTCCACCGTTGATGCCATCTTTGATATTGATCGTAAATTCGCAAGACCGGGAACGGGAATAAGAAAAAACGAGTGAGGGACGTTTTAGTTGGGGAATTGGCGTTCCGATCAGACTGTTAGTGAAGCTTCAGTGTCGGAAGCTAAAAGGGCTTATTGCAACCTTGTATTTTACGTAGTTTTACAAGCTTGTAACCGGCTAACCGCGAGGGAAGATTGTCGATTCAGATTCAACCACGTAAGCAAATATATTAACATGTAAAATAACTAGGTGTACCACGCCGAGAGCAATTATTGCTCCAGAGTCCAGACTCTTCCGAAAAGGCCTAAACATGGAGTTGATTATGGTTTACGGTTTTTTGGTTACGAGATTGAGTTAATTATGATTCTTATTAGTTATTTTTGGAGATTGGACCTGCAACATAACAACTCAACTAAATTCTGATGATATCAAAAGTGAGAATACGGGAGCACAGTCAAGGGATAAGGACATGTATAAACTGTTTTTTTACATCAATCAATGATCTTGTACAAAGCAGTGAATTAATAGACATGCACAATGTTTTATAAATATGCGTAACTTACTAATACTAATCTTGTTACTAGAACTCCTGATTATGTTGTTGTTTGACTTCAGTCAACCGAGAATTAAGATCCTCTTTTAACTTTTTTGCTCTCGACTCTTCTTTTGGTGTTGCTCTCGGATAGTTACCGTTATCCCATTTGTTTAGCCCCTGACAGCCCACTTGAGAGTAGGTCTGATGGGCATCGGACCTACTCTGGTTCGATGGGTTTAATCACTGTCGATTTGCTTTAAGATTTGTGCAAGTTTATTTCAATTTTCGTGCGCACAAATCTTAAATTAGATCGGACGGTCATCATGCTCGTTTTTAGTAGGTCCTAACTCCGTTCTTCTGACAGCCTGTTCGAGTTTTTCCTTTCCATTATCAATGTTTTTGTTTTCTGAATTTTGAGTAGAACTAGGATGTTCTTAAACTCATCAGGATATATAATGAGATTAATTTTAAATAATAAATTCAAACTATACGTCAAATTAATAAATTTTTAAATTAATTTAGTATAAAATACAACAGTCAAAAAAGTGAAAATAAACATATTAAAATTAACTTATAATCATTGGATGCCCTCTATAGGTAGATCAGGTGGGATTTTGTTTGGCTGTGATAGTTCTAAATTTCGATATATTTCTCATTCTATACATAGGTTTGCTATAGATATCCACCTAGAAAATAAGGCTGATAACCAACTTTGGCAAGTTACTGTAGTATATGGTCCTGTTATTCGCTCTTTAAAAAAAGAACTCTGGAAGGAATTGGATGATATTAGGGGCTCACATAGCCATTTGTGGCTATTAAGTGGCGATTTTAATGTCATTCGGCGTAAATCTAAAAAATCTGGAAACAATTTTGATACGGTCACTAGTTCTTCTTTCAATTCGTTCATCAATAGACACAACTTGCTAGAACATCCTTTAGCTAATCGTAAATATACTTGGACAAATGGAAAATTTTTTGCACTCCTTGATAGAATTTTTACTTCTCTTTCTTGGGATCAGCAGTACCCATCTAGCTATATTCAGGACCTTAGTCGATATGGATCTGATCACTGCCCGTTATTATTCCAAATATCACCTGACTTAGATTCTAAGCATCATATTTTTCGGTTTGATCCTCTCTGGCTGGAACAACCTGATTTTATTTCACTTATTTCTAAATGGTGGTCTCAATATCATATTAATCCCCTAGATATTTCCAATAGCTGGAATAAAAAACTGAAATTTCTTAGGAAGAAAGTTAGAGGATGGGCCAAAAATTTTTATGGGAAAAAGAAAAAGGATAAGAAATTTCTCTTAGCACAAATTAAAGAGTTGGAACATATTCAAGAAACTAGAAATTTATTAGAATCTGAAATCACTCAATGGGTCACCTATAGGGCTGATCTAGACGCTATATATCTAGAAGAGGAAAAATATTGGATCCATCGATCCAAACAAAAATGGCTCGAAGAAGGGGATAATAATACCAAATATTTTCATACAATAGCCTCACATCGGTCCAAAAAGAATAAAATTCTTTCTTTAGAAATAGCAGGCCACACAGTTACTCATAAGGCTACCATCCATCGTCACATTACCGATTTTTATAAGAATCTTTTAGGCATTCCGGGTGTCACTTGTGCACATTTAGCTCCTGATTTTTGGGATGACAGTGATAAACTGTCCTCTTCTGAACAGTCCTCCCTTGAACTTCCCTTTACCTTGGAAGAACTTAAAAGTGCAGTTTTTGCTTGTGAACCCAATGGTGCTCCTGGACCAGATGGGTTCACTTTTAAGTTCTACCAAGCCTTTTGGATGACTATTAAGGATGATCTTTTACTCTTATGTACGCATTTCTATAATCATTCCACTAGCTTGCATAGTTTAAATAAATCAATTATTTGTTTGATTCCAAAAGAAAAGGATGCTCACCAAATATCTAAATTTCGACCAATCAGCTTGGTCAATTGTAGTTTCAAGATAATTTCAAAAATGCTGACCTCCAGATTAGAATCTATCATGCATCGAATAATAGACTCTAGTCAGACCGCTTTTATCAAAAATAGGTATATTCTTGACAATGTCATCTTAAGCCAAGAAATTATCCACCATTGCTAAGTTACTAAAGAACAAGGGGTAGTGATTAAAGTTGATTTTGAGAAAGCGTACGACAAAATAAATTGGCAATATTTACTAGACATACTATCTAGTCGAGGATTTGGCCTCAAATGGATCACTTGGATAAAAGAATGGCTCCATAGCTCTCAGTCTTGTATTAATATCAATGGGAAACTTACTCAATATTTTTATTGCAAAAGAGGGGTCCGCCAAGGCGACCCTCTCTCTCCCTATCTCTATATCTTAGCAGCTGATTCTCTTAGTAAGATATTTCAAAAAGGTCGATACTCTGGGGTTATTCAGGGATTAGGCCCTCCAATTTTAGATAATCATTCTGTCTCTAATTGTCACTATGCCGACTGATAGGCCCATGTACCGATGGCCCTGCAAAAGCCCAGGCCTGGCCCGGCTAAACACCCCCAGATATAAATTCATAAGCAAATCGGCCCAAACAGGCCGATGGCCCAAAATAGCGACTCGGGATTCGGACCCCCTCCAGGGGCCAACCCGAGCCTAGAAAACTACTCGGGATTCGGACCCCCTCCAGGGGCCAACCCGAGCCTAGAAAACTACTCGGGATTCGGACCCCCTCCAGGGGCCAACCCGAGCCCAGAAAACTACCCGGGATTCGGATCCCCTCCCGGGGCCAGCCCGAGGATAAACACAACCCGAGCCTCGACCCCCTCCGCTGGGCCAGCTCGGAACCAAACAAAACGGGACTCAAAGCCCGGCAAGCCGGACAGCCAAGGTAGGTCGACGCACGGCCCCGCTGTACGGCCTGAGATAAAATACGCGGACATCACAGCCTAATAGGTGGACGTCCCCTACAGTATGCGGGGCATCGTCATTAATGCTGACAAGACCCCGCTACAGTAGGGCATACCCTATATAAGGCAAGGAACCCCCCAGAAAAAGGGGATCGCATTTATCACATCTTGGAGAGGTATTATAAAGGGTTAGAGCGTTAATACCCCTCCGACACCCCGCGTGTCCCCCGGCTCGACCCGCTTCGCTTGACGTGGGACGGGCTGCGCATTCTGTAACCGGCCTTCGCACGGCCTGCTTCCTGAGAACAGGGTGTGCTCTCTCCTTACTGGACCGAGTCCAAATACGGCCCGGCCCCTTCGGGAAGGGACGTATCAACCACCGTGGGGCCCCCTGCCCCAACTGAGCGAGATGACTTCCACAGCGAAACAGACAGACATAGGCAAGCTTGCCTCCGAGGAGATGGCCCAGCGGACGGAACGATCTAATCCAAAACCTGACAAGGCAAAACCCCTGACCAACCCGACCTCGGGCCGGAAACCCAAGGAAGCTTCAAAGGGAACCCTCCCAGGCAACCCGGGTACAGGGGCGGCAAGCATAGATCCCCTTCATAAGATGAGCCGAGAAGCCTCCGGCGTTGTAATTCCCCCGAATTGCACTTTGGGGATGCCGCGAGAAGAGATACCAACCGCCCAGTTAGGGAAGGGTTTGGAGTCCCTCCCAACTTCCACACCCATCATAAGGCCAGTCGATTCGACTATAGTGACGGCCCAGGCCACCGGACCGATTGGGTCAACTCCTCAGAATACCCAAAACCAGATGCTCTATACTCAATACCCTTCCCCCTACTTTCCACAGAACGTGTATCCATCCCCCTATAACTATTCCCCATACCCCCAATATGCCCCTCCGTACTCACCGTACCCGACTACTCATTTGGCACATTACCCCTCGCAAACCGATCCTAACTTGATGTACTGCCCACAGACTCCCACTGCGGCACCTGGTGTGCGAATGATCCACCCCCCACCACCGGTAGTACAATTACTTCATCCAGCACCCGGGTCGAACGATCCGGAGCCCGATCCACACCACACGGAACTCGGTTCTGGCAATCCCGATCCTGAAATCGAAACCCTCGCCGGCGAGGAAGAAACTAGACAACATGGCGGACCGAGGCGGAGACTATCATTTGGGGTTGAAAGAGAGGAAAGTGAAGGCTCATCCGCGGCGGCCAGCTCGAGAAGGAGCGCTGGCCGAGCAAGAACGGAAAGAACTCGAGGAGACCCTGACAACCATGCCGAAGGGCACTCTCACCACTCGAGGAGAGATGACCAATTCCATCATTCGAGGAAAGACGATCATTCTCGCCGTTCGCGAGAAGAGCGCCGCCAAACACCACCTAAAACGCGGCGAAGAACACGCACCACAACCGAGGCCGCAGGGATAGATATGGCAACGATAAACGCGATGATCAAAAAAGGGGTAGAGAAAGGAATAGCTGAAAGGGAAAGAAAGCATGCGGGGACTCGTTTCGGGTCGACGAATATTTTGGCAGGACCATTAGCCCCGGAACTTTACAAGGCCCCCATGAATGACTTCAAGTACCCCCCCGGTCTTCCCTATTTTCAGGGCAGCGGGGATAGTCAGGACCCTCAGAACTTTGTGCATGGGTTCTACGAAAGGCTCCGGCTACATGGAGCCTCGGATGCAGTCGCGTGTCGTATCTTCACCACCTGCTTAACTGGAGAAGCTTGGGAATGGTACATGCGATTAAAGCAAGGATCGATAAAAACTTTTGACCAGCTGGCAAGGGCCTTCCTGGCCCGATACGACATGCTCCGACCCCCGCGAGCGACCTGTGACTCCCTCCTAAAATATGTGCAGGAACGCCAAGAGCCAACTCGGACCTTTGTGAACAGATTCGTAAGGGCCTCTAGGGAGGTCCGAAATTACAGCGAAGACATCGCCTTGGCAGCTATGCTGAATGGACTTCGGCAAGGAGGACCGGGCACCCTCAGATACGATGCCCGGAAAAGGGAGTTTAAAAGTTTACCGGAACTCCTGGCTTTCGCCGAAGGATACATCCGGGCCGAGGAGGATGCCGTCCAGCTCCCCAGGCCGCGGTCTCGATCACCGAGGCCGCCACAGCGTGACCGACAACTCGGTGGCGGCCCGTCCAGAAGACGAGAACCACCGAGGAGAAATACCGCGCTGGGGCCACAAACAGAAAGGCGCGAAGATGGCAAGGAGGGCTACCGGCCGCACTATGTCCGATATGCCCCCTTCGTCAAAAAGAGAAGCGAGATGTACCACATAATAAAGGACATGCCCGACGTTCCGAGACCGCTACGCAAGGATATTTTCGGGAAGAAAGATGGGACTATGATGTGCTCATTTCACGGCACTCAAGGGCACTCCACAGGAGATTGCCTCCAGCTGAAGGATATATTAGAACGGATGGCTAGGGAAGGGAGATTGATCGAGTACATCATGCCAGAGTTCTTCAAAAAATTTACCAAGGAGTACAATGGGGAAGTCGAGCGCCAAAAGAAAGCCTCTTACCGAGATGATTATAAGGGGGCCCGACGCCCGGGGCCGAGGTCTGAAGAAGATAAAGGAAAGGGGCCGGCGACGTCCGGTAGGTGACCGAATTTGGAAATCAATGTCATTAGCGGGGGACACAAGGTGCTGACCCCCGAGAAACAAAATAGGAGTACCACCAAGCCGTACCCTACTGTACTCAATGTTGAGAGGCCCCCTGGGAGAAAGAGACCCCGTATGCACGAAGCCATATGCTTCTCCGAGAAAGATTTCGGCACCGTTGTGTGGCCTCATGACGACCCTGTAGTACTGAGGCTCGAAATGGGAGAATTTGGAGTTAAGCGGATCCTCGTGGATGCCGGGAGCTCGGCCGATATCTTGTACTTCTCAGCTTTCGAGAAAATGAGAATTCAGCTCAGTGAGTCACGAAAGAAAGTAACACCACTAGTGGGATTCACCGGTGATTCCCTTCAACCGAAAGGGATGGTACGGATGAAAGTGACATTTGGATCCTCGCCCCGCACCACCGAGGCCATGGTGGACTTTCTTGTGGTAGACGCCCCTTCGGCCTACAATGCAATCATCGGCAGGGGCACTTTGAACAGAATCGGAGCCATAGTGTCCTCCCCCCACCTAAAAATCAAATTTCCTACCGACCACGGCGTAGGTGAGGAATGTGGACAGCAACAAGCGGCCCGGGAATGCTACCAAACCTCTCTAAAAGGGCAAGGAGGAGCGATCCATCAAGTAGATGCTAAAATGAGAGCAAAACCAGGCCTCGCTGGCCCACGCCTACGCTCCAGCAGAGAGTTCCTGCCCCCGCACACACCCATGGTGTTGGATCCCACTGAAAAGGAAGGGCTCAGCACGCCCATTGAACTGGCTGATGAGGTCGACCGAGTTGACCTCGGAAACGGCAAGTTCCTGAACATCGGTAAGGCTGTCCAAGGAAGCGCAAGGGAGAAATTGGTCGATTTTCTCCGAGAAAGCCTGGCAGTATTCGCATGGACCGCCGCAGACATGCCGGGGGTCCCAGGGTCTATCGCGGAACACCGGCTGCACGTTAAGCCGGGTGCAAAACCGGTAATCCAAAAGAGAAGGAATATGGGGGCGGAGAGGCGTTCAGCGGTTAAGACCGAGGTGACCAAACTGCTAGACGCTGGGTTCATCCGGAATGTGACCTGTCCGGAATGGCTGGCGAACCCAGTGCTTGTCAAAAAGGCTAGTGGAGAATGGAGGATGTGCATCGACTACACGGACTTGAATAAAGCATGCCCCATGGACCCTTTCCCTCTACCCAAGATAGACCAACTAGTGGACTCCACCTCCGGGCATGCGTTCCTAAGTTTCATGGATGCATTCTCGGGGTATAACCAGATCAGAATGTGCCCAGAAGATGAAGATAAAACTGCTTTTACCACCCACTCTGGGTTGTACTGCTATCGCGTGATGCCCTTCGGTCTAAAGAATGCAGGGGCTACCTTCCAACGAATGGTAAATAAGGTGTTCCACAAGCAAATAGGCCGGAATGTAGAAGCCTATGTGGACGACCTCCTGGTCAAGAGCATGTCCGACCTGGATCACGTCCAGGATTTGCGCGAGACTTTCACGACTTAAAACCAGGCCGACATGAAACTCAATCCGAAGAAAAGCTTCTTTGGTCTTACAGGAGGAAAGTTCCTCGGATTCATGGTATCCATGAGGGGCATTGAGATACATCCCTCTAAATCACAAGCCATCTTGGATATGAAACCCCCCCGAAACCTCAAGGAACTTCAAACACTCACAGGCCGACTGGCGGCGTTAAACCGGTTCATCGCCCGATCCGGCGATGTCTGTTTCCCCTTTTTCAAGGCAATGCGCAAGTCAGCCAAATTCGAATGGACAGAGGAATGCACAGAGGCTTTTGAAAAGGTGAAAGAATATCTAGCCAGTCCGCCTTGCCTCAGCAGACCAATAGAGGGAGATACATTGGTAGTATACCTAGCCACCACCAGCCATGCGGTCAGTGCCGCATTAGTGCGGGAAGAAGGGCGCGAACAACGTCCCATATATTTTGTATCCCATGTACTCCGGGACGCCGAGACTCGGTATACACAGGTAGAAAAGGCGGCTTATGCCCTCATCATCGCAGCGAGAAAACTGAGACCATACTTCCAATCTCACCCGATCAAAGTGCACACCGTAGTGCCCCTAAAGAAGGCCTTCGCGAACTTCGATTCCTCGGGCCGCATATTGGCTTGGGCACTCGAGCTAACAGAATTCGACGTCTCGTTCCACCCCCAGAATGCCATCAAATCACAAGTGTTCGCAGATTTCATCGCGGAATACTCAGGAGCTCCCGAAGAAGTGAACGGTAGGTGGACACTCTATGTGGACGGCGCCTCCTCCCATCAGGGAGCGGGAGCCGGAATAGCCCTCACCAGCCCTCAAGGAGAAACGCTCAACTACGCACTCCACTTCCAATTCCCTGTGACTAATAACACCGCCGAATACGAGGTCATGATAGCTGGTCTCAAGTTAGCAGCGGGACTAGGAGCACGGGAGGTCCATCTCCACAGTGATTCCGAACTAGCAGTTAGACAAATAAACGAGGAGTGCCGTGTATATGATGACCGATTGCGTCGATATCACGAACAATTCCATTTCTTAAAAGGCCAATTTGAGAAAGTGGTCATCGAGCACATACCCAGAAACAAAAACTGTCAGGCAGACGCCCTCTCAAAATTAGGGGCAGCAGGTAACCTGGACAAGAACCGTCCTGTGATAGTAATGGATATTCCCGAGTCAAGCATCTCAAGCGACAGAAAGGAAACCTGTGCCATCAATGAGCTCGAAGACACGTGGTATGCTCCCATGTTAGCATACCTCACCTCGGGGACCTTACCGGAGGACCCGCTCGCGTCCCGACGGTTAAAAAAGATAGCACCCTTATACTCCATATTTAATCACCAGTTGTATAAGAGAGGATACGCCCGACCATGGCTCAAATGTATCGGAGAAGCCGATGCCCGGAAAATGTTGGAGGAAGTCCACGAGGGACTCTGTGGCAGCCATCAGGGAGCCAAAACGTTAGCAAAAAGAGTCTTACGCGCAGGATACTATTGGCCCACAATGCAGCAGGACGCGGCCAACATGACGCGAAAATGCGACAAATGCCAATATCACTGTCGATTATCGAGCATCCCAAGCTATGACATGATCTCGATCTCGGGAGCTTGGCCCTTTGACCTCTGGGGAATCGACATTCTGGGCCCCTTTCCCAAGGCCGTCCAACAACAAAGATGGATCATTGTGGCTGTGGAGTATTTTACAAAATGGGTCGAGGCCAAAGCGCTAGCCAATATCACGGCAGAAGCCGCCAAGAATTTTATTTGGCGAAATATAGTGTGCCGTTTCGGCATACCACACGCGCTGATCTCTGACAATGGCACGCAGTTTAATGCAGATGTCACCATGACCTTCCTCGAGAACCTAGGTATCCGCAGCAATTTTACTTCAGTCAGCCACCCCGCCAGCAATGGGCTAGCCGAAGTCACCAACAGGACCATCCTGGACGGATTAAAGAAGAAAGTGGCCTCCAACAGGAAAAACTGGCCTGACAAACTAGATGAAATCCTTTGGGCATACCGAACCACTCCCCGTGAAGCAACCCAACAAACGCCGTATTCCCTGGTATATGGCATGGAGGCCGTCACGCCGCTCGAACTCATCGCACCTTCCCTTAGGATGACGGCCTACACCATGGAAAGCAACCCAGAAGCACGAGCAATGGAACTCGAGCTAGCGCAGGAACTCCGAGATAAGGCCCGCATCCGAACCACAGAATATCAACGCAGGATAAAACGAGCCTTTGACAAGCGAGTATCACCCCGGACATTCGAACCAGGAGACTTGGTGCTGAGAAAGGTCGAAGCTACAGGACAGCATGTCGGTAAATTGCAACCCAATTGGGAAGGCCCCTTCCGGGTAATCCGTGCCCGTGGTAAAGGAGCTTACGAACTCGAAAGTCCCGATGGACACATCCTCGCCAGCCCCTGGAACGTGGCCCACCTCCGGAAGTTTTATGTTTAAAAAAAAAAAAAAAAAAAAAATGATAGGGCAATAGGCATAGCAGCGGGAAGGCTGCTTGTAAAAAGTGTAATTACTATCTTTTACGCCCTTTTCTTTTGGACCTACACGGGAATGCCCGTGTAAGGTCAGGGGCATTGGTGCAACCTTATAAGCACAGCCCGGTACCTTGCACTTTTGGACCAGCGCGGGAGCAACCGCGCGTGGTCAAGGGCGCCTGTGCGATTTTATAAGCACGGCCCAGTATTTATGATATTGACTAACAAATTCGGGGCCGATGGCACAAAAGTGCCATCGGGACCTCTTTTCAAACAACCGGTTATGACAAGGACAAACGAAAGTCCACGAATAAGGAACGCCTTGATAACAGAACAAAATCATCGCGCTAAAGAGGCTAAACGAAAGCCTACAAGACAACAAACGCCTCCACAATAAAACAACATTCACACAACAGATCTTAGCCTACGGGCGACAAATGCTAGCTGACAATTGTAAACACTAATTTCGATCTAAGCATATGAATAAACATACATGGCTCGCGAACTTAGCAATACAGGCATAAATGAGAAGTAACGAATACATATGATCCGCCAAACTAAAGGAACAGTTACGCAAAAAACGAACGATCTACCAAACCTCGCGAGACAAACGATAGGCATGATACGATGCCCGAACAAAAGTCTCGCGGGGATCTTTTTACCAAACCTCGCGAGAAAACTGATAGGCATGATACGATGCCCGAACAAAAGTCTCGCGGGGATCTTTTTACCAAGCCTCGCGAGAAAACTGATAGGCATGATACGATGCCCGAACAAAAGTCTCGCGGGGATCTTTTTACTAAGCCTCGCGAGAAAACTGATAGGCATGATACGATGCCCGAACAAAAGTCTCGCGGGGATCTTTTTACTAAGCCTCGCGAGAAAACTGATAGGCATGACACGATGCCCGAACAAAAATCTCGCAGGAACCAACCTACTGACTTCACGAGACAAATGATAGGCATAATACGATGCCCGAACAAAAGTCTCGCAGGAATATCTAAAACCGGCTCTACAAACATCAACAGGAGTACAGAACCTCCTCCCCGAACACACGCAAATGTGTCTGTTCGACCGACAAGTTATACCGGACAAATAAAGATAAACCTACAAGCGCCAGGGACCCTACGAGACTGCGAGAAGGAGAGCATCAGAGACCTGAAGAGATTGCGGCAAGGAACTACGCGAGGTAACAAAACTCTCTCCTTTTTCATTAAAAAGCAGCTACAAAGCTCGCGGAGCCAGCAATTGATGACGATAAATAAAGAAAACCAACACCAGGCGAACACACAAGGTGCGGAAGTAATCCTGTTAAAACACCGCAAACAAACATAGTAAAAACAAGAACATACATAGAACGTAATTGTCACTCGGGCGGTTGAGCAACAGTCTCAACCAAATTACCCGACCAAAGTTACAACAGATCTGTTTTTCCCCCAACATCATGGGGATCCTACAAGTAAAAGAAATGAAGAACGAGACAAATAAATTAAAATCTTGATCCCGGCAATAAAGGGTACGCTTCTCAACGGTCTCCCTAGCTGATGCCCTGCTCCCCCGCCTACGACCTGCATAAAAAATAAACAAAAGGTTAGACTCGCCCTGACCTAAAGTACCGAACAGATATGCACATATGTCAACAAAAGCAAATAAAGATTCGTACCCCTCCTGCTCGCCATCCTCATGTTCTTCAAATGACCTCGAGGTCTCGCGTATCGTCTCCTCCAGAGGGAGGAACGAGGGAGCAAGTCGCTGCACTGCTCCCCGCCCCATCACCAACGCCGACCCCGGATGAAGGATGCGCCCAAACATTATCTGGCCAAGCAGCAACGAGACGCCAATAATATGGGATCGCCACCGGCTGCTTCCGAAGTAGACTCATCTGGCCCGTCACCAGTTCACCCGCGGGGTTCCGCAGTCGATCCTCCGCCCTGTCCCACTTATACCCAGTCATAACCTTTGGCCGCGCCTCCTCGTCCTCGACCTTCTCGAACCCTACCATCTCGGGGGCAAAGGGATATAATTTCCCCAACTTCAACATCTCCCCGTACACAAAATGGCGCACAAAATCCTCCGCGCACACCAGCGCCGCGCACTTAAACCCATCACTGCGAAAAAACTCGTCGATCAACCTTCCCGGCAACTCCTCCAAATCGGCGCGTTGTCGCTCGACCTTCCCCTTCTCAACAGCCAAGTCCTCGGCCAATTTCGCCTTTTCCCCTTCCAGCTTTTCAGCCTCAGCCATAGCACTCGCCAATCTCACAGCTTGCTCAACGGCTTCCTCGCCCCTCTTAGACAACTCTCCCTTCAAACGCCTAACCTCTTCATCACGAGCCTCGAGATCGCTTTGCAAGGTCAGTTGATAATCCAAGGCCTCCTTATAGCGCTCTTCCAAGGACCCGCCCTGACCCTCCACATTCTCCTCTTCGGGAGGCGCATTCTTCGGCCTCGACGTGATGTCATCCATAGCCTGCGTTTGTCCTCCCTCCAACACGCGGTTCTCCAACAACTTTGCCATAACACACCCCACTTCAAAATGCCGACCCAGACTATCTAGCAGCAGTTGGTCTGGGTTTTCCCTCATGAGACGCCCAACGTAAGCCGGCTCCAGACCAGTGTAGGCCCCGAAAGAGTAGGCATTCAAAGTGGGCGGCCTCCGGCTAGTTCCAATTGTTTTTTCTAGGAAGGGGACAAAGAGCCCGCAGTGGTTCGGGTCTTTGCCGGGGCACGGATGCTCCCAAATCGACCCCCTCTCCAACTCCCAGTCTAGGCTGGAATCATCCCCCCGCGGCCTCCTATCCTTTCCTGAACCCCCTCCCCCGATCACTCCCTCAGGAAGAGCCGCAACTTCGGACGCTAGCCCCGGCCCGCCTAGGGCAACCTTACCTTCCAGCATAGGAGGAATTTCCTCCACCCTCGGCTCATTAGCCCGACCCTTGCCAGCGGCTTTCCCCACGGCGGGACCCTTCCCCTTATCGGACGGGCTGATCTGAGCCGTGGACCTTGCCTTCTTGACCGAGCGCTTCACGTTCACCCCACCCCGTTTGTTGGAGGCCTTTGGAAGAGATCCCTCCTCTTCCACAAGAAGCCCCCCATCCTCTCCCGAGACCTCCTTCACCTCCCCGGTCATCGACGGCTCCCCTCCCTTCGCTTTAACCCCATCGGGCAATGGGGGGAGGGGGACGATGGGTTTCGGATCTGCGACGCCACCCCAATAAGCGAACTCCATAGATGTTTTAGCTGCCAAACAAAGAACAAACGAATGTATATCAATGGTTAAGGAATTGATAAAAATAGAAGCAGGAAGTTAGAAATCTACCACACAAATTGTTAAGAATCTCTAAAGCTTTCCGATCATCTGCGGTCATCGAAAAACTAAGAGAGGGCACCGCCCCCTTTCCCGTCAAACGACGCTATGATTTCCGAACACCCTTCAACGACTCAATTTTATCTGGGTCAGGCAGATACACCCAGCCCCGATTCCAGTCGTCTATCTTATTAAGCTTAATATTTCTGTCAGAATGGAACAGTATAGCATGCGGGCCCTTCCGCTTAAGGGCCAAGAAGTCCCCGGATGTCCTACCCATACTAAAATACTGCGAAAACAGACCCATGGACGGCTTCAGTCCCTGTAATACATGAGAATAATCCGAGAACAACCTGTCAAAGCTCGCGACATAACACCAAGCCTTGCTAGTTAATTGGGACGGCGTTATCTTCAAAGTCTTAACAAAAGTTTGGCAAAATTCCGACAGTGGTAATTGAAACCCGCATTTCGGCATCTTCCAATATACACACATCCCCTTGTCATGGTCGTGTGCACGGTCGACCTCGGTAGGCATCCGGAAATTTAAGACTTCCCAGGTAATAATTTCCCGTGCCTCTTCGCGCACGAACTCACTATAAAAAACACTCCGCCACCATTCACTGGAACGGCACAAGGGTATAGACGGCCACAAGCGGTCCACTTCATCAAAAACACCGACTTCATAAGTGGACCGAGACACGTACTTTGGCCCGTCTGGAGTTTGAGATAGGGCACCCTTGCGGCTAATCTTTTTCCCTTGCGCCTCCACTGGCGCGGAGACGGAAGCTTCCCGTGAAGAGACAACGCGACTTTCATGCAGATCGTCTTGGCCATCCCCTTGCGCCTCGCTGGGTCCCCCGGACGCGGCGGAATGTTGAACAGACAATGTATCTTCAGAAGCTTGATACCTGGAATCACTAGGAGACAACGGCAATCGCACCTGTCCAGACATATCCTGCTCGCGATTATATATATGTTTGGCTCTATTACCGCTAGGAAGCACTATCTGACAACTCGCGGAACCCTCCATTTCGGCCGCAAGTTTAGCCAAAGCCTCGGCTCCCTTTCCTGGACCAGGCGCCCTCAACACCCCCCGACTAGAAGAATCAGTATCTGGAACACCCCGACTTGGAGAATGGCC
This sequence comes from Carex littledalei, assembly GCA_011114355.1. Classification (NCBI taxonomy): domain Eukaryota; kingdom Viridiplantae; phylum Streptophyta; class Magnoliopsida; order Poales; family Cyperaceae; genus Carex; species Carex littledalei. The sequence continues at coordinate 9,685,413 of CM022089.1, read as the reverse complement.
TCCCGAACTCCCCCCAGCCATAGTTAGAAATAACCTAAGTTAGACCAAGGCGGTCAGTTAAAGAACCTACATGAAAAATATAAGATAATGGCCTCCCCATGTCGACCGAGCAACCTGCTCGGAAGTTCTAACAAAAACAAACTCTACTCGCTAAAACACACTTCACAACCGAATTGGGGACGGTGAAGGTAGTTTCCCCACCCCCGCAACAAAAAAAAAACAAAACAACAACAATGCACTGCAAAGCTCTAAATAGAGGGTACCTTCCCGAAGAATGAAGACGCGACCGCAATAAACCAAACGGGGCGAATCGCTTAAAGCAACTGTCCGACCGCAACTCTCGCCAAATTCAGCAAATGCAAACGTCCCCAAAACAGTCGCGAACGCCTTTATATAGGCATCCGTGCGTGATCGTAAAGACGACTGGCGCTCCCCTCGAGAAGTCTCTCTACCCACCTGGCAGGAATGGATAAGCCTTGACCTCGAGGCGTAAAAAACCGTAGAAAATCGGATCTGCACAGTAAGCACTAAGGACCGCTAAACGACGCGCCAATTCAAAATTTGGCGCCCTCTCGTCCGTCAACCCTAACCAATAGTGAATGACGAGATCCCGTCGTCCCGAACACCGGTACCTTTCTTCTCCCCCGAAACGCAGCACCACTCCCGAGACACGCAGTAATGACCAGATATAGTTATGGCGACAAGACGTCTGCATTAATTGCTACCAACTAATGACCCCTATATATACCCCCAGCAACCGTAGGGTCAGACATCCCTCTCCCAAACATACCGAGAAGATGCCTCCAAAACCCCTAAGAAATAGAGGACAGAAACCAGTCGAGGTAGGTGCATCGAGTCGTCCGAAGCCGAGACCCCCAACATGCGTCCGAGACCTACCAGAACAGGTCCGCAAGAACTGGCTTCGATTCTTCGACCGACAACACCTCAATGCTCTACTCGCAAAACCCACCCAAAAAATGAAGGACTTCATTGACTACCTAATCGAACTGGAGCTGCGTTCTTATGATCACTGCCCGTGCTGCCCGAAGAACCGTCGCGACCCACCAGCACCCAAACCTCACAGCCGCCTAGCACCTCCCAAACTATCTACATACCGCTCCTGCCATATCTGCAGGAAAAGGGCAAACCAAACCAAGCTGGCCCGATGTGCTAGATGCGGCGAATGGTTCCACCCGGCCTGCCAACCCGACGAGGCCACCTACTTGTTCCCCACTCCAGATGCCCAACCTTGGTACTGTGAGGACTGTCAAGCCACCCTTGACGCCCTGGGCGGAGGGGACGAGGACGAGGATGAAGACACCGACCCCTGGTACTACAGCAGCGACCACGGAGACGATAGTCCCGGTTCAGATTATGCCGCCTTCGGAGAGGACTCGCCCACTGATGATGACTTCAGCGGATAGGACGCCGGGCAAAGTCCAATTGCTCCCATATAATATTTACAGTATTTTAGTTAAAATTTGTTTTCACCAGGCCACCTTTTGTTGTAATATGTCCTCGTAAACTTTTTGTCTGAGAGAAGGAAAACTCTAGAAACCACATATAACGCTATTTTGTTCAGTAATGAAATGGTTTCTTACAATGTATCGCCCCGAAACTGTTATCTTTTAACAAATCTCCCCGACTACAAAATATACCGCAAAAATAACTCAAAAAATCCCCATTCGGACAGCTCCACCGCGCAAACTTAACCACACCGCATTACGAAACCAATATCGCACTAATGCTTCCGAGATTACACTCAGGCAAAGGAACACACGAAGAGCGAACCCAGTTAAGTCACCACAACAACACATCCGCCCCTAATAATCTTCGGATTCCCCCGAAAACAACCACGACAGTATGCAAGCACCGTGCGGGCCCTAGTAACCCAAACGGACCAATTTTTATCCGAACTGTCGTCAACCGATCCCCGCACATCCAAACTTGTGCCCGGGACAGGATACGCCCTGACACACCTTTGCCACGTCTCCTGAAACATTCACCGGCTACCGCTGGCCGCAAAAGAGGGCCCTAATTAAATTGACACGCCCCAAATTAGAATATATTAAATAACAAACCTCGAAAATAACAAACTCCCTGCGAATGACGCCTCGAAACAGCTGTTCAATAAACTCCAAAACACCTCAAAACCAACGCTGGTCAAACAACAGGCCTACGTTCGTCCCGTTAAATCGCATAGCCTCAGCTTTTATGACACAACGGGACCCGGGCGCGATAACCAACGGCGATACTTCGCCTATATATTGGCACCCTCAGCAACGAGATTTTCCATAAAAACTAAATACCTTCCTACCCTCACGATGTCGTCAGGCGACTCGGTTAACAAACCCGAGCAACAACATCTCAACATTACCCTCCCCCGACATTCTCCTCCCCACCGACCCCGGCCTAACCCCACACAGCCGCCACTCCGAACATTGTCGGAAGGCGAGAGGTGGGTACTGTTACAAGACATATCCCGTCCGGATTTAGGATGGATGCTAACCCACAAAAACCTCCGAATCCGAGATTTTATCGACTTCAAGCTTAACTCATGCCCGAAATTCACACCGGAAGACGAGAATGCCATCCAACCTACGGCACCGTCGTTGCGTACATGCTTCGGGTGCGGTGAGGAAGACCCCAAGACCGAGATGGTCAAATGCCGAACTTGCTTCGAGTGGCGCCACATGTATCATTACGATATCAAAGGCCGCTCAGATCCTCGCCGCCGGTTTTGGCGATGCCCCCGCTGCATCGACCTCAACTACGGAGGACCAACTTTATATACGGCTACCAAGGAGGAGCTCGAAGCGGACAATAACTACGAGGACACCGACAACGAAATCCTCGCCTGAACGCTCCCCAGGTAGCAACATCACACCCGTCTTCTTCCTAGGGCGGCTCCTAGAGTGCACCCGACCGAAGTGGAAACACTTCTTCCGCTTGCCTCAGATCCCCCCTCGGAGCCATGCGGGTATACAGGGAACTAGTCGCCCCGACTATAATAATGTATTAGTAAAATTGTATCTGTTGCCATGTCCGCTTTCGGACAAACTGCACACAATGTATCAGTTCAGTGTATCAATTTCATGTAATATTTCAATGATTGTATAAATTTACAACATCACTGCATGCTTACAATCATTCGGTAACCTCAGTTACCTACTACTCGCGAACTCGCCAGCCCTCCTTCGGGCGCTAAAAAATAAAAAATAAAATCTAAGGATAATAAGCACACCACCACGCCTAAAAGATGTCCGAGACTCATAAAAGGGACAACATAATCACACCAAACGTGCGCACTCGAGAAGAAAAATTGTAAAAATCCTCAGTTACGAAGGACGACATAACTACAACTTTCCCAAGTAAGCAAGTAATAGCACAGACCACAGCTATTTCAAAAACACAGGAAACCCGAGGCCAACTTGGGAACCACAAAACAACGAGACCGCGAGAAATGGTAACGAAACATAAATCGGTATAGACCATAAGTACCACAGCAGGCAGTACGATGCAAAATAACGCGACAAAAATCCTAAAGTTAACCAAAATACGAATAGGGAAGCCCCCAAGGGTAAGTCGGGAAATGACAATGAATAAATACCCCGCGAGGCTGCCAGGATCAATTCGGGGACAAAAACCCGAACATTAAAAAACAAACTCAGAAATTAGAATAGTAAGGATGAACTCATAGAAACAGAAAACTAAGGCAAAAACCACCACGGTCACAAAAGTTGAAACCCGAAAGCATCACGCTGATGCATTTCGGCTTCGGGGGCTAATGATAGGCCCATGTACCGATGGCCCTGCAAAAGCCCAGGCCTGGCCCGGCTAAACACCCCCAGATATAAATTCATAAGCAAATCGGCCCAAACAGGCCGATGGCCCAAAATAGCGACTCGGGATTCGGACCCCCTCCAGGGGCCAACCCGAGCCTAGAAAACTACTCGGGATTCGGACCCCCTCCAGGGGCCAACCCGAGCCTAGAAAACTACTCGGGATTCGGACCCCCTCCAGGGGCCAACCCGAGCCCAGAAAACTACCCGGGATTCGGATCCCCTCCCGGGGCCAGCCCGAGGATAAACACAACCCGAGCCTCGACCCCCTCCGCTGGGCCAGCTCGGAACCAAACAAAACGGGAATCAAAGCCCGGCAAGCCGGACAGCCAAGGTAGGTCGACGCACGGCCCCGCTGTACGGCCTGAGATAAAATACGCGGACATCACAGCCTAATAGGTGGACGTCCCCTACAGTATGCGGGGCATCGTCATTAATGCTGACAAGACCCCGCTACAGTAGGGCATACCCTATATAAGGCAAGGAACCCCCCAGAAAAAGGGGATCGCATTTATCACATCTTGGAGAGGTATTATAAAGGGTTAGAGAGTTAATACCCCTCCGACACCCCGCGTGTCCCCCGGCTCGACCCGCTTCGCTTGACGTGGGACGGGCTGCGCATTCTGTAACCGGCCTTCGCACGGCCTGCTTCCTGAGAACAGGGTGTGCTCTCTCCTTACTGGACCGAGTCCAAATACGGCCCGGCGCCTTCGGGAAGGGACGTATCACCGACGATACGATCATATTTCTTAAGGTCGATGCTAAAAATATTGAACATGCTTGGTGGATACTCTTAGCATTTGAAGCCCTCTCAGGGATCAAAATGAATTATTCCAAAACAGCCATGTACCCTATCAATACTAATGAGCTCGAGTTATTAGCTCAAAATTTCAGATGCTCCACAGCCCAGTTCCCTATCCAATATCTAGGCTTACCATTACACACCCAAAAAATGACCAAAACAGATTGGATGTTTCTCATTGATAAAGTAGAAAAGAAATTGCAAAACTGGAAGGGCAATTTACTTTCCTTAGGAGGAAGATTGACCCTCCTGAACTCCGTCCTTTCAGCGGTACCATTGTATACCCTTTCTATACTTAAGATTCCTGCTCATGTTATTCAAGCTATCGATAAAATTCGTCGTAGATTTCTATGGCAAGGTGCCAGCCCCACTAAAAGAAAATATACCTTAATATCTTGGGAAATTTCTTGCTTTGCAAAAGAATTTGGCGGTTTAGGCATTCTTGATTTGAAACAAATGAATCTCTCTCTCCTAATGAAATGGTGGTGGAAGTTTCATGACACTAACTATCAAAGTACTTGGAAAGACATCATTTTAGCTAAATATTATTCTGACGCACGTCGCATTCCCTATTCTGCTTTCTGGTCAGCTATTACAGCAATTGACCCCTTAGGTAGAGTTAGTACATCATATACTCCAGGGGTTCAGACCTCTGTACTTTTCTGGACAGATATCTGGTACCAATCATGTTCCATGGCTTCTCGATTCCCTCACCTCTTTGAGATATGCTCTACACCTGACATCTCTTTACAGGACGTTATTCACTCACAAGGGCAACATATTAGATTTCGTAGGCATTTTACCGAAATACTCTATAGAGAATGGTTAGACCTTTTACTCATTATTAGTCAAACCTCTTTTACTCATGCTCACGATCAATTGAGTTGGAGATGGGAACAATCTGGAAAATTTACAGTTCGGTCCCTTTATAAAATGCTTAATTATAGAGGAAAACTTCCTCATCAGCCGTTATTGTGGTGGACACTTCCTATACCTTTGAAAATACGAATTTTTATGTGGCTTACCCAAAAAAAGAAAATTCTTACTAAGGATAAACTGATTAAGCGCGGATGGACAGGGCCCACTACTTGCCAATTCTGTGATCAAATTGAGACTATGGATCATTTATTTGTTCGTTGCTCACTTGCCAAGCAAGTCTGGTTTTGGTTGGGCGCCTGCCAGCATCTCAGCCCCACTTGGAATAAGCTTTCTGACATCCTTCTTTTTGCAAATCAATTACCAACTCATTCTAAAGTTGGCTTCTTATTAATTGTTAGTGCGGTTTGTTGGACTTTGTGGAAACACCGAAATGATCTCTGTTTTAATAATTCTGCCATTAAAACACCACGACAACTCATTTTTCTCATTATCTCTTTGATTCACTATTGGACAGGTCACGTGACGCCCAAGATAAAAGCTGAAACTGCACTTTGGCTGCCGGTGGATACAGATGCGATCCCTATCAGCATATGGAGCCCGAATGATGAAGATCTGATGTTGGAGGCCGAGGGCCAGCTTGTGACTTATGGGGACAACATTCCAGCCGATGATTGATCAGTGGCATTTTATGTTTTTCATTTTACAAAGATTTAGTTATACTTTTCTTAGCCCCTGTGTGTGGCTTTATTTCAGTTTTGCTGTGGTCCCTTTTATATTGCTGGTTAGAGCTGATCGGAATAACATACTGTGAGATACTCTTGAATGTTGGTTCTGTAACTTAACAATTTTCAGTAATGAAAATGGGCTTATGCCTTTTTACTCAAAAAATTAACTTATAAACTATTTGTTTTTACCTCTAATCCCATCGAACACTATCAATAGTAAATTAATGTATTAAAATTTTGAAGTTTGCGTGGTTCACCGAGTTTTAATTAACGTTGATACGTCCTATCTCGGGAGATGAGACCGTATGGAAGTTTGGGCTGAGCTGGATTCGTCCTGCCAAGGAATGGCAGGCCGAGGTGTAGATCGAGTTAGGAACTCGGGGTGATTTATGAGAGATTCTGACTCTGACCTGTATGATCTCTCTCTTAGTCTAAAATTGCGTCCCCCATTTCATGGTGATCACTACCTTATATAGTCCAACCATAACTGCCATCTCGAGCGTTTATGGAGAACGTGGGCAGTTATGTCAGCCGTTACTGGGACGTGGGCGTTAAGCTAACCGTTACTGGGACATCGGCATTAAGTTAGCCGTTTCCTCGGCTATCCCGTATGTCGGTTGGCCTGGGCCTATTTTAGGGCTCTGGTTTGGGGCCGGCATATTGGGCCCCGGCTTAACGAGCTCTTGGGCTTTTTCATATGACGTCGGGTTGGCCTTGTAAAGGTCCGAATCCCAGTCTTTCATGGCCCAGTTTGGAACAATTAAAAGGGCCTGTGGAACATGGCCCTATCATTAGCCCCCGAAGTCGGAATGCATCGCTTTCGACTTGAAGGTGGATAACTCATAAAACACACTTTATTAAATGTTACCTATGTGTTAGTGATGTATCATCTTGGGGTTGAGACATGTCGAGCATCTATCCCGGATACGTATCCCGAAGTTAATATGTTATCATACTGAGTAACCTGAGACAACTAAGCGTACTTAGTGTCGAGGATTTTTTTTTTTTTTTTGAAAGAAGGTGGGATGGTTCCCGATTTAGTCAATAACAAGAAGTTTAAAGCAGAAGTAATAATTGATCGTTGATATCTCGAAATCATACAAAGCCTAGATAAAATATAAAATCGAAATCATACAAAGCCTAATTTAAACTAAACATGACATGTTTGTTATGCAGTGCTTGGTAGGATATTTCCACTTCGTGTTGTCGCGTCTTCCATGCACTGCGGTACCCATGTTCAGCAAAGAGACGAGTGTGATGCCGTTTCTGGACGACATTTAAAACATCTCGTTATCGGTGTGCTCAAAAAGATTATCGTCGTTGAGTTCATGTTGGGTAGCGGTGTACAAACTTGGTCCTCCAGCATTGCGGGATAAACATCCCGGGCACTTCCAAAATCGACAACGAGGGTCCGAACGGCCTTCGATGTCATAGTGGTTGAAGCAACTCCACTCATAGCACATCCGACATTTCACCATCTCGTGCTTGGCCCATTGATCGTTGCATATGACACACCAACGCAGCTTGGGCTCGAGATCGAACTTGTAGATGTCGTTCTCGTCCTCTTTGGTGAATGGGGGTGCATTAGCGAGGGTGAGGTCGATGAGGTCACCAATTTGGAAGTCTTCGTTCGCGAGCATCCAATCCAAATCTTCCTCCGGAAAATGTTGGAGAAGGATCCATCTCTCGGGCCGAGATAGGTCCCTTCTCGTATGACGAGAGCGACGTGGATTAGGGGGAGGTTGGTTGCGGCGACGCCTTGGTGGTTGGTCATCGCTACTCTGACCATGATCGAGAGGTGTTTTTTTTTTAGAAACAACTCTCTTGAAAGGCATCTCGGAAGTATAGAGATTGGTAAAAAGTTCAGAGTAAAAATGTGCCTTTTACCGTATGGTGATTCTGATATTTATAGTCGTTAGGGGGAGATATTGCCATAAATAACGTGGGCCATATTGCCTAAATAGGTAGCCGCCAGCTACTAGCCATAAATGTCATTGGGCGTTGTGTAAGTTGTACGAGATGACAGGCTTTCAGCGTTTTCGAGGTGGTCAAATTGACTCACATTAGACGATATTAAGAAGTAATAATGAAACGCCTATGCAAAACATATATTAATCAAAGCAACACGAGATGAAGACCTCGGCTGAGTTTTACAATATAAGCATATAAAAAAGTTGACATCTAAGCATAAACAAAAGGCGGGCTATTCCCGTGATAGTCTATAATAGCTAAGGCTATTCATGACGGGAGCGCTTAGCCCTGCGTTCTTGATCAAGGCATCTCCTGCAGGTGAAGGATGTGAAGCGGGGATCACCATGGTTCCGAGGTGATCTGCGGGCTAGACACCCGGGATGAAAAGCTTCTTCACATCCATCACAATGGAACATGTGCCTATAGTTCCCTCGGGTTCTGCAAACGGCACATCTATCCCAGGCTAACGGGTCGTCCTCTTCTTCCTCGGGGTTATTTGGGGGTGGCTCGATGTTGACCTCGGGGTTCTTATGTGGAGGAGATGGGTGTGGTGATGGAGTGTCATCATTCTCCTTTTAACCTCGCCAGTCATGAATTTGTTATCTGTCATCGTGCTATAACCCGAGTTGGAAGGGATAGTTGTGATTACTGGTTGTCCCGTTAAAGGGAGACGGAAAGAGTATATTTATAGTATACCGGTATTAATTACGTGACGCCTCGTCTTCCATTACCCGTCGTCAGCTGTCAAATTAGCCGTCAAATCGGTCAGGGGTACGGGGTTATGGCGCAATCCCCGCATGACACCTGGCGTGCGCCAACTCGGTAAGAGCCCGATTCCCTTGATTATGCGCGGGAATCGAGGCGTCGTCATGATGAAACGCGACGCTTCGTGGCTCCTTTTCGAAATTCGTGCAAGTACTGAGCGGGAAAATGGAGACCCCTATATATACATACTTCATCCCGCCTTACTCATTCATTATCGTTTATTGTGAGCAAATCGATCTCGGAGCCACAGAGCGAAAGTATTTTCGGTGATAGCGGAGCGAGTTCAGGGTGTTCAGAAGACCTCGGAGAAGACATCGGTCGAAGACCACGTTGCAAAGAAATCTCAACATAAGGTAATTCTTTACCATCTCGGTAGTTGGCCTTATTGATTAAGTTTATTTGACTGTATATGAATATTAGCCGAGGTTAATGGTAATGTAGTTGACCACATAAGCATGGTAATGTTGTCAACCTTAGGATTAATGACCTAACCTCGGCAATTGATTTGTATGTGATAAGTCGGTAAATGTAATACCTTAGAAACAAAGAATAGCGGTTAGCTAAGCCAATCCTGTTTCTTCGTTAATTTAGAAATGGCCGAAGAACAAGAAGGATCTCGGGATTCATCGCCTGCTACATCAGGGGAACAGTCCCTGTTTCCACAGCAGGTTTTTTGCCCGGGTAGGGGTAAGAGCATTCGTGGTATGATCCTCACTAACCCCGAAGCTTCAGAAGAAGCTGAACAGTATAGCGAAGGAAATGGGGAAGATGAAGAAAGTCCGTCTCGAGGCGAACTTATTGAAGCCTCAGCGGGAACGTCTCATGAGCCTTTGGAGCCTCGAAAAAGAAATCAGAAATCAAAGCAAAAGTCGGCTCCCCGAGATGGTCACAGAGATGACCTGGTGTTCCCAGTATCGGCTAGTATCCCGCCGAGACTAGTCGTTCAATGTAAAGCTTATGCAGACGCTTTTTATGAAGAACTTGTGCCTGAAGATGACAGAGAGAAATATCCTCAGGATGCCCTCAAGCTGGTAGCTCCGGGTCCTGATGACCGAGCGCATGACTCGGGTAGCGGGATGTGCCTGTACTGGAAGATGCCGAAATGCGGCTTCAAAGTAAGGGTATCTAAGTTTGTACGCGAGATATTGTGGCATCTCGACATAGCCCCAGCACAATTGACTGCGCCCACATGGTGTTATATCATGAGCTTCAAGTATCTATTTGAGCTACTGGTGCAAGCTGCTGGCCAAGCCGCTGTGAACTTGGAAAAATAAGGAAAGGAGGATAGTTACTGGTGCAAGTTCGAACTGAAAAACAAAAAGAGAAGGAAAGGAGGATAGCTACTGGCCAAGCCGCTGTGAACTTGGCAAAATATGAGCTTGCGTGCATCACAGGCAGAAAGGCCGATGTCGAGCGTCAGGAGACCGAGAAAAAAGCAAAGCGTTATAAACGCAAAGCTGAAAAATGCAAGGGTAAGATCGAGGATCTGAAGTCCAAGTTCGAAGCCCAGACCAAGGAATTGTAAGACGCGAGATTGGAAAATGCCCGCATACAGGGTGAGGTGCAGAAATTGCCGAAGGAAAAACTCAGCAAATTCCTTAGCAGTAAAAGCCTTCGTGCAAGCCGTTCCCTATGCGATGTTGGATATGATGATGCATACCGTATACGGTTATCTCAAAAGTATGGGCGAGTTTTATCCGTTTCTACCCGAGCAAGTCGGATTTACCGCGGTTGAGTCCGAGAAGCTGGTCGTCAAAGATCTCTCGGGTTATAATTGGGATGAAGAAAAAGATGTATTGCTGAACCCAGATGGCTCTTTACTCAAGGATGAACTCCAACTCGAGAATTATCCTCCCTCGGGCATTGTCCATCCCTGGCCCACAGACAAATGGCCGGAACATCTCGACCTTCCTGATGGTGCTCCCGTAGCAGAGATGGAAAACCTTCCTTCAGATACTTCGTCCGAAGAAGAGAATATCGAGGGAGGGAATGCCGAGGAAGGTCACGAGATGGGAAATACCGAAGAGGATAATACCATTCATCAATGCGATGAGCAAGAAGATGAAGGAAACACTGCTCAAACGGAGGCGAAGTCCCCTACTCCTTGTAAGTAAAAAGTCTATAATCGCTATCACCGAGGTGTTTCTTTCATGCTTAACCTAACTAGTCATTTTTGTTTTGTTTGTAGGAAGGATGCAAGCAATGGATGCAACGTCGGTATGAGTAAGACATTTGTACCCCCGAAATGTGGGGGTTTTTAAAGTTGTTGTAATGTGTACTGTTTTTATTTGCACCCCCGAGATGTGGGGGTTATAACAGAAACTTTTGTAATACGGTATTTGATACCCCCGGGATGTGGGGGTTTAACAGAACAGTTAAATGTAACTTGTTTCTTTTAATCGCATGTTTCTTTGTCCGAAGTTGATTTCTTTTCTTTCAAATTTATCTCGGTTGCATGCTTCGATTTTCTTTGTAAACAAGAAAAATGTGCTTGATAGTATATCCTTTCGCCCTTTTTCTTTATTTTTGACAAAAATGGTCAATGTGGGGGGACAGGTACGTCGCGCAAACGTATGCGTTACCCCGAGGGGTTTTCGATAAATGTTCTCGACATAATAAAATTCATGTTACTGGTTTAACAGTCGTCGTCCCTTAGGACTACATTAATTTGTTGTGTATCTCGGGGGTATTACCCGAGACGCATTTCGTTGCCATAAAAGGCTTTCGTTCATATATCTCGGACCCAATAAATGAAACACAATCATAAATAACATAAGATATATATATTGATAAAAGCTTAGAACCATACAAAAAATTTGCATCTTGGTCTAAGTGAATACATGGAATAAAAAACAGAGGCTTATCTCGCCCTGAGTACCTCGCGGCTAATAAAAACATAAAAACGACATACATTAAGTGTAGAATTTGCGGAGATGGCAAGTGTTCCATGGACGAGTAAGTATGAAACCACTCGGGTCTTCCAATTCATAAGCGCCTTTACCTCGCGGGCGAATGACCTTAAAGGGACCTTCCCATTGAGGAGCAAGTTTGCTGACATGTTTGCCAGTCGCTTCCACAGTTTTGAGTACCAAATCGCCCGGCTGGAATTCCCGAGGTACCACGTGTTTGTCAAATGCACATTTAATCCGGCGTTGATACTCCATGGTGCGGATGCGAGCCTTTTCCCGACCTTCTGTGATGAGGTCAAGTTCCGCGGCACGCGCATCGCGGTTGTTGTCAGTGGAATATGTCAAAGTGCGGAGAGATGGTTCCATCATTTCAATTAGAGTGACTGCTTCCATTCCGAACACCAGAGAGTAAGGTGTTTGCTGTGTTGCTTCCCGAGGTGTCGTGCGGTAGGCCCACAGAATTCCATCAAGGATGTCGGGCCAATTCTTTCTGTTTTCGGCAACTTTCTTCTTGAGGCCATCCAGAATAGTACGGTTTGTGACTTCTGCTAAACCATTGCTAGCAGGGTGGCTGACCGAGGTAAAGTTGTTCTGAATGCCCAGGTTGGAGAGGAATGTCATGGTACGTGCTGCGTTGAACTGTGTTCCATTGTCCAAGATGAGAGCATGCGGTATGCCAAAACGACAAATGATGTTTCGCCAGATGAACTTCTCTGCTGCTGCGGCAGTGATAGTTGCTAACGCTTCAGCTTCGACCCATTAGTGAAATACTCGACGGCTACGATAATCCAACGGCGCTGTCCGACAGCTTTGGGAAATGGCCCGACTATGTCTATTCCCCATAAGTCAAAAGGCCAGGCTCCCGAGATGGATATCTGATCATAAGCCGGGATGTTGCTCAACTTGCTGTGGTATTGACATCGCTCGCATTTTCGGACTAAGTTTGCCGCATCATGTTGCATGGTTGGCCAGTAAAAGCCGGCTCGGAGGATTCGTTTGGCAAGGGTTTTTGCTCCTTGGTGGCTTCCACAAATGCCTTCATGTACCTCAGATAGCATTTTTGAGGCTGTCTCCTCATTGATGCATTTGAGCCAAGGTCGCACGTACCCTCGCTTATAGAGGTTATTGTTGAATATAGAGTACATCGGTGCGATCCTTTTCAAACGTCGGGCTTCCAAATGATCGGTGGGGAGAACCCCGGTGTTAAGGAAATTCCACATCGGGGTGAACCAGGACTTACCGGGTTCACCGATGGTGAGTACGGCTACGGTATCAAGGTTGATGCTGAATTCCGGAACATCCATAACAATCACGGGCCGATCTTTGTCAAGGTTGCCCGCGGCGCCAAGTTTGGACAAAGCATCGGCTTGGCAGTTCTTGTTGCGCGAGACATGTTGGATATCAACCTCGTCGAAATGGCTTTTGAGCAGGTGAAACTGCTGTCGGTACTTGCGCAACTTCTCGTCCATGACTCAACATTCATCGTTTATCTGCTTGACCACTAACTCGGAGTCACTGCGAAGATGAACCTCGCGGGCGCCCAATTATTTAGCTAGTTTAAGGCCCGCTATCATGGCTTCATATTTCGCGGTGTTGTTTGTTACCGGGAATTGAAAATGGAGAGCATAATTCAGGGTTTCCCCGTGTGGACCAGTGAGGGATACCCCGGCTCTAACCCCTTGTAGCGAAGAGGCGCCATCGACATGGATAGTCCAACGTCCCTCGGACTCGGGAGGAACTCCGGAATACTCGGCGATGAAGTCGGCGAATATCTGGGATTTCAGAGCATTTGGTGGGTGGAAAGAAACATCGAACTCTGATAATTCGAGTGTCCAAGCTAGTAATCGCCCAGATGAATCGAAATTTGCGAACGCCTTCTTGAGTGGGATCCCGGTGTAAACCTTTATGGAGTGCGACTGAAAGTAAGGTCTCAACTTTCGTGCGGCTATGACGAGAGCATATGCCGCCTTTTCAATCTAGGAATACCTGGTTTCTGCATCCCGAAGTACAGTGAGATGAAATAAATGGGTTTCTGATCTCGTCCTTCTTTCCGAACAAGGGCGGCACTCACTACATGACTCGTTGTTGCCAAATACAGTACCAAGACATTACCCGCGGTCGGTCTGCTGAGACATGGTGGATTGGCGAGATAGGCTTTGATCTTTTCAAAGGCCATGGCACATTCATCTGTCCATTCAAATCTGGCTGATTTGCGCATGGCTTTGAAGAAGGGGAAACAGACGTCCCTGGATCTCGCGATAAACCTGTTGAGGGCGGCCAACTTGCCTGTGAGGGATTGTAACTCTTTGAGGTTCCGCGGTGGTTTCATATCGAGGATGGCTTGCGATTTTGAAGGATGGATCTCAATGCCTCGCATAGAAACCATGAAACCAAGGAATTTACCACCAGTTAGACCGAAAAAAACTCTTCTTCGGGTTGAGTTTCATGCTGGCTGAATTCAGTGTCGCGAAGGTTTCTCAAAGATCTCGGACATGGTCGAGGTCGGACATGCTCTTGACAAGCAAGTCATCTACATATGCCTCTACATTTCGTCCGATCTGGTCATGGAATACAGTGTTGACCATGCGCTGGAACGTGGCTCCAGCATTGCGCAACCCAAAAGGCATGACCTGGTAGCAATATAGCCCCGAGTTGGTGGTGAAGGCGATCTTCTCCTCGTCATCTTGGCTCATCCGGATTTGATTGTACCTTAAGAACGCATCCATGAAGCTGAGGTAGGCATGTCCCGAGGTGGAGTCGACCAGTTGGTCAATTTTGGGCAATGGAAATGGATTCATGGGGCATGCCTTGTTAAGGTCAGTATAGTCAATACACATACGCCAGTCGCCATTGGACTTCTTGACAAGCACGGGATTGGCTGTCCATTCAGGACACTCGACATTCCTGATAAAACCAGCATCGAGTAGTTTCTATACTTCGCGTTTCATGGCCTGCTGCCGTTCTTCCCCCGTGTTACGTTTCCGTTGCCTAACTGGTTTTGAGCCCGGCTTAATATGCAGACGGTGCTCCGCTATTGATCTCGGAATGCCTGGCATGTCGGATGCGGTCCAGGCAAAAACAGACTGGTTTTCTTAGAGAAACTTGATTAGTTCGTCCTTTGCTTGCCCCTGTACTGCCTTTCCGACGTTGAGTGTCTTGCCATCACCCAAAACGAGTTGTTCGACTTCGTCGGCCGGCTCAAGGGAAGCATTGACCTCCGCTTTATCAACTGGATCTAGCGCAAGGTTGGTGTTTGGAGGTAAATAATCAGTACTTGAGCGCAACCGCTGTTGGTTGGTTTTTGCATCCGACTGCTCGACTTGTTGGACAGAACCCCTTTGACCTTGGATGGATGTCATGTAGCATTCACGCGCCACCTGTTGTTGGCTACTTTATTCCCCAATCCCGTTATCTATGTGAAACTTGATTTTAAGATGAGAAGGGGAGATGATGGCGCCGATTTTGTTCAAGGTCCCTCTTCCCAGGATCGCGTTGTATGCAGAGGGAGCGTTAACGATGAGGAAGTCCACCATGAATTCCACCGTACGAGGGGACGTACCGAATGTCACTTTGAGTGGCATCATACCCCGAGGTCGAAGGGCATCTCCCGTAAAGCCTATCAAATGTGAGATATGTTGTTGGAGGGCGCGAGTGTCGAGGCCCATTTGCGTGAAGGCCGACAAATACAGGATGTCTGCTGAGCTTCCCGTATCAACTAACACCCTCTTAACCCGGTGCGTGTTAATCTTGAGGTTCAGCACCACGGGATCATCGTGCGGGCTAGAAATCTCACCTAGGTCCTTCTCGAAAAAAGATATTGCTTCTTCAGGTCGGGGTCGTTTTTTGTCAGTCGCGGTTTCAACCTGTAGAACGGTAGGGTACGGTTTTCGATTGTCGCGAGGTAAGATTTTTTGAACGGCCCCGCGATGGCCACCACTGATCACATTGATGACAGGACTGTTCTGCCGCTCTTGGCGTCTAGTCTCGGGACCATCCCGGGTGTGAGGACCGGCCTCACCAACTCGGGGTCCCGTATAGTCCTGCCTGTAAGGAATATGTTTCTTAAAAACCTTACCTTTACCGTTGTACTTCCTGGAGAACTTTCTGAAGAAATCGGGGTTGATGAACTCGACCAGCTTACCCTCTCGGGCTAGTCTCTCTAGGATGTCTTTGAGTTGAAGGCAGTCCGCAGTGGAGTGCCCATTGAATCCGTGGTACTCACACTTCTGGGAGTTATCTTGTACCGTAAAAATGCCTTCAGGCAATGGCGGAGGGAGGTCGAACATGCCCTCTATGATGTTGTACATCTCGTGTCGCTTCTTGGTGAGAGGTGCATATCTCACGAAGTGTTGGCGGTATCCCTCGGTGCCAGTTTTGTGTTCTTGCTCGGTCGGTTGGTTGGGTTGGTTTCTTCGAGGTTCTCTTTGGTTGCGAAACCTGTCCTGAGCTGGCTGTTTATTAGTTTGGTGACGGGGAGATCGAGATCTAGGCCTCATGGGGCTCCCGTTGTCATCCTCGGCACGGATGTAACCCTCCGCAAAGGTTACAAACTCCCTCAGAGTGGTCATTTTCTTCATGTGGGCCTCGTAACGCAAGGTTCCTGGTCCTCCTTTGCGGAGTCCTTTCTTGATGGCGGCTAAGGCGAATTCTTCATTGAGGTTCTGAATTCGCCGAGATGCCTGTATGAAACGGTTAACAAACGCACCTGTTCTTTCGCGCTGCCCCTGGACAATATCTAGGAGCATTTCGCACGTTGCTTGCGGCGGTTTGATAATCGTGTACCTCTCCAAGAACAGTTTCGCGAAATCCTCGAATTTGTTGATGGACCTCCGAGGTAGTGTCATGTACCAGTCCCATGCTTCTCCAGTTAAGCAAGTGGTGAAGACATGGCACATGATGGCATCGGTGGCTCCAAGGAGGCGGAGTCGCTCAAGGAATCTGTACACAAAGTTGTGCGGATCCTGTGTGTCGCCGCTACCCCGAAAGCTTGGAAGGGTTGTCGGATACTTGAAATCCGTCATTGACTGGCGGTAGATGTCTCTGGACAGGGGGCCATCCTCGATTCCCATAGGCCGAGAGTAGGTGCCTGTCTTCTGGGATTCGAGTTCGGCTAGTTTGGCCGCAAGTCTGGTTTGGATCAGCTCTTCTACCTGAGCCATGTTAATACCTCGGGCAGGAGTAGGTGATCTTTGGCTCCTTCTCCGTTCATCGCGGTGAGTTCTATCCCGACCTCGGGGTGGGATTCGTTCGTGTTCCCTACGGGAGCGAGATTGTTCTCTGCTAGACGGTCTGGGCCCTCTGCCATGATTGGCTGATTCTCGCTCGTTGTTGTGGTGAACTTCGGGACCTTTGGCATGTGGTGGTCTCTCGGGATCAGGTCCCCTATTCTCGTCCTGCCCTTCCAGCCGTCTTCCGTCATCGGGGTGTACCCCTGTCGGCAGAGCATTCTGGTCTCTGCGTTCGGATTGGACCTATTGCTCTGGTGGGGTAGACGTGTCTGTCTCGTTACCGGTTCGAACCTGTACGAATTGATGGTCTAGATTCCTGGGGGGAACATTTGCCGGCTGACTTTGGATACGGTTTGCTGACAAAGGTCGGGGTATAGGTGCAGTGGGAGGCACTGTCTGATTTGCAGGTCGCAGTGGCACTTGCTGGGAGTGCGGTGTTGGACCTGTCATGGGGTATATCCCGTTAACGCCTCCCGGGCCCCATTGTCCGGATGGTGTCACATAAGGGTACTGGGGACCCGTCGGGGTGTAGGGCGTGTAAGGGATCGTACCGTAGTGGTAATACGGCATTTGCGGAGTGTAATAAGGTATGTATGGTAACTGATAAGTACCAGTTAACGGGTTGTGCTCGACGTAGAGCGGTCTAGTCGTGTTCCCTCCGGTAAACGAAGGTCGATTAGCGATGTCGGGGCTTGTGTGGCGAGACTGTGCTGGTTGGGGACCATGGGGTCGTATCATCGAGTTGCTAGGCCTCGCCCCAAGAGGCTGATTTTGGGAGGGGTTTCCTGTAGGCGGGGTGACCAAAGGAGGTGGTGTGATTGTTACTCCTGGCGAGGTCGTCACCCCTGGTGGGAGCAGGATTAATGTGTTTGGAAGAGCCATCTAATTCTGTCTGTTCGAGCTAGGCGTGGCCCCACGGTGGTTGATACGTCCTATCTCGGGAGATGAGGCCGTATGAGAATTTGGGCTGAGCTGGATTCGTCCTGCCAAGGAATGGCAGGCCGAGGTGTAGATCGAGTTAGGAACTCGGGGTGGATTGTGAGAGATTCGGACTCTGACCTGTATGATCTCTCTCTTAGTTTAAAATTGCGTCCCCTGTTTCATGGGGATCACTGCCTTATATAGTCCAACTATAACTGCCATCTCGGGCGTTTATAGAGAACGTGGGCAGTTATGTCAGCCATTACTGGAACGTGGGCATTAAGCTAACCGTTACTGGGACATCGGCATTAAGCTAGCCGTTTCCCCGGCATCCCGTATGTCGGTTGGCCTGGGCCTATTTTAGGGCTCTGGTTTGGGGCCGGCATATTGGGCCCCGGCTTAACGAGCTCTTGGGCTTTTTCATATGACGTCGGGTTGGCCTTGTAAAGGTCCGAATCCCAGTCTTTCATGGCCCAGTTTGGAACAAGTAAAAGGGCCTGTGGAACATGGCCCTATCAAACATATTAGAACAATAAGGTTCACCCCTTGTTGCAAAGCTGACCTATTTATAAATAAACGTATTAAAATTTCTTCACTACTTTTCCTCTTGAACCCCGAAATTTTTATTTTTATCATTAAAAAAAAATAAACCAAAAATACACGGATTTGTGAAATTTTATTTTTGACACGGCTGCAACTTCAAACTGCAGACACCCAATTTATATTCGTAACTTGATGTTACGGTCATGTCAAAAATAAAATTTCTTAGGTTTCGTGGTTTTTTAGTTTATTTTTTTTTAATGGTAAAAATAAAAAAATTCGGTCCTGAACCTTTGAGTGGTATAAATGGTACGAGCATTGTCAATAGCAAAAACTCGGTTTACTGCGGACCCCACCGAATACCATTGGGTATATTGCCAATCCTACTTTGAGTCTACTAGTTGTATTAGACCGAGTCCGAATCTGCTGCGATTCCGAGGCGGATCGCAGGACCCTGCGATCCCGAGATCAACGGTTCAAATTTTCTCGAGCGCGGATCTCGGAACGTTCTTAAAAAGTAAATTTTTACGCACGCATCTCGATAAATACCAACAGTTGAGATGGGATCGCAGGGTCCTGCGATCTACCTCGGAATCGCAGCAGATTTATTTTCATATTAGACCACCTTCACTCCTTTATCCAACTCCCGACCAACACCATCAATGACGGATCCAAAGAGATTCAGAAGTAGGCAAGTGCTTATCTCTAGATTTTAAAAAAAATCTCATGCTTAATAATATTTTATATTTGTGTCTACCTCTGAATAGAAATAAGTCCTACCTTGAATATAATCGTGCAAAAAAGAAATTCAACCCAAATTGATTCGCAAGAAAGAAAGAAACAAAAAAAAGACAAATCGTAAATTCACCAGGAGAAAAAAAAATAATTTATATCGTCAGAAAGAAAAAAAAATATATAATTTGCATGTTGCGTCACCACTCGTCAAAGGAGAGAAAAAATACGATTTGCGTCACCACCCCTTATATTTGTTGTTTTTTATATGTAAAGGATACTATTTGTTATAACTTTTAATATTTTGGACGAAATTTGTACTGTTGTCAGTATTTTGTGTCTACCCTGACTGAAATTTTAAATCTGCTCCTGATCACCATTGTGCCTTTGCCACCTCTGTCATGTCTCCGTCTTCCACCGCAGTCTGATTCCGCCCCCACGCCACGCCCTGTCTCAACACCAGCTTCGAGATGTCTTCATCTTCCCACTTATGTGCACCATGCAAAATCACAATGAAAAGAGGAAGATTGTTGGAGTTCGTTGGAAGTGGAGAGGCTCACGTGGGGGGATGACCTGGATGTGCTGCTCGCTCACATGCAAACCGCATGTAAGAGGATTGTTGCTCTCATCGCTTCGTTGTTTTGAGCATGGGTTGGAAAGAGCGGTGGAGATGGGAGGAGTTTCAGTTCGAATTCGGGTCGTGATACCAAAAACCACTCAATATAATTTATGTATGAATCATTTTTTTAACTTTTTATATATGAAGCTAAACTTATATAGATGTTATAAGGTCAGAATCAATCAATTTAAAGATGACACTTGTACCTATTGATAAGGAGTTTAGTTAGATGTTAGATGTTATGCTAATCAACTGAATTAAAAAAAAAATGAATTTACTCTAGACTGCTACAAGATTGAGGTGAAATTGGAAGATAAAAAATTTAACTTTATTACTTATTTGACATTTGGGAAACCAATAATCAAACTAGCTTGACACCGTATTGTATGAAATGAGCTGGTATACTCAGCTACTTTCTTTTGTCATTGCAGAATGAGATTATATTGGTTTTTTTTAAAGAGCTCGGGAATCAGTTTCTCTTTAGTTCCAAAACTTCGATTGATATAATACTTTTGATTTCTTCCAATATCCCAAGCAACCTTATTTAACCAAATATTCAGCCCTTAGAAAAAAGAAACAAAAAAAAAGACAGACGACACAATATGCTCGTTCTTTTTTCTCAAATGGATAGCATAAAGAAAAAGCCCTATCTTAAGCTTTAGTTGTTAAATAATGATTGGGATATAAGCCCAGTTGGGATATAGCTAATTTCTACAAAAGCAAAGAGATCCTGTTTAATTCGGCATATAAGCCCAGTGGAATATCCTTTGATAGCCACAGAAAATAATATTAGTAAATAAACCACATATTTGTAAAGAAATCTCTTTGATATTCATTTACCCTGTCTTTAATTCTCAAATAAATTAGTGGAATTTAGTTTTCAAAGTAATTCCTGAATGTATAATCGTTAGAATTAATGTGAAAAAATAAAGTGTTGGATTGCATGAAATGATTATTAATTTATCATATTAAGTTGTGAAAACACTATGAGATCGCATCAAATATGCGATTTTTTTTTATATCATAAAAAAAATTCTTCATCTTTCCGGTTCTTAAATAAAAAATTCGGCCGATCATAGCCGTTTAGGCGCATTAATTAATCTAACGATTGTTGATCCGTGGTATTCAGTTGCATTAGAAATCAGTGACACCGGAACCCTCCTTTAAAATCATAACAACTGCAATAGTCATCAAATGCACTTTAAAAGCGCATTATTTTAGACAGAGGCACATGTTGAGAATTATAACTCCAAAAGAAAGAAACTAACAATGAAACTTGCAACTTTATCAAACATTTGTGTTTGCTTATCTTGCACTGTTTATTCAAATTCAAAAGAGATTGGAGGTAGTAGTGTAGATGCTTGAAGTATAACCACTATTTAAATGGGCACAAGGTTGAACCAAATTTTGGACCATCTCAAAACTGGGATCATATTTAACCCGAGGTCAAATTAACATGCACTGTTATTTCGGCTAAGTGTGTTTAGAACAGGAAATGAGTCTACTTATGAACATGTATGTGTTGATTAGAGATGGCTAAATCAGTCTTATAAATTAAAAATTAGAAATTTTATCGTTTATATTTTATAATTTTTACAAGTACTACCTTTTAACCTCCTTATAAAATAAAATTACACTGTAATAATTTATATAATTTTTTCAATCTCAATTTTTTAGTTCGTCAGTTATAGAGTTTTATTAGGTCAAGTAATGAAAAGTTTACGCAGGTTCTTTCTTCAATGTATTAATTTTCAATTACGGGAGACGACTTGACATAAATATTTTAAATATTTTTAAGATGAACACCATTCGATAAACAACAAGTGCATAAATATTTTATTACTAGCTTTGATGGGTTAATTTACCTCGGTAATCTCATCCCAATGACTTTTAAAAGTCAAAATTGCACTAAATAAAAATGCTAAGCGACAGTTTGAACCGATATTTTTATTAAAACCCCCAAAAAAAACAAATTATCAAATCTGCTCCCACCCCAACTTTATTTTTATTTCTACCCCAACCGCCCGTGGACTGGGCGGTCCTATTTCCCCACCTGACCGCCCAGCAGCCGGGCGGTCCACTTTTCAAACCTGACCGCCCAGGGGCTGGGCGGTCCACTATTGATTTTTTTTTTTATAAGCGGTCCGCCCCCCAGCAGGTCGCCGCCCGAAACCACACCCCAGCCAACCTATGCTTTTCTCTCTCTCTCTCTCCCTCTCTCCCTCTCTCTCTCTCTCTCTCTCTCTCTCTTCCTCTCTCCCTCTCTTCCTCTCTCTCTCTCTTCCTCTCTCTCTCTCCCTCTCTTCCTCTCTCTCTCTTCAAATCTGCCATTCTCTCTCTCTCTCTTCCTCTCCCTCTTCCTCTCTCTCTCTCTCTCACCCGAACCCTAATTTTCGGCCATCTCGGCGACAATCCGATTATTTTCGGGTAAGTTTTTAAATAATTTTTTGAATTTATATTTTGTATCTTGTATTGGCATTGGAACGATTGGTAGAATTGAATTGTTAATTATCTTGTGCGGGTTGTTGATTTTCCCGACACGATTGAATTGTTCAAAATTAGAGTTTGTAGTTTAGGGGTTTAGGGTTGACAAAACTGAAGTTTATAAATTAGGGTTGAATTGTTAATTATCGTGTGCGGGTTGTTGATTTTCCCGTCGCGATTTAATTGTTAAATTAGGGTTTATGATTGAATTGTTTAAATTAGGGTTGAATTGTTAAATTAGGATTTAGGGTTGAATTGTTTAAATTATGTTGAATTGTTAAATTAGGGTTGAATTGTTAAATTAGGGTTTAGCGTTGAATTGTTAATTTAGGGTTTAGGGTTAAATTGTTTAAATTAGGTTGAATTGTTAAATTAGGGTTTAGTGTTGAATTGTTAATTTAGGGTTTAGGGGTTAAATTAGGGTTTAGGGTTGAATTGTTAGATAAGGGTTGAATTGTTAAATTAGGGTTTAGGGTTGACAGAATTGGAGTTTATAAGTTAGGGTTTATAAATCAGGATTTATAAGATAGAATCTTCTGTTTATTGAAATGTAGTATGGTCAGAACTAGACGGGGACGTGCATGGGATGCCCCTCTGGAGACGGGGGAGAGTTCACATGATCACGATGCAGAGGCATCCGGTGCAGCGGCATCCGGTGCAGCGGCATCCGGTGCAGCGGCATCCGGTGCAGCGGCATCCGGTGCAGCGGCATCCGGTGCAGCGGCATCCGGTGCAGAGGCATCCGGTGCAGAGACGTCCGGTGCAGATGCTCCCTTTGGAGATTATCCCCCTCACCATCCTGACACATTTAGTCCTCTTCTGTGGACCCCACATGTCAGGCACCGTGTCTCACTTGCATCTATGGAGGTACGTTGGTTTTGTATTCCTAATTTAAATAGCATTATTTAATTAGACGTTTATATTGAAATCATTGTAAAATGCAGGACACGACGATGATGACAGTGAGACATCGCACCCCCGAGATACGATACGTCCGTCACCCATTGATGGAGCAGTGCATCATGCATCTCGGGTTGTATCAGCTGGCCACTATGACTCACTGTGATATTGACCAGGCTCTCGTTTGCGGTCTAGTGGAGAGATGGCGACCGGAGACGCATACATTTCACCTTCCGGTTGGGGAGATGACAGTCACACTAGGTGACGTCAGCGCCTTGTGGGGTTTACGGATAGATGGCGACCCCATCGATGGTGTCTCAAACGATCCGGACCTGATGCACATGATACCGGAGCTGCTGGGGGCCGCTCCGACGGACTTGCGAAAGAAGAAGAAGAAGAAAAGAGAGGAGGAGGAGGAGGAGGAGTACCGGTATTCCAAATACTGCATCAGTCTTGCGGCGCTCTGCAATTACTTCCACCGGCGTAGGATCACCCCCGAGACACGTGACGAGCAGGCCGTTCTGAGGTAATCACAAATAGTTGCAAATTAAAATATGTTATGGATTCACTTATGGACCCCGCCTCCAGCTATTGATGCCCCTATGCCGGTCGGGCCTTGGAGATTACGATATTTAGTCTGGTACCAGAGATGGGGCATGCCGACGGTTTATCTACAGGGGGACTATGGTGATGCTCTTCGACGGAGACTCACGGGTGACGGATCTAGGACTTACTTGCCTTTCGGCCCGATCCATACTCGTTCGGTATGTTTAAATGAAACTGAAATGCTTAAAAAATTATAGTTATTTATTCATCTTCCAATAATAATAATAAAAATACATTGTGTGCAGATTTTGACCGCTATTAGAGGAGTGGCACACAGCTTGGTGTGCATGGCGAGAAAAAGTTGGAGAGCGATAGGATGTGATACCTCGCATATTTAGTCTATTTTAGGCCTGTTTTAGTACCAGATTCGTGCCCAAATTCACCAGAATCATGTGCATTTCATCGATATATCTTTAGAATTTGGTACTGCTGAGTGTTTGTTTGTTTTCTGCAGGTTTGGAGCAAAACACACAAAGAAACGGCGATTCAGATGATGAGGTACGACCCTTACCAGGCTTGGTACGGGTCTCACCAGACTTGGCCATTTTTCAGCTCATCACGCCTGGTACGGCCAGGCCGTACCAATTTGGTACGGGCTGTACTTAAAGGCGGCCTGACAGATTCAAATTTTGGCAGAGGCTATTTAAAGCGGGGAACTCTCCAATTTCGACATTCATTCCATTCCAGATCTATTTGAGAGCACAGTAAGAGAGAGAAAGAGAGCTAAGGAGCTAGGAGCAAGAAGGAAGGAAGAGGAAAGAGGCGAAACTCGACGGATCAAGCTTCCTCCTCTCGATCCCTTCGATCCATGGCTTTCTCTATCCCTTTTATTGTATTTTTAGATCAGATCATGTGCTGTGAGTAGTTATTTCAGTTTCTAGGGTTTAGAGATGGATTCTTGATTTGCTTTGACTTTCTTTGACTTGTATCTTGTATGAACTCTTTTGATTGATTGATTGTGATTTTCTTTGTCATCTCTTGCTTTGATTGCTGTGATTGTGTATGATGAACCTCTAGGTTTAGATCGAACCTATCAAGGTCATGTGATCATCTCAATCTCTCAACCAAATCAATTGTTTAGGGTAGACTTGTTCGAATTGAAGCCGCGAGGTTGAATTCTCCTCTAATCGACAGATTAGAGGGTGCCTTAGGTCTCCAATCAACCAGCTAGGGAAGATCTGTACCAACACATGAGAATTGAGGTGTAGAAATCCCTAAAAGGCAATCAATTGCATTCCAACCTAGATCTTGATCCAACACACGACGGTTGAGGCTTAGGAACCTTAGGTATGGTCAATTGAACCTTTGTAAAGAGTTTAGCACGAGATACCAGCAAGGAATGCATCAACTCGAACTGGTAAGCTCTGTTCTGGCAAGCCAGTACGGGTCTTACCAGAGTGGTGCGGCCTTGCCTTACCAAGTGGAGTACGGCCTAGCCGTACCAACTTGGTACGGGCCGTACCACTAGAGGCAGATCACAGATGAAATCTGAAACCCTGGAAACGCCTTTTATCCATAATCAAAACACAATTTACATTTCTTCTAGCATTTTATTACATTGTTTGAATTGCTTGAATTGACCTTTTTAGGAACTTAAATACCAAACCAAAACCTTCTCACTTCTAGTTTTTAATTGAGTTTGGTAGATTCTAACCTAGTAATTGCCCGTCCCTGTGGATCGATACCCGATTATACTACTCGATAGGGGTTGTGCACTTGCAACCCTTACTCGTGAAGTGTAAACGCGGTTTTAAAAGGTACGCCCTCAAGCGTACTGAAACTTGCGTTGCGCTAACCAGCGAACAAGTTTTTGGCGCCGTTGCCGGGGAGGGTAACCAATTGCCTAGTTAGATTTTACCTTACTTAGTTAATCTAGATTTTATCTTGTATCTTTCTTGCTTTTTCTTAATCAAAATCACTAAAAACTGGCTTTTGAACCCCCCCCTGCAGGCAAATACAGGTTGAAGTATAATCTGAGAAGCAAGGGCCCACTGTTCGATCAAACTCCTCCAGACTCAGCCGAGACTACTCAGCCACCCTCTGGTACGGCCAGGCCGCACCAATCTAGTCCGACCCGTACCGATTCAGGCACGGCCAGGCCGCACCAATCTGGTCCGACCCGTACCAAGGCACCTGAACCTGAAGAGATGGTTGGGGCAGAAGACGAAGCCCGACTCAGAATGGAGGCAGAGGCCAGGGAAAGAGAAAGAGAAAGGCGAGAAGAAGAAGAAGGCCTCATGACGGACGATGAAGCGGATGGTTTCATGCCTCGGACGCTGCGAGAGTTCAACGTGCCGAGAGCTAGAGACGCGCGAGGTGCGATCCGGCTACCACACATTCCAGGACAGCAACCGAACTTCAATCCGGGGGTTGTCAACATGGTGCAGCAGAACACCTTCCACGGACTCGACCACGAGGACCCGCACGCTCACCTCCAGACCTTCCTCGAGTGCATCACGACCATCAAAACCAACGGTGAGAATGCTGATTACACCAAGCTTGCTCTATTTCCTTTCACTCTTAGGGATAAGGCCAAGAAATGGTTAGGATCTTTGCCTAGGGACTCTGTTAGGAATTGGAGGGATTTGTCCAAATTTTTCCCTCACAAGAGGACAGCCAAGGTAAGACAAGACCTGACCAGCTTTAGGCAGATTTTTGATGAACCCCTGAATGAGGCCTGTGAGAGGTTTAGAGAATTGCAGTACTCCTGTCCCCACCATGGTATACCCGACTGGCTTTTAATTCAAACGTTTTACGACGGCCTGAATGAGAGCACTCGTGCTTACGTGGACGCTGTTGCGGGAGGCGCGTTGATGTCAAGGGAGCCTTTAGAGGCTATGAACTTGATAGACAACATGGCGCAGAACCAGCAGTGGTCCGGCCGCGACACGTCACGCCAGCGAGGAGGCCAAGGAGGTGGCAAGTACGAGCTCGATCACATCACGGCTCTCACCGCCAAGATGGACGCCATGCAGCGGGCGATGGACAAGCTCAGTGTCAAGGCAGTCGAACAGCAACCTCAAGTCTGCGTCATGTGCGGAGACGAGAGGCACGCATACGAGCAATGCCCGCTGGTGCAACAAGACGAGGAGAGTGAGCAGGTCAACTCTCTCAACAACGAGCCTTCCTTCTTCCCAAGACCTCCCTTCAGCCGGTCCTACTCCAAGGATCCGATTGAGCAGCAGCACTGGAGGTCGAACCAGAACAACCCTGCGTCTTTCAACAACTCATCGTTCAGACCGCCCTTCAACAACAACAGCTTCCAGAGGCCGCAGTACAACAACAACAACTGGAACAATCGGGCGAACAACACTGGAAACTACCCCCCTCCGAACAACAATGATTGGAGAGCCCAAGCTTCGAGCAGCAGCAACAGCAACAACAATGGCAACAGGAACTTCTACCAGAACGCTTCCTTTCCCAATCAAGGCAACCGAGCAGCTCCATCTGACCCCTCAAAGTCAAATGCGCCTACCGGAGTGAACGACTTCACTCACGAGCAGGGCAAGATGAATCAGATGATGTGGGAGCAGATGCAGAGCATGAGCACTCAAATGGCTGCCCAAAGCAAGTTGCTGGAGCAGCTGAGCCAGATGGTCACCTCAAGCCACTCTTGACCCGGGAAGCTTCCAGCTCAGCCCGAACCAAATCCAAGAGAAGAGGCTAAGGCGATCACTCTGAGAAGTGGGACCCAATACGACGAGCCACCAATGCCAAGTGAGGGCACAGTTGATCCGATCCTTGATGCGACACCTGACGCGACCCCGACCCCTGTGTCAATTCCACTGAAGGAGGTTAATCCAGAACGAGCTGAGGTCATCCAACCTCAAGCGAGTGCAGACTGCACCAGCTCAGTAAGACCTGCACAACCTCCATCCGAAGCGTCAGGTGGTCAAAAGAAGAAAGGTGCCGAGAAACCACCTCCATACCGGCCACCTGTTCCATTCCCCCAGAGATTAGCTGAGACGAGACTGAACGAGCAATTCGCCAACTTCGCAAACGTCATCAAGCAGCTGCAGATCACCATCCCTTTCACCGACGCTTTGACCCAAATGCCCACCTATGCCAAGTATCTGAAGGACATCCTTTCCAACAAGACAAGCTTAGAGGAGCACGCGACAGTCAAGCTGACGGAGCAGTGCAGCGCAATTTTGAAAAGCGAGCTACCCCCCAAATTGGACGATCCTGGAAAGTTTTCCATTCCATGCACCATTGGGAAAGCTACAATCAAGAAAGCCATGTGTGATCTAGGAGCGAGCGTGAGTCTCATGCCACGCACCATCTATGATCGCATAGGAGTGGGGGAGCTCAAGCCCACAAGGATGACACTGCAGTTGGCGGATTCTTCAGTCCGACTTCCACTTGGTGTGGTGGAGGATCTGCCAGTTCAAGTTGGGAAGTTCTTCGTGCCCGTCGATTTCGTTGTCATGGAGATGAAAGAAGATAAGGAAGTCCCAATCATCTTGGGGCGACCTTTTCTGAGTACAGCTGGCGCGATAATTGACGTGAAGCAGGGCATCCTGACTCTAAACTTTGGAGGAGAGAAGGTGAAATTCCAAATCGATCGCGCCATGAGATATCCGTCACGATTTGAGACATGTTTTCGAGTTGACGGGATAGAGGAGTGCTTGGCTGATCTGGCCAAGGACTACTTTCTTGAACAAGTCAACAACTCGCTGCGCCAAGACGCTGAATTCCTCTCCAAGTTGCCAAGCGAGGCGAGCGAGTCAATTTGTGCAGCAGATGCGATTCCTGAGGATCTGGAGGATCGTACATCACACTCTGAGACGAGGAGTGGAGCGGAGCCTGCCAAGGCCGACGTCTCGACAGCACACGAGTCAGATCACCCAGATGCGACTCGTGACAACGATCAGCTTGAGCGTCCGACTCCCGAACTCAAACCTCTTCCAACCAATCTCAGATACGAGTTCCTCGATCCAGAAAAATCATGTCCTGTGATCGTCAATGCGAGTCTAAACCCTGATCAAACCGCCAAACTTCTGGAGAAGCTGAGATTTCACAAGGGCGCGATTGGGTACTCGTTCAAGTCCACCCAGCCATCTGCTCACACCGAATTCTTCTCGAGGATGATCACAAGCCGTCTGTGGAGCACCAGCGGCGACTCAACCCCAACCTGAAGGAGGTGGTGAAAAAGGAAATTCTCAAACTCCTGGATGCAGGCATCATCTATCCCATCTCTGACAGCAAGTGGGTGAGTCCCGTTCACGTGGTGCCCAAGAAGGGAGGCACGACAGTGGTGAGAAATGAAAAGGACGAGCTAGTCCCTACTCGTGTGGTATCTGGGTACCGCATGTGTATTGACTACAGGAAGCTCAACACTGCCACGCGCAAGGATCACTTCCCACTGCCGTTTGTCGACCAACTCCTTGAAAGGCTGGCGACTCATTCTCATTTTTGCTACCTTGACGGGTACTCAGGATTCTTTCAGATCCCCATTCACCCGAACGACCAAGACAAGACCACTTTCACATGCCCCTACGGTACATTCGCATACCGTAGGATGCCATTCGGTCTGTGCAATGCACCTGCCACCTTCCAAAGAGCCATGATGGCTATCTTCTCGGATTTCATCGAGAAAGAGGTTGAGGTCTTCATGGACAACTTCTCTGTCTATGGAACCAGCTTTGACTCATGTCTAGCCAACCTCTGCAAAATCCTGGAGAAGTGTGAAGAAGTCAACCTGATCCTGAACTGGGAGAAATGTCACTTCATGGTTCAAGAGGGAGTTGTCCTTGGACATGTGGTGACCTCCAAAGGGATTGAGGTTGACAAAGCCAAGGTGGAGGTGATCGAGAAGCTGGAGATCCCAACAAATGTCAAAGCTGTGCGAAGCTTTCTGGGACACGCTGGCTTCTACCGCCGATTCATCAAGGACTTCTCGAAAATCGCGAAACCATTGACCAACCTGCTCATCAAGGACTCTGATTTCATCTTCACGCAGGAGTGTGTCGATTCGTTTTGCCGATTGAAAGAAGCCCTTGTCTCAGCACCCATCCTGCAGCCTCCAGACTGGACCTTGCCATTCGAATTGATGTGCGATGCGAGTGATTACGCTGTGGGAGCGGTTCTGCCCCTCCTTGTTTTCCAATTCCACGGCGCCAAATGGGAACACTGCCCTCACCCGGAATGGACCGGACCACCTGGACTTCAGCTTCCCTGGAAAGAGCCTAAGTCGAGAATTGAACAAGAGGACCAGGTCTCCCTCATGGAACTCACGAGGCATGATGCGCTTGTCGTGAACCTGTTTGGTCATTTCCTTGTAAATTCTCGCGTTCTCATAGGCATTGAGACGCATCTCCTCTAACTCATGCAAGTCAAGGATGCGTTTCTCTCCAGCTGAGAGCAAGTCCATGTTGATGGCCCGTGTGGCCCAGTATGCCTTGTGCTCAATTTCCACGGGCAAGTGGCAGGACTTTCCGTACACCAATTTGAAAGGGCTCATCCCAATCGGAGTTTTGAAGGCTGTACGGTAGGCCCAAAGTGCGTCACTCAGCTTGAGCGACCAATCCTTTCTCGTTCGAGCAACGGTCTTCTCCAGGATAGATTTGATCTCTCTGTTGGAAATCTCGGCTTGACCATTGGCTTGAGGATGGTAGGATGTGGTCACCTTGTGAGTGACTCCATGGCGACTCAGGAGATTGTCAAACTGGCGGTTGATGAAGTGCTTGCCACCATCACTGATGACGGCTCTTGGAACTCCAAAGCGAGGGAAGATGATGTCAGTGAACAGTCTTTTCACTGCATTGGAGTCCGCATTCTTGCACGCTACTGCCTCCACCCACTTGGAGACGTAGTCAACAGCCACCAGGATGTACTCGTTCCCACAAGAGGGTGGAAACGGTCCCATGAAGTCAATGCCCCAGACATCAAAGATGTCTACCTCTAGAATAGAGTGGAGAGGCATTTCATTCCTCTTGGAGATGTTCCCGGTGCGCTGACACTTGTCACAAGCTGCGACGAAGGTCCTAGCATCTCTGAAAAGTGAAGGCCAGAAGAAGCCGGATTGTAGGACCTTTGAAGCAGTCTTGGAGGATGAAGCGTGTCCTCCGTAGGCTGAGGAGTGGCAGTGCTCAAGAATGGAGCGCGTCTCATCGTATGGCACACATCGTCTGTAGATGCCATCAACGCCAGTCTTGAAGAGGTAGGGGTCGTCCCAGAAGTAGAACTTGGCGTCCGATCGCAGCTTCTTCTTCTGCTGGTATGACATGGTAGGAGGAAGTACTCCTGAGGCGAGAAAGTTCGCAATGTCTGCATACCAGGGCGCTGACTTGGTGTTCACTCGGTCAGTTGCATGGAACGTCCGATCTTGCACCGCATGAGTCGCGTGCATCGGTGTACTGATACCTCGCATATTTAGTCTATTTTAGGCCTGTTTTAGTACCAGATTCGTGCCATAATTCACCAGAATCATGTGCATTTCATCGATATATCTTTAGAATTTGGTACTGCTGAGTGTTTGTTTGTTTTCTGCAGGTTTGGAGCAAAACACACGAAGAAACGGCGATTCAGATGATGAGGTACGACCCTTACCAGGCTTGGTACGGGTCTCACCAGACTTAGCCGTTTTCAGCTCTTCACGCCTGGTACGGCCAGGCCGTACCACTTTGGTACGGGCCGTACATAAAGGCGGCCTGACAGATTCAAATTTTGGCAGAGGCTATTTAAAGCGGGGAACTCTCCAATTTCGACATCCATTCCATTCCAGATCTATTTGAGAGCACAGTAAGAGAGAGAAAGAGAGCTAAGGAGCTAGGAGCAAGAAGGAAGGAAGAGGAAGAGGCGAAACTCGACGGATCTAGCTTCCTCCTCTCGATCCCTTCGATCCATGGCTATCTCTATCCCTTTTATTGTATTTTTAGATCAGATCATGTGCTGTGAGTAGTTATTTTAGTTTCTAGGGTTTAGAGATGGATTCTTGATTTGTTTTGACTTTCTTTGACTTGTATCTTGTATGAACTCTTTTGATTGATTGATTGTGATTTACTTTGTCATCTCTTGTTTTGATTGCTGTGATTGTGTATGATGAACCTCTAGGTCTAGATCAAACCTATCAAGGTAATGTGATCATCTCAATCTCTCAACCAAATCAATTGTTTAGGGTAGAATAGTTCGAATTGAAGCCGAGAGGTTGAATTCTCCTCTAATCGACAGATTAGAGGGTGCCTTAGGTCTCCAATCAACCAGCTAGGGTAGATCTGTACCAACACACGAGAGTTGAGGTGTAGAAATCCCTAAAAGGCAATCAATTGCATTCCAACCTAGATCTTGATCCAACAAACGACAGTTGAGGCTTAGGAACCTTAGGTATGGTCAATTGAACCTTTCTAAAGAGTTTAGCACAAGGTACCAGCAAGGAAATGCATCAACTCGAACTGGTAAGCTCTGTTCTGGGAAGCCAGTACGGGTCTTACCAGAGTGGTACGGCCTTGCCTTACCAAGTGGAGTACGGCCTAGCCGTACCAACTTGGTACGGGCCGTACCACTAGAGGCAGATCAGAGATGAAATCTGAAACCCTGGAAACGCCTTTTATCCATAATCAAAACAAAGTTTACATTTCTTCTAGCATTTTATTACATCTTTCTGAATTGTTTGAATTGTTTGAATTGACCTTTTTAGGAAATTAAATACCAAGCCAAATCTTTCTCACTTCTAGTTTTTAATCGAGTTAGGTAGATTCTAACCTAGTAATTGCCCGTCCCTGTGGATCGATACCCGATTATACTACTCGATAGGGGTTGTGCACTTGCAACCCTTACTCGTGAAGTGTAAACGCGGTTTTAAAAGGTACGCCCTCAAGCGTACCGAAACTTGCGTTGCGCTAACCAGCGAACATGTACCAACCGAGTGGATCTCCTCCATGGCAGAAATCGAATGGAATTGGTCATCAGGGAACGAGTCATCAATTGGCAGGCTACCAGAGCCCTCATCTTCCCAGCGAAGCCGGGACAGATGGTCAGCCACGTGTTTTCGACTCCTTTCTTGTCCCTGATTTCGATGTCAAACTCCTGCAGGAGGAGAATCCACCTAATCAAGCGAGGTTTGGCATCCTGCTTGCTCAACAGATACTTGAGTGCGGCGTGGTCAGTGTAGATCACTATCTTGGAACCAACCAGATAGGATCTAAACTTGTCGAGAGCGAACACAACAGCCAAAAGCTCCTTTTCGGTTGTTGTGTAGTTCATCTGGGCAGGGTCTAGCACCTTGCTAGCGTAGTAGATAGCACATGGCTTGTTCTCCTTCCGCTGCCCAAGAACCGCTCCCACAGCGTAATCACTCGCATCGCACATCAACTCGAATAGCAAGGTCCAGTCTGGAGGCTGCAGGATGGGTGCTGAGACAAGGGCTTCTTTCAATCGGCAAAACGAATCGACACACTCCTGCGTGAAGATGAAATCAGAGTCCTTGATGAGCAGGTTGGTCAATGGTTTCGCGATTTTCGAGAAGTCCTTGATGAATCGGCGGTAGAAGCCAGCGTGTCCCAGAAAGCTTCGCACAGCTTTGACATTTGTTGGGATCTCCAGCTTCTCGATCACCTCCACCTTGGCTTTGTCAACCTCAATTCCTTTGGAGGTCACCACATGTCCAAGGACAACTCCCTCTTGGACCATGAAGTGACATTTCTCCCAGTTCAGGATCAGGTTGACCTCTTCACACTTCTCCAGGATTTTGCAGAGGTTGGCTAGACATGAGTCAAAGCTGGTCCCATAGACAGAGAAGTCGTCCATGAAGACCTCAACCTCTTTCTCGATGAAATCGGAGAAGATAGCCATCATGGCTCTTTGGAAGGTGGCAGGTGCATTGCAGAGACCGAATGGCATCCTACGGTATGCGAATGTACCGTAGGGACATGTGAAAGTGGTCTTGTCTTGGTCGTTCGGGTGAATGGGGATCTGAAAGAATCCTGAGTACCCGTCAAGGTAGCAAAAATGAGAATGAGTAGCCAGCCTTTCAAGGAGTTGGTCGACAAACGGCAGTGGGAAGTGATCCTTGCGCGTGGCAGCGTTGAGCTTCCTGTAGTCAATACACATGCGGTACCCAGATACCACACGAGTAGGTACTAGCTCGTCCTTTTCATTTCTCACCACTGTCGTGCCTCCCTTCTTGGGCACCACGTGAACGGGACTCACCCACTTGCTGTCAGAGATGGGATAGATGATGCCTGCATCCAGGAGTTTGAGAATTTCCTTTTTCACCACCTCTTTCAGGTTGGGGTTGAGTCGCCGCTGATGCTCCACAGACGGCTTGTGATCATCCTCGAGAAGAATCCGGTGTGAGCAGATGGCTGGGTTGATCCCTTTCAAGTCCTTGATCGAGTACCCAATCGCGTCCTTGTGAAATCTCAGCTTCTCCAGAAGTTTGGCAGTTTGATCGGGGTTTAGACTCGCGTTGACGATCACAGGACATGATTTTTCTGGATCAAGGAACTCGTATCTGAGATTGGTTGGAAGAGGTTTGAGTTCGGGAGTCGGACGCTCAGGCTGATCGTTGTCACGAGTCGCATCTGGGTGATCTGACTCGTGTGCTGTCGAGACGTCGGCCCTGGCAGGCTCCGCTCCACTCCTCGTCTCAGAGTGTGATGTACGATCCTCCAGATCCTCAGGAATCGCATCTGCTGCACAAATTGACTCGCTCGCCTCGCTTGGCAACTTGGAGAGGAATTCAGCGTCTTGGCGCAGCGAGTTGTTGACTTGTTCAAGAAAGTAGTCCTTGGCCAGATCAGCCAAGCACTCCTCTATCCCGTCAACTTGGAAACATGTCTCAGATCGTGACGGATATCTCATGGCGCGATCGATTTGGAATTTCACCTTCTCTCCTCCAAAGTTCAGAGTTAGGATGCCCTGCTTCACGTCAATTATCGCGCCAGCTGTACTCAGAAAAGGTCGCCCCAAGATGATTGGGACTTCCTTATCTTCTTCCATCTCCATGACGACGAAATCGACGGGCACGAAGAACTTCCCAACTTGAACTGGCAGATCCTCCACCACACCAAGTGGAAGTCGGACTGAAGAATCCGCCAACTGCAGTGTCATCCTTGTGGGCTTGAGCTCCCCCACTCCTATGCGATCATAGATGGTGCGTGGCATGAGACTCACGCTCGCTCCTAGATCACACAGGGCTTTCTTGATTGTAGCCTTCCCAATGGTGCATGGAATGGAAAACTTTCCAGGATCGTCCAATTTGGGGGGTAGCTCGCTTTTCAAAATTGCACTGCACTGCTCCGTCAGCTTGACTGTCGCGTGCCCCTCTAAGCTTCTCTTGTTGGAAAGGATGTCCTTCAGAAACTTGGCATAGGTGGGCATTTGGGTCAAAGCGTCGGTGAAAGGGATGGTGATCTGCAGCTGCTTGATGACGTTTGCGAAGTTGGCGAACTGCTCGTTCAGTCTCGTCTCAGCTAATCTCTGGGGGAATGGAACAGGTGGCCGGTATGGAGGTGGTTTCTCGGCACCTTTCTTCTTCTGACTACCTGACGCTTCGGATGGAGGTTGTGCAGGTCTTGCCGAGTTTGTGCAGTCTGCACTCGCTTGAGGTTGGATGACCTCAGCTCGTTCTGGGTTAACCTCTTTCAGTGGAATTGACACAGGGGTCGAGGTCGCGTCAGGTGTCGCGTCAAGGATCGGATCAACTATGCCCTCACTTGGCATTGGTGGCTCGTCGTATTGGGTCCCACTTCTCAGAGTGATCGCCTTAGCCTCTTCTCTTGGATTTGGTTCGGGCTGAGCTGGAAGCTTCCCGGGTCGAGAGTGGCTTGAGGTGACCATCTGGCTCAGCTGCTCCAGCAACTTGCTTTGGGCAGCCATTTGAGTGGTCATGCTCTGCATCTGCTCCCACATCATCTGATTCATCTTGCCCTGCTCGTGAGTGAAGTCGTTCACATCGACAGGCGCATTCGACTCTGAGGGGCCAGATGGAGCTGCTCGGTTGCCTTGATTGGGAAAGGAAGAGTTCTGGTAGAAGTTCCTGTTGCCATTGTTGTTGCTATTGCTGCTGCTCGAAGCTTGGGCTCTCCAATCGTTGTTATTCGGAGGGGGGTAGTTTCCAGTGTTGTTCGCCCGATTGTTCCAGTTGTTGTTGTTGTACTGCGGCCTCTGGAAGCTGTTGTTGTTGAAGGGCGGTCTGAACGAAGAGTTGTTGAAAGGCGCAGGGTTGTTCTGGTTCGACCTCCAGTGCTGCTGCTCAACCGGGTCCTTGGAGTAGGACCGGCTGAAGGGAGGTCTCGGGAAGAAGGAAGGCTCGTTGTTGAGAGAGTTGACCTGCTCATTCTCCTCGTCTTGTTGCACCAGCGGGCATTGCTCGTATGCGTGCCTCTCGTCTCCGCACATGACGCAGACTTGAGGCTGCTGTTCGACTGCCTTGACACTGAGCTTGTCCATCGCCCGCTGCATGGCGTCCATCTTGGCGGTGAGAGCCGTGATGTGATCGAGCTCGTACTTGCCACCTCCTTGGCTACCTCCTTGGCCTCCTCGCTGGCGTGACGTGTCACGGCCGGACCACTGCTGGTTCTGCGCCATGCTGTCGATCAAGTTCATAGCCTCTAAAGGCTCCCTTGACATCAGCGCGCCTCCCGCAACAGCGTCCACGTAAGCACGTGTGCTCTCGTTCAGGCCGTCGTAAAACGTTTGAATTAAAAGCCAGTCGGGTATACCATGGTGTGGACAGGAGTACTGCATTTCTCTAAACCTTTCCCAAGCCTCATTCAGGGGTTCATCAAAAATCTGCCTAAATCTGGTCAGGTCATGTCTTACCTTGGCTGTCCTCTTGTGAGGGAAAAATCTGGTCAGAAACAATTTGGACAAGTCCCTCCAAGTTCTAACCGAGTCCCTAGGCAAAGATCCTAACCATTTCTTGGCCTTATCCCTAAGAGTGAAAGGAAATAAAGCAAGCTTGGTGTAATCAGCATTCTCACCGTTGGTTTTGATGGTCGTGATGCACTCGAGGAAGGTCTGGAGGTGAGCGTGCGGGTCCTCGTGGTCGAGTCCGTGGAAGGTGTTCTGCTGCACCATGTTGACAACCCCCGGATTGAAGTTCGGTTGCTGTCCTGGAATGTGTGGCAGCCGGATTGCACCTCGCACGTCTCCAGCTCTCGGCACGTTGAACTCTCGCAGCGTTCGAGGCATGAAAACATCCTCATCATCGTCCGTCAGACGGCCTTCTTCTTCTCGCCTTTCTCTTTCTCTTTCCCTGGCCTCTGCCTCCATTCTGAGTCGGGCTTCGTCCTCTGCCCCAGCCATCTCTTCAGGTTCAGGCTCCTTGGTACGGGTCGGACCAGATTGGTGCGGCCTGTCCGTGCCTGAATTGGTACGGGTCGGACTAGATTGGTGCGGCCTGGCCGTACCAGAGGGTGGCTGAGCAGTCTCGGCTGAGTCTGGAGGAGTTTGATCGAACAGTGGGCCCTTGCTTCTCAGATTATACTTCAACCTGTATTTGCCTGCAGGGGGGGGGTTCAAAAGCCAGTTTTTAGTGATTTTGATTAAGAAAAAGCAAGAAAGATACAAGATAAAATCTAGATTAACTAAGTAAGGTAAAATCTAACTAGGCAATTGATTACCGTCCCCGGCAACGGCGCCAAAAACTTGTTCGCTGGTTAGCGCAACGCAAGTTTCGGTACGCTTGAGGGCGTACCTTTTAAAACCGCGTTTACACTTCACGAGTAAGGGTTGCAAGTGCACAACCCCTATCGAGTAGTATAATCGGGTATCGATCCACAGGGACGGGCAATTACTAGGTTAGAATCTACCTAACTCGATTAAAAACTAGAAGTGAGAAAGATTTGGTTTGGTATTTAATTTCCTAAAAAGGTCAATTCAAACAATTCAAACAATTCAGAAAGATGTAATAAAATGCTAGAAGAAATGTAAACTTTGTTTTGATTATGGATAAAAGGCGTTTCCAGGGTTTCAGACTTCATCTGTGATCTGCCTCTAGTGGTACGGCCCGTACCAAGTTGGTACGGCTAGGCCGTACTCCACTTGGTAAGGCAAGGCCGTACCACTCTGGTAAGACCCGTACTGGCTTCCCAGAACAGAGCTTACCAGTTCGAGTTGATGCATTTCCTTGCTGGTACCTTGTGCTAAACTCTTTAGAAAGGTTCAATTGACCATACCTAAGGTTCCTAAGCCTCAACTGTCGTTTGTTGGATCAAGATCTAGGTTGGAATGCAATTGATTGCCTTTTAGGGATTTCTACACCTCAACACTCGTGTGTTGGTACAGATCTACCCTAGCTGGTTGATTGGAGACCTAAGGCACCCTCTAATCTGTCGATTAGAGGAGAATTCAACCTCTCGGCTTCAATTCGAACTATTCTACTCTAAACAATTGATTTGGTTGAGAGATTGAGATGATCACATGACCTTGATAGGTTTGATCTAGACCTAGAGGTTCATCATACACAATCACAGCAATCAAAACAAGAGATGACAAAGTAAATCACAATCAATCAATTAAAAGAGTTCATACAAGATACAAGTCAAAGAAAGTCAAAACAAATCAAGAATCCATCTCTAAACCCTAGAAACTAAAATAACTACTCACAGCACATGATCTGATCTAAAAATACAATAAAAGGGATAGAGATAGCTATGGATCGAAGGGATCGAGAGGAGGAAGCTAGATCCGTCGAGTTTCGCCTCTTCCTCTTCCTTCCTTCTTGCTCCTAGCTCCTTAGCTCTCTTTCTCTCTCTTACTGTGCTCTCAAATAGATCTGGAATGGAATGGATGTCGAAATTGGAGAGTTCCCCGCTTTAAATAGCCTCTGCCAAAATTTGAATCTGTCAGGCCGCCTTTATGTACGGCCCGTACCAAAGTGGTACGGCCTGGCCGTACCAGGCGTGAAGAGCTGAAAACGGCTAAGTCTGGTGAGACCCGTACCAAGCCTGGTAAGGGTCGTACCTCATCATCTGAATCGCCGTTTCTTCGTGTGTTTTGCTCCAAACCTGCAGAAAACAAACAAACACTCAGCAGTACCAAATTCTAAAGATATATCGATGAAATGCACATGATTCTGGTGAATTATGGCACGAATCTGGTACTAAAACAGGCCTAAAATAGACTAAATATGCGAGGTATCAGTACACCGATGCACGCGACTCATGCGGTGCAAGATCGGACGTTCCATGCAACTGACCGAGTGAACACCAAGTCAGCGCCCTGGTATGCAGACATTGCGAACTTTCTCGCCTCAGGAGTACTTCCTCCTACCATGTCATACCAGCAGAAGAAGAAGCTGCGATCGGACGCCAAGTTCTACTTCTGGGACGACCCCTACCTCTTCAAGACTGGCGTTGATGGCATCTACAGACGATGTGTGCCATACGATGAGACGCGCTCCATTCTTGAGCACTGCCACTCCTCAGCCTACGGAGGACACGCTTCATCCTCCAAGACTGCTTCAAAGGTCCTACAATCCGGCTTCTTCTGGCCTTCACTTTTCAGAGATGCTAGGACCTTCGTCGCAGCTTGTGACAAGTGTCAGCGCACCGGGAACATCTCCAAGAGGAATGAAATGCCTCTCCACTCTATTCTAGAGGTAGACATCTTTGATGTCTAGGGCATTGACTTCATGGGACCGTTTCCACCCTCTTGTGGGAACGAGTACATCCTGGTGGCTGTTGACTACGTCTCCAAGTGGGTGGAGGCAGTAGCGTGCAAGAATGCGGACTCCAATGCAGTGAAAAGACTGTTCACTGACATCATCTTCCCTCGCTTTGGAGTTCCAAGAGCCGTCATCAGTGATGGTGGCAAGCACTTCATCAACCGCCAGTTTGACAATCTCCTGAGTCGCCATGGAGTCACTCACAAGGTGACCACATCCTACCATCCTCAAGCCAATGGTCAAGCCGAGATTTCCAACAGAGAGATCAAATCTATCCTGGAGAAGACCGTTGCTCGAACGAGAAAGGATTGGTCGCTCAAGCTGAGTGACGCACTTTGGGCCTACCGTACAGCCTTCAAAACTCCGATTGGGATGAGCCCTTTCAAATTGGTGTACGGAAAGTCCTGCCACTTGCCCGTGGAAATTGAGCACAAGGCATACTGGGCCACACGGGCCATCAACATGGACTTGCTCTCAGCTGGAGAGAAACGCATCCTTGACTTGCATGAGTTAGAGGAGATGCGTCTCAATGCCTATGAGAACGCGAGAATTTACAAGGAAATGACCAAACAGGTTCACGACAAGCGCATCATGCCTCGTGAGTTCCATGAGGGAGACCTGGTCCTCTTGTTCAATTCTCGACTTAGGCTCTTTCCAGGGAAGCTGAAGTCCAGGTGGTCCGGTCCATTCCGGGTGAGGGCAGTGTTCCCATTTGGCGCCGTGGAATTGGAAAACAAGGAGGGGCAGACTTTCAAAGTCAATGGTCAGCGTCTCAAGCACTACATTGCTGATCATCCCCAAGAAATGCGAGTGAGCTTGGATCTCTCCGATCCATCTCCAACCAAAGCCTGAAAAGAGAAGGTCGAGCTCGAGACCTAAAACGAGCGCTCCTTGGGAGGCAGCCCAAGCCATTTTTACCTGTTTTGCATCTTAGGAACAGATAGACATGCATTCATTCTTCTGCATTGCATCACGAGCGGCTTGAGAAGTCACGAGAAAGAGAAACCAAAAAATTTGAGGTTGGTTCGGCTAGGCCATACCACATTGGTACGGCCTGAAAAATGAAAGGTTGGTACGGCCCGTACCAATTTGGTACGGCCAGGCCGTACCTAGGTCAGAGACGCGAACCGACGCATTAACTGCCGCCTTTTTCTTTTTAAACCCCCCCCCGTACCCGCACCCCTTCCCCTTTCTTCCCAGCCGCACCTCTCTCCCTCTCTCTTCTTTCTCTTCTCTCCTTCTCCATTTTCTCTCCCTCTCCACTCCCTCTTCCTCTCATACCTCTCCTTCCACCCTAACCGAGCACAAGGAGCACCGGCGCACCACCAGCCCCTCTTCGGTCCGACCCGCACCGCCTCTTCGGTCCGACCCGCACCGCCTCCTTCTTGCTCTCGGTTGGTACATTTTCTTCCTTTTCATCGTTCTCTCCATTTTCTTCCATTTCCCTCTCTTCTTCTCTCGGTTCTGCCCCATTTCTGTCAAACCCTAGCCTGGTACGGCCCACCCGTACCAGGTAGGTACGGCCCGTACCGGCCTCTCTGACCTGACACCAAACCTGTACCAGTTTGTACCAATTAATCCTTACCAGCCCAGTTCTGTGTTGTGTAACATCCTTGTACTGGTTTAGGAGTTAATTGGTTGCAAAAATTCCAATTTCTGTCACTGGTACCAGTTGGTGCGGCCCTTACCAGCCAACACCAAAACCCTAAGTTAGGTACGGCCCGTACCAGTCTGTGCGGCTAGGCCGTACCTACCTAGGTCAGCCAGGCCGTACCAACTAGGTCAGACCAGGCCGTACCTACCCAGTCGGACGCTCAACCAGCCAAACGAGCGTCTGAGAGAAATGCGTCGGCAATCCTCTCGCTCCTCCACACCCTCTGACGCCTCCGTCCCTTCCGCCACTGGCCCGATGGCCAACGTCCCTCCTGCTAATGCCCCCACGTCATCTCATCACTCCCACCGGAGTGCGTCTCGGAGTGGCTCCCGCGCATCTCGCCACTCCCGGGAGAGTGCAGCCAGGACTGGGTCCCGCCAGAGTGCTTCCCTTCAGGACGCCGTCGATCCCATCTACTATGAGGGAGAGACCACATCCAGTGGGCATCAGTCCGGCTACCGGAGCCCACAGGAGAGCCCCTCCTACCATCCATCTGGAGACCAGGACCAGGGCTCTGACGAGGCCTCTGACCAGGACCAGGGCTCTGACCACGCCTTCGTCCACGACTCCGACCACGCCTCTGATTCCTTTGGCACTGATGCGGCCCTCTCTGACGCCACCCAGCGTGCCGATGCGTACACCGAGGAGTACTTCTTCATGCCGACCCGTCGGCAGTTCAAGTACTTCGATATGCTGCTGAAGAAAAAGATCAACAACACGAGGATTGTTGATTTTTCTGCTCTTCAGACGCTGGGACTGGAGGATGAGTTCCGCCGCATTACCACCCGGATCGGGATCACTCCGGCCTTTTGGACGATCGCCCAGAGGGGGTACAAGAAGCTCACCATTGAGTTTCTTTCCTCTCTGGAGCTCAAGTACACGCGGAACGATAACCCGTTCATCCAGTTCCGCATGCTGAGTGAGACCCACCGTGTGCGGCTGTCTGACTTGAGGGAGTGGTTTGGCTTTGAGCCGAACCCGACTACTGACTCCCTCTCTTTCTCTGGGGACTTGGAGCGCGACAGCTTCTGGGCGCTGATCTCTGGCGCCCCAGCCGGGTCAGCTGTCAACAGAGAGTACAAGCAGCTCAATGTCCCTCATCCGGTCATCCGATGTCTGCTGCGTATCCTCGGTTGCACCATCTTTGCGCGTGGCGAGACGTTCGCCCGCGCCAATGTTGAGGATTTGCAGCTGGTGGATCATATGCTGCGCCCCGACAGCACTCTCGAGCGGCCCGATCTGATGCTCGCCATGATCCACCACTGGCTCGGCATCCAGAGGCAGCCCAAGCCGGGTGGCGTTG
Organism: Carex littledalei; assembly: GCA_011114355.1. NCBI lineage: Eukaryota > Viridiplantae > Streptophyta > Magnoliopsida > Poales > Cyperaceae > Carex > Carex littledalei. The sequence goes on along the minus strand of CM022089.1, from coordinate 9,642,920 downwards.
TCTACATCTCGGCCTATGTCACTCTGATCGCCGAGCGCTTACACCTCCAGATCATCGGCGACGAGGAGTGCCGGAGCTCCCGATCTCTCTCTCTCACTCAGTTCACCACCTACAAGTTCATCGAGTCAGCAGCAGGACGCGATGGGCGAGGTGCTTGGTCTTGGCGCATGCCTGACGGGAGGTCCAGCTATGTCATGCCTTTCCCGGTCACTCTCTCCTTCACTGACCGGAGCACTTGGTTTTTCCGACGTCCGCCCCGCGTGCAGCCTGCCCCTGAGGTCCCACCTCCACCTCCCCCACCTCCACCTCCTCCACCACCACCGCAGGGCGATGAGGACATGATCGATGCCACCACCTCTCCAGTCCAGGCTCCGTTTGAGCAGCTGCATCCTCTCTCTCCTCATGTGCCCCCTTTCCCCAGCCAGGCTCCCCCCTTCTCCGAGCAGGTACATCCTTCACCCTTTGGTGCAGGTACCTCATTCTATGGAGCTGGCCCTCACACATACCAGACTGGCCCATCCACCTCCGCCTACGTTGCCGGACCCTCGACCTCCTCCGGTAGACCCGTGTATCCCCCTCCAGTCTCTGAGCCCACCATCCGGGATGTCTACCACCTGATGTACGACATGCGTCAGGAGCAGGGTGTTGCACTCTATGAGCAGGGTGTTACCCTTCGTGAGCAGGGCGCCACACTTCATGATCTCACGCGGCGGGTGACTGGGATAGAGGAGCGGTTTAGCGACTGGCTCTGGTACGACCACCCCGAGGACTGATCAGGTTCGCTCTCTTTTCCCCGAGTTTCTTTTATCTCTTTTATCTCATAGTCTTGAAGCATTGAGGACAATGCTCAGGCTAAGCTTGGGGGGATGACATTTGCATTTAGGTCATATTTACTTTACCGTTATTTTTCTTGCATTTTTTCGTATTTTCGTGCATTGTTAGGTGAAGATTTGCGTGAATTGCTAGAATTGAGAACAACTTTGAAACAATTTAGTTGTGATTAGGATAGACCTGAGTGAATTGGAACTAACCCATGATTGGTTATTGAACTCCTTAGGTTGAGATGTTTTTAATAATGGAAAAGATGAAACAAACTTAGAATTGAATCAAACGAGATTATTCGAAAAAACTGAACTGTGCCTTTAGGAATTGGGATTTTCAAATTAAGAAAGTTTGGAATATCCATTGGTATGAATGAATACCAATAGATGTGTGTATTCATGGTATGAGCAAACCAAAAAGAAAAGAAAAAAAAAAAAAGAGAAGAAAAGAAATGAAAAAGATGGAGAACATAAGAGTACTGGCAATAAGCCTCGAATGGGCGCCTTTGAGCTCGTCTCCCAATTAGAAATAAAGAAAGAAAATTTTGCTCATACCAACACACTTCGTTCGCAATTTTCTTACCCTTAAGCTTGATTCAAGCTTGGGGGAGGGAAAATGAAAAGAGAAATCACCTTGAATAAAAGCACTGACTCGGAAAAAGAATGAAATTGTTTCGATCAAACCTAGGTAATTAGTCTTTCCATTATTAGAAGCATCTCAAAATAAGAAGTTCAATTGACTAATTGGTGAAGTGAATCAAGGTTTATAAAGGGATGTTTGAATTACAACCGAATCGATTCTAGAAATTCTTGACTATAGCAGACTCACGTAGGTTTTCACATTTAGACTTGTATCTGCATTTAGATTTAGTTGTCCAGCACTTTTACCCGAGTTTGAAACTTTTTGCTTGAGGACAAGCAAAGGTTCAGCTTGGGGGAATTTGATACCTCGCATATTTAGTCTATTTTAGGCCTGTTTTAGTACCAGATTCGTGCCCTAATTCACCAGAATCATGTGCATTTCATCGATATATCTTTAGAATTTGGTACTGCTGAGTGTTTGTTTGTTTTCTGCAGGTTTGGAGCAAAACACACAAAGAAACGGCGATTCAGATGATGAGGTACGACCCTTACCAGGCTTGGTACGGGTCTCACCAGACTTGGCCATTTTTCAGCTCATCACGCCTGGTACGGCCTGGCCGTACCAATTTGGTACGGGCCGTACTTAAAGGCGGCCTGACAGATTCAAATTTTGGCAGAGGCTATTTAAACCGGGGAACTCTCCAATTTCGACATACATTCCATTCCAGATCTATTTGAGAGCACAGTAAGAGAGAGAAAGAGAGCTAAGGAGCTAGGAGCAAGAAGGAAGGAAGAGGAAAGAGGCGAAACTCGACGGATCAAGCTTCCTCCTCTCGATCCCTTCGATCCATGGCTTTCTCTATCCCTTTTATTGTATTTTTAGATCAGATCATGTGCTGTGAGTAGTTATTTCAGTTTCTAGGGTTTAGAGATGGATTCTTGATTTGCTTTGACTTTCTTTGACTTGTATCTTGTATGAACTCTTTTGATTGATTGATTGTGATTTTCTTTGCCATCTCTTGCTTTGATTGCTGTGATTGTGTATGATGAATCTCTAGGTTTAGATCGAACCTATCAAGGTCATGTGATCATCTCAATCTCTCAACCAAATCAATTGTTTAGGGTAGACTTGTTCGAATTGAAGCTGAGAGGTTGAATTCTCCTCTAATCGACAGATTAGAGGGTGCCTTAGGTCTCCAATCAACCAGCTAGGGTAGATCTATACCAACACATGAGAATTGAGGTGTAGAAATCCCTAAAAGGCAATCAATTGCATTCCAACCTATATCTTGATCCAACACACGACGGTTGAGGCTTAGGAACCTTAGGTATGGTCAATTGAACCTTTCTAAAGAGTTTAGCACAAGATACCAGCAAGGAATGCATCAACTCGAACTGGTAAGCTCTGTTCTGGCAAGCCAGTACGGGTCTTACCAGAGTGGTGCGGCCTTGCCTTACCAAGTGGAGTACGGCCTAGCCGTACCAACTTGGTACGGGCCGTACCACTAGAGGCAGATCACAGATGAAATCTGAAACCCTGGAAACGCCTTTTATCCATAATCAAAACACAATTTACATTTCTTCTAGCATTTTATTACATTGTTTGAATTGCTTGAATTGACCTTTTTAGGAACTTAAATACCAAACCAAAACCTTCTCACTTCTAGTTTTTAATTGAGTTTGGTAGATTCTAACCTAGTAATTGCCCGTCCCTGTGGATCGATACCCGATTATACTACTCGATAGGGGTTGTGCACTTGCAACCCTTACTCGTGAAGTGTAAACGCGGTTTTAAAAGGTACGCCCTCAAGCGTACCGAAACTTGCGTTGCGCTAACCAGCGAATAGGATGTCAAATGCTCCAACACAGTGCACCGATCGTGGAGGACTCTGGCTGGGACGGGCGCCTCGTTGGTATGTTGCACGATGCTGGGGAGGACATCAATTGGCGCGAGATAAAGGCCCCACCACCAGATCCGGAGCAGCCTAGAGCCCCTATCTACGCTGCGGAGATGCCGCCACCTCCTGCAGGTAATAATATGTCATACAAATGATCATTATTAAGTGTCTCTCTAAAAGATCATTCTTATTAATTTATCTTCATTTCTGCAGATGATGACTCGGGTTGGGCGATCCACCAATGGGTGTTGAACAACAACGCGTGGAACGCGTACTACAACGAGCATGGAGTTCCAGTGCAGCTTACCGAGGTAGCAAAAGTTCATTATTTAATTAATTTACTCGTTACTTCTATGTCTTTAATTTAACATTGTTTACATGCAGGATGAAGCTGCCGCCGCCGCCGCCTCATTCTCATTGGATGACCTCACTGGAGATGAGGGCGGATGGGAGCCAGCTAGCCCCCACCGACCGCAGTATATGGAGCCCAGACAGCACGACGGCGAGGCCAGTGGGAGTGGGGCACAGACTGCAGATGGCTTTGCCGCTGCTATATTTGGCACACCGCCTCCGGCCACGTATCCTCCTACTTGGGAGGCCGATCCGTGAGTGTTGCGTACACATGCGGGGATCCATGGGGAGCATGCATTACACCTGGGGGCGGACCCATGGGCGCGCGAGGCCGTACACAATGACATGCAGGTGGATGAGGTTCCCCAGAGGCGTCCGCCGTCGCAGAGGGACCGCCATGCACCTACTAGGTTGGAGCTCTCCGGACCTCGCCCTCGTCATCGTCGTTAGGGTTTTTATATTTTTTTTAGTTTGATAGGTTTCTAGTATTTTAGTTTGGATTATTATATTTCGTGTTTGGACTGTTATGTTTCATTTTTAGACTTATCATTTAGATTACTACTTTTGTTGTTTAGACTTACCATTTCGATTACTACTTTTGTTGTTTAGACTTACCATTTCGATTACCATTTAGAAACATTTAAACATTAACAAAACTTAATATAAAACTAATCAATTATATTAAAGCTAGACAATTACATAACATATACAAATAATCGTCAATTATAAAAATATAATCGTCAACAAATAATAAATATATATCATACAATTTAATATGAAACATTCAAACAAATCATTACAACAATTTAATATAAAACATTCAAACAATTAAAACATAAAACTCTTATAAAAAAAAAAAACAATAGCAGACCGTCCAGCCCTTGGGCGGTCAGGTTTGAAAAGTGGACCGCCCGGCTGCTGGGCGGTCAGGTGGGAAAATAGGACCGCCCAGCCGACAGGCGGTTGGGGTAGAAATAAAAATAAAGTTGGGGTGGGAGCAGATTTGATAATTTGTTTTTTTTTGGGGGTTTTAATAAAAATATCGGCAGTTTGAACTTGTTAATATACCCCCAAAATCTAGTGAAAAGGTGCTATTTAATTGCACCTTTATTTCTCTAGTGACCTTAATATCTCTGAATTTGTTGGATCCAATAGCCGACATTTTTATTAATATCCAAAGTTTAATACAAATTATTATTTATGCCCAGAATCTGACCCAATATCGAAAAATGCCCAAGCCGGCCAAAAAATGGCCGGCTTACTCGTTTTTTTTTTAAGAAACATTATAAGAGAAAAATAATGAAATCTAATAATGAAATCTAACACTGAAAATTTGAATTTTTTTGTTTAAATTATTTGTTAGATTACTTCTTTTGATATATAATTAGCATATTTATACTAAAATACGCTAAATTACTTGAAATTATGTTGAATTACACTATATTAAGTTAAATTATACTAAATTACATTACATTACGCTAAAATACGGTAAATTACATATTAATAGAGACGATATCTTCACTGAAAATGTGAAAAACGACGACGAAACTTCAAACGGTCATAAAACGGCGCTCGAGTGTCCGATTTCAGCAAATGACCACTTTTCGGAAAGCTTGAGAAAATGCGCATGCGTCTGTGACCGCTATGTTGTTTTTTGAAATTCAGAATCGCCAAAAAATAAAGGGAAGAGCCTCAAAACTTGAGTTGAAGTTTCCGATTAAGATTTTCATTTCTATTATTCAATCCAAGTAGCTCAGTAAATTAGTTACATAATGAACTTGTAGAATACCAGTTTTTACTATTTTCGGAATTTTTTTACTATTTTTTATGATTCATGAAAGATGGCACAGAATTGGTCTATTTTAGCGTAATTTACCGTATTTCAGCATAATTAGCGAAGTTATTGTAATTTAGCGTAATTTAACGTAATTTAGTGTAATTCAACATAATTTCAAATAATCTAGTGTAATTCAACATAATTTCAAGTAATCTAGTGTATTTTAGTATAAATATGCTAATTATAAATAAAAAAAAGTAATCTAACAAATAATTTAAACACAAAATTCAAATTTTCAGTGTTAGATTTCATTATTTTGCTCTTCATAGTGTCTCTTAAAAAAAAAAACAAGTAAGCCGGTCAGGAAATAGCCGGCTTAGGGGGGGTCGGCCAGAAAACGAGTAAGCCGGCCATTTTCTGGCCGGCTTGGGCATTTTTCGATATTGAATCAGATTCTGGACATAAATAATAATTTGTATTAAACTTTGGATATTAATAAAAATGTCGGATCCAATGGTGACAAAGTTTATATACAATTAAAAATCTTCGGGCCGGAGATGCAAGCACATGGCTTCCATTCTTCCAAGGCTGGTAGCGCATAGCTTAATAAAAGGTGCCTTAAAAATTTATTGGTTCTGCTTTTACTAACTCTAAGTTAGGAGCTTTAAGTGTCCAGCCAGTAATATTAATTTATATAGATCTCCATAATCTTGGTCACTTATAAAGTTAAAAGTTAGTTTGCAGTTGAGGTAATTAACAAAGCAGGTCTCTTTAATGACTAAAGACTTAATTAGATTTGTAAGTTGTGACCTCCCCATAGGTAGTTCCGCAACAAATCGGGGTTGTCCGATGGACATTGGATCAAATTTGATCTGATGTCAGATCGGATATTTTAATTAACATAAAGATTCACATGGACAAATTTAATGTTCCTGTAAACACACGAATATTGATACAGATTGAACGGTTCTTATTGAATATCGGATCGAATTTTGATCTAATGCCCATGAGAACACCTCCCTCTCCGTTCTACCATGTGCCGAAATTTTTATTTATACCATAAAATAAAAAAATAAAAAACCAAATCACTTCAAATCCTGGGAAATTCGAGAAATACCCAGGCTGCCAAATGCCCCTGCGACCCCAAAGACTGGGGGCCACCCAATGATTATGCAGCCCCAATCTAGGAGCTTCCAAATGGTTCTGCGGCCCATTTGTTTTTTTTTAAATAATTTCAATTCTCATACAAAATAGTTTTGCGGCACAGAGAAGAAAAATTCTTGATATTTGGGCCACTTCTGGAGAATTGGTTTCCAGACCAAACATTATTCTGTGTCATTTACAAAAAAAAAAAAAATAACAATGGGGACGCAGAACTATTTGGAGGCTTCTAGATTGAGGTTGCAGGGGCATATGGCGGTCTCCAGTCTTTGAGACTGCAGAATGGTTTGGCAGCCTGAGTATTTCTCGAATTTAGGTGATTTGATTTATTTTTGTTGTGATTAGAATATAAATAAAAATTTCCGTACCCTGTGCCCAAGAGACCTGGCTATTCTTAATTAGATCCGGAAAATTGAGCAAGTTGAAATATGTCCGGGTCGGATTTAAGTCAAATTCAAATTACTTATTTTATTCTACTTTAAAAATCGGCTCATTCGCGGATTTCGTGCATCGCGTCTTAGACAAGTCCAGAATCATTTTTAAAGCCTTGTGATTTGTCAAAATTATTTATATGTGATGCATATATGTATACTTTTACATAATAATACGGGCGTGTTAATAAAAATAAATTGACAATTGTCAATTTAATCTATTCAGATTAGGATACTTACCAGTAGGATAACATTTAGTTCAGTGTAATGTTCTAAGTATACGGGCGGATGTACATTTAATAAATGAAGTCGATTGGCTTCTATTAAATTTTAAAAAAATTACACTTAAATACGATTTTTTATATAATTTAAAATAAAATGTTATAGATACTATAAAATTGACATTATTCACTGCATGAAAATTTATATGATTAACCACCATTCACGTCTGACTCTGCCCATGTAAGTATGTGACATGACGTGATAAGCACATCGTGACTCTTTATAAGACGTGACGTGACTTCCTTTTTATACAGTGTGATGTGATGCGAAAATATTTTAAAGTTATTCTAAAATAACGTGTCATAATGCTGCATTTCGTACGGTAGTGTTCCAATACACTTTATGATATTTTAATTTGTGCATGTGATCGTGTGTCAATACATGACAACGTGATATTTTGTAACGTGACATATCGTAATGTGTCTAAGTTGATTCATATGACGTTCCACGGCGTGCTTAGATCGACCAACAAGAGGTCACATGCTGTCCACTTTTCTATCTCTCTCTTTTTCTCTTCAAAAGAGGAGAGAGATAAAGATAATATCATGAGTTTTAAATAGTAGCGCATTTTGTTCGACAAAATATAAAAGTCACACTTGTCATTTTAAAATTTCTATTTTTGCGTTTTTTCTTTCATGAATATTTTAGTCGGCCAACTTTTATACATGTATTCTTTACAACTTCAGAGTTATTGAGATTCACAATTATCATTTTTTTTCTTCATATCTTGCAGTACTTTGAATATTTAAATTTTTAATTTTGCAAGTTTAAATTTGTTCAGTTGTCGAGTTTGCTGGAGGTAGTTTCTTGTGGATTGGATTTCATTTTTTTTGGGTGAAGATGAATAAAAGTGAAGTCAATTTACTTTATTTTAATCTCTTGATGTTTTATACTGAAGTAAAGTACAAATCAGACTAAAAACTTGAGTACAAATCAGAGTAAAAAAAGAAGTGAAAAAAATTAATAAAGTAAGTAGATTATCTAGGCCTCCGAAGAAAGGGTTTACTTCGTTCTATTCACTTTTCAAATTAGAGGTGATTTTGTTGTGTTTTTTTTTAATGATGGAAAGCATGCTTTAATTCCCATTTTTTAATAAGAACAATAAAAAATATAGACTTAGTATAGATGCTGATAATTTTTTTTTTTTACAAAATAATTTAGATTTAATTTTTGAAAAACTTTAAAAAAAGACGCACAGTTAATTACAGAAACATTCCTTTTATAGTGTTTCATTCCTTCCCGCACAAAAAGCGAACCATTGCAAATCTATGGCCTTGAAAGTTAAAACATGCGCTCCTCGCCCGCTCCTCGGTACCTTTATCGGAAACTGTCAAAAATCATGGTTGCGGTTTATTCCTTGAAGCGAGATAAATCCAGGAAAAGATGGTATTTATGTTAAATTCAACCCAACAGGATCATTTGGCTAAATTCGATGCTTGTGCCTTTCTGTCGCTTCTCTTTATGCAACTACTCTGCCATAATATAATTGCACCGGAATACAATATTCAAACTTTGTAAGAGAAATGAAACGTTACATCGGTAAATAAAATACATATTTACATTATCCGTATTAAAATCTGTTTTATCTTGCCTCTCACTTCATTTATCGTTTATGTATTTCATAATCTACTCTCCTTTAAAGATGATATGTTTGATACATTTAAGATACATTTTTTTAAAATTAATAACAACTTTTTTTATTATATTATTTCTCATTGTATACGTTTTATTGTCTCAAAAAGACATTTATCAGTGTCTAAATTTTTCTAAATGCAATATTATTTTTTGAAAAAAAATATTTTAATATAATTCCATCTTATATTTATTTTATGAAACTAAACTCACAAAACATCCCTAATTCCAAGATTTGCAAATGAAGAGAGATTGCACTATTAGCAACCCAATAATGTTGGGGACAAGTATTCTCTTCATTACTGTAAAAGATTCCCTTCACTTTACGGTTTAAGATTAACTCTCAGCCGCTTTGAGATTCGGGCTGCGCAGGGGCAGTATTATTGGGCTTTGAGATTCGTGCCAAGTTAAAAAGAACGGTCCAAATCCAATAATTGTAAAAGATTCTCTATTATGGTACCGGGGAGGATGTGAATTCATAATGTTGGGCACGTCTATCAAATTTGTTCCAATCCGAACAACTTTCAAACATTTATTAGAGATGTGATGCAAAATCATTAATATTCTCACACCTGCCGTATGAAAATCGGATTATTAGACACAATGCTATTTGCAAAGATTTGGTCGCTAAACACATTAATTACACGTGGGTTATTAATGAATCAATCCCGCTCACCAATCAGCGGGGTAAAGATTTAACAGATAAGTTTTACCTTCATGCAGCGCATGGACTATAGAATTAAAACAGCTTTGCATATGATTCATGCGCTGTACGAAGCTAAAACTGCTCTGTTAAAATCTTTACCCCAATCGATTGGTTTGCGAACTAATCCAAGTCTATAACTTGTCAGAAATGGCTGGTCAACTTATTTACCCTTCAAATTTCAACACTTCATAATTGAGCGACAGAAACTTCCAAAGTGTTAAACGTGGAATGATCAAATCCAGATCAAATCCAGCAATATTGTCATACACCCAAAAAAATTTCTCAATGATGACGTGGTTATTTTTAATAGGGTTGGGTTTTTATCAAAGAATTTTGGACAAAGTTTTATTCAAAGAAAGAAGGAATGGAGTTAATTGACTCCATTTTTTATTTAAATTTTTTTATATAATTTAGAGTAAAATATTATGAATAGTGCAAAACTATTGCTATTTTGCGCTATGAAAAAATTATATAATTGACTCTATTCATATTTAATTCTCTTAGTTTGAAAAGTTGACTCTGTTCCTAAACGCAAATCGATCTACCTTGTGTATTCAGACATATGTGATTTAAAATTCAAGTAAAATCAGAATATATGACATAAGAAATCAAGAATTTATGCATTGAGAGATTACTCGTACATGCATAATGGCGAAGCCACATCAAATTAGGGGCAAGTAACTGTTTCATTCTGGATTTTGAAAACTTGATATATTTCTGTATATAATCAGGTTGTTGTCTACTTTTAGAGAAAATTTTATCTACCCATAGACTATCTACAATATGAATTGGCTAATTCACATAAGTCCGCAACCCATTAGTCATATTAGTAAAAAAAATTATCTATTTCTAATAAAAATTATGACTACGTCTCTATTCATACATACATTTTGAAAAAACAAAGGTGTACATTTTTTTTTTAAATTTAAGAAATAACCGAACAAAAAAAAGAAAAGTTTCGAAATATAAATATGCCCACTACACGCGCCAGTAGAGAAGATTAACTCTTTCGTTTGGACTATAAAATTTAAGAGTCAACGGTCGTATTAAAAAAACGCGAGTAATAGACTAATCTAGGGATGCACGAAGGCAAGTTTCATTTCACAGAGAAGAGGAAGCTTTGAATCTGGCCACTTGCCACCGTCACAGGATACAATAAATTAATTAACAGTTAGTTGAAATCACGATGTAATGTAAACCAAAACATGTTAAGACTTCATTAAAGGGTTTAGGCTGTTAAATAAGGTGAATGATTATGATTATGTCCAAAATTTATTAGCAAAATACAAAACAAAACTTCAGAACATTTTTTACTTGATTATAGAAGTATCGCATTATTCAATTTGAATGTTTGCATTTTAACAAAAAAATTCATCAACCGGAGGGTTTTTTAATAAATATCGCATCAAATTCAGTCCGACGATTTGAACTGTTAGATTTGGATAAAAAAACTTCAGATATAATTTGATTCGATGAACGCTCCTTTTCCTTTCGTCGACATCCCATACAATCTACTGAATTCTGTTTGTTAGTTAAAACTTAAAAAGTCCGATCTGGGTTGTTTATCACCTTATCGGGTCGGATAATTATTATTTACCCGGTCAACATAGATTGAATAGTTTTTATTTTTTTATTTTTTGATTGAGATAGATGAATAGATTGAATAGTTAGTATACCCTAGTGGCAGGTGGCGTCTGGCCGAAAAAGGAGAACCCGCTGGCCGCTGGCGCTGGCTGACCGCGAGAAACAAGATCTTAATTTCCGTGCCTCATTGTTAATGAATCGCAGTTTAAACCGGGTTGCTGATGCAATTTGAAGAAACAAGATTCTCATGACACGGTTAGACATAAAGAAATAGAAACAGGAGGATTCCCCGGGAGAAAACCACCGGTTCCTTTTTCTATTTAATTTTCAATCTACGGTTTGTTTATTCCGTGGAAAGTGATTAATGAATCACATGGACCGGATCTTGTAACAACGACTCTCTGACTATTTTCCCTAGGCGAATTACTGGAACACGTCATGTGAGCAGTCAATGGTTGTAATGATTTCCGTAGAATAGGTCCAAGCAAAAGCGGTGCATCATTCTGGGTAACAATTCAAAACCAATGAAAAAATACCGGAATAATAACTCGCTATACTAAATGTCTTCACAGAAAGGGACGCATTGCATTTAATGTAATTTGATATTTATTTATATTATTTATTTATTTATTTCCTAACAACCGACCCGTTTCCTCTCTAATAAACCTTTCCCAATTCCAGCTGCGCTTTCTACTTTTTTACTCCTCCTTGGCTCCTTCTATATCAATGGTTAATCCTTGCAAAGAGAGAGGACAGGTAGTGGAGAGGTCCTTTTCTTCTTACCGTTAGGTATTAGATCTAATTCTGTTGAGTATATTTGCCGAAGAATAATCCACAAGAGAAAGACGGAGAGAAAGAGAAAGAAGAGCTAAGCACAAGTAATGAATCTATGATTGAGAGAAGAGAGAGACTAGAAGAGGAAAGAGACAAAGCCTACGTATTATAATTTTGTAAATCATATAACGTGTTTTTTTCTGCATAAATTCTCTCTGAATCGAGCACTACAGACACTGTATACACCCCATCTGTTTCGCTGTCACCGATTCCGGTTGTTGCTTAACCTTGGCCTCGAGCTCTCTCTCTTCTTCTAGCGAGATAAAGAGGGAGAAAACGAGGCTATCGCAACTAAGTAATAGAGAGGGAGAGAGAAAAGGGAGGAGAAATGGCGGAGATACCAGAGAAGAAATCGGCGGTGTCAGATGTGGGGGCATGGGCCATGAACGTGGTGAGTTCTGTAGGTTTGATCATGGCGAACAAGCAACTCATGTCCCCTGCGGGTTATGCTTTCTCTTTTGGTTAGTCACTATCTCTCTATATCCTTTCTCTCTTCGCCCTTTTCTGATGCTAACACCTACTTAAGGTAAGATTGTACCAGATCTGGCTGTTCGCTCTTTGATTTTTCAAAAAATTTCCATAGAGGTTATCTCTTTTAGTACCTTTAGCCCCAAATTTGCCTAATCGTGCCTCAATCTTTTCCGAACTTGTGGGAACTTTGCCTCGAACTACGGCTGATTGTCTAGCGCAATTACTCGAGTGGGCCCACTTAAAATTAGAACTACAAAGATCTGATTTCTACTAAAGAAGAATTGGCATTTTTTAGTTTATTTTGATTGAATTTGTGTGGTTTTCTTGATTTGGTGTAGCTACAACTCTAACCGGATTCCATTTTGCGGTGACGGCATTTGTGGGGTTTGCATCGAATGCAAGTGGCTACTCAGCTTCAAAGCATGTGCCATTGTGGGAGCTCTTGTGGTTCTCTATTGTTGCCAATACCTCCATTACTGGCATGAACCTGAGCCTCATGCTCAACTCTGTCGGTTTCTATCAGGTATTTATACAAGTACTCGTAATGTTGATATAAAACTCACATAGTTGTGGTTGCAACAGCGCTACCATTTTGTTTACTTAAAGAACCAAATTGTTAGGTGCTATGATATTTTGTTAGATCTGACTTATAAGTACACTAAATTGAAAAAATTGCATCTGGTATAGATGTATACAAGTATATCTTTATTTTTGATAAAAGGAGTCGACACACTTTGAAATTTTTTGGAAGAACGATAAATTATTATCCATTCCTTTACATTTGCAGGAAAATTTATGGTCATGAATTGTAGAATTAGATAATCATAGGCATGCTGTTTAAAAAACTTGGATTGTTTTTGGTGTTATCTAGATATCCAAACTGAGCATGATACCAGTGGTGTGTGTGATGGAGTGGATCATACATAGCAAACATTACTCAAGAGAAGTTAAAATGGCAGTGGTTGTAGTGGTTATTGGTGTAGGCGTATGCACAGTCACTGATGTAAAGGTCAATGCCAAGGGTTTTATCTGTGCTTGTGTCGCTGTGTTCTCTACCTCCTTGCAGCAAATTGTATGTATCTTTATTTATTCTTCTGATTTTGCAAAATTGATAAGTTTTCTTAGTATTAGCAGAAAATATCCACAAGACCATATAACATTAGTACCACCAAGGCGATGGAAAGATAATAAAATATGACCGACCACTTTTATCTCATGCTTTTAACTCATTCAGAGTTGGAATTTTCAAGCTCATATTTGGACCAGCAGAAAGAAGTTCTTCCCCAAATAATATTCTCCGACATGTTATTCTCTGTTCCCTCTTAAAGTGTGCATCATTTCTCAAAGATCCTATTTACTCCAAAAGAAAGTATTTAAGCATTGAACTTGATTGTCAAGATAATGAAGGGGCAAAATTGTTGACAATAAATTTGGCAAAAAAAACCATTTCATTAGATTATTCCTTGCCTATTTAAACATGGTTAGTTTAGTAACCAGAAACCATCGGTGTTTTCTGCAAACAAGGAGAATATTGAGGATTTTTTTAAAGGTCCTAAATATTCTTTGAATTTGCAACTCTATTTTGAAGTCAGGGGATTATGTCTTCTTTTTTTTTCCTTTTTGGAATTTACAAAGTTCTCCCTCTTTTTCTTTGTGTAGACAATTGGTTCATTACAGAAGAAATATTCTATCAGCTCCTTTGAGTTACTTAGCAAGACAGCACCAGTACAGGCTGCCTCTCTACTTCTCCTGGGGCCTTTTATTGACTACTACCTGAATGGAAAATCCATTGTCAATTACAACTTCACTTCTGGCCCCATCGTAAGTTACCAATTTTGTCCTTCTCTCTGTAGTCACTTTTGCCATTCTACAAGTGTCTAACCTGACTTGGTTGATGCCAACCAGAGTTGCAATGTTAGCTGGTATTTTCTTGCAGTGAACTAATTTTTAACCATAATTTAATGTCTGATACCCAAAATGAAGCCATAATACTGCATGATACCCAAATAAATAAAAGCCAGAAGAAATAGAGTAAAGATACCAAAAACAGCATCACATACCCAACTTGTGGGTACTGCTGCTCTGATACCAAATTTAACTGATGTATCTCTAGAATTCTTTGTCTAAGCAACATAGAATTAGCATGAATTCTTGTCTTGAGACGAATTACTAAAATGTTCTAGAATGGCAGGATTAAGCCGAGCAAAAATTTGCCTTCTTATATTTTTAATTGGGCAATATGGTCAGATTTAATGTTGAACCTCAATTTACATCCCAGAGCCTGAATAAAACCTGAATTTAACACAAAGTAAGCCAAGAAAAGAGAAAAAAGAGGTACAAACTGATCTACTAGCGTACAATCATTCACGCTGTTTCTTATGCTATATATAACTGGCAACAACATGGCTTTGTTCTTTTCTCAGGTCTTCATTCTGCTATCATGCTCATTGGCTGTATTCTGCAACATAAGCCAGTACATCTGTATTGGTCGCTTTTCTGCCACGTCATTCCAAGTTATAGGCCACATGAAAACGGTGTGTGTTTTGCTGCTCGGCTGGATACTGTTTGACTCGGCACTCACTATTAAAAACATCCTTGGCATGATTCTGGCAGTTGTTGGCATGGTCGTGTACAGCTGGGCTGTCGAGGCTGAGAAGGCACGTCAGAAAGCTGTCATGACTAAGACCAGCATGACTGAGGAGGAGATTAGATTGATCAAGGAGGGGGTAGAGACTAAACCTTTGAAGGATGTCGAGCTTGGTGAGAACAAGCCATAAGAGGTATAGTAGGTGAATACTCTTTATTTTATTTGGGTTGTTTTGCAAAATTGTGCATGGTTGTATGTCTGGCTTGGAGTTGCCATCTGGTCTTTTTTCTACATATTTGCAACCTGGTTTACGGTGACGATTACCAAACTGCCCTTAGTTTTGCACAACATCTAGTTGAGTTGCCTGCAACTTATATAATACTCTCTCTTTCTCTCCCTCTCTCTTGGGTTCAAGTTATTGGCAAAATATTTATAAAATTGTAGATCAGGTTGCTAATATTTGAAAATATTGGGTCGTAGCTGCAAGTATGATACTTATTAATGCACACAATTTGCAATTTAGCCCTATTTATTTTGTTCTTTTGTTCCTTTGCTATAGCGAAATTCCAGTTTAGGGTCTGCTGGAAGTATTAGGCTTCTTAAGCCTCTTTTAATGTTTCTATTGACAAGTATTTTTTAGTTTTCTTGTTATAGTTGAAAGGGAATATATCTCCAAACCCCATTGGTTTATTGTAAACGATCTGTTACGAATATATCATTGTGTATCTGGATAATTTATTTTGTCTAATGATAAGTTAGTTCAATTATAGTTGGTCTTCACTTCTTTTCTTTGCATGTGCCACCTGGTTGATCTAGATTTTGTTCAATGAATTAGACACTCTTTTGATATTTACATTATTCTTAATTCCAGTGCTAGTTTTACCTACTTTTTTATGACTATGAGCCTATGACTTGTTCAGAAGTGCATACATTCAATAAAAAACTAAACAAAATGTTGACGTGTGGTTTCTATTCAACTCACGAGCTGAGAAATTAACGTCCGAAAATTGACATTTAGAAACAAGACAAAAATTCCATCAAATCATGTCTGGACAGAATTACAATATAACACGCAACGTAATTTGGACAAAAATGAATAAGCTTCACAAATTTTAAACAAGAAAAAAATAACACTAGGAAGCAAGACTGCATAAACTGTTACAGATACCGGTTTAGGTATTCATCAACAGTAGTGTATTTGACATCAGGATAGAGGTCAGTTGCCTCCACACCTATTGCAGGATCAATCTCAAAGTTTGTATGGTCTCCTTTTATGTACACTGAGTGATATATTGCCAGAATTGGATTAGGAGACTCTGCAAATATTATGAAAAAAAATTACGAAACTGTACATTTTTTATGCCTAACGAGAATTTTAACTGTTAAAACTCGGAGAATTTTAAATTGAGAAGTAGCTACCTTTAAGTTGCTTCAAAACCTCCTCTTCAGACAAATAAACCCTTTCGAAGGATTTACCGACCTTGTTCTCCCACAGTGAAACAAGCTCATTATGAGATAATGTGTTGCCACGTGGCCTCATGTGGAGAACCTTGTTGAGAGCTCTTGGATCATCTACTGCCTTTATTGTATATGTGCCGATGTCATCTTCGTCCATATAAACCACTAAAATAAACAATTTCGACAGTATTTTCTCGAGGAAAAAATATTTCACTAAAATATATAAGGGGCTACCCGCCTACCCCCCTCCAAAAAAAATATGAAAGCACACATATGACTATATGAGAAATGTATGAGAATACCTTTAGTGTTGCCATCTCCTAAGATGAGAACTTTGTCAGTTGGCATACCAGTAGTTCCATACTGTGAAAGATTAGGGAGTGACCGAGCAGCGAAGAAATTGCATGACACAAAACTGTAAGGAATTCCTTCTTGCTCAACCATTCGTCGGATCTTGATCTTAATGTCGAAGGCCGCTTTTGCCGGCTCTTCTATATGCGCATGGTCCACGTCATTGCCAAAGTCTGATGGGAGAAATCTCTGAAATGCCTCAGTTTCAGTAAAATTGGGTTTATAAATTTTCAGACAAATATTTTTATGGAAATGGTTAGAAATGCTTTGTAAGATAGAAGAGTAATGTAACAATTCATCTGATCCATCCCTATTGCCTATGGAAGGTAGAATTCGCATCTGTAAAGTAGAAATGCTTTGGCATTTGCATTTTTAAGGCAGTTATGGGAAATGCTTTGACACAAATCGTTTGTTGATTTTTTTTCTTAAACTTCAAGTTAGTCCTTTATATTTGTTAAGAGAGAGAAAATGGTCTGACCTTTACATTGCCTGCTTCTTTAACTGCAGCAATGATCTTGGTCTGATCGGCCACTTGGAAGTATCCGATAGCAGAGATCACAACATCAACGGTCTTGATTGCCTTAACCAAGCTCTCATGGTCATAAATATCACCCTGATTTCCAATTTTCAGAAAAACAGACTTAACTGATAATAAAAAGTAGACTTCCGGTGCACAAAAGAGCAGCAAAGAATTTATGCCGTAAGACATCAGATTGCTGCCATTGGAATAATAGAAATTGGTTTCATTGGGACCTTCCTATAAACCACAACTACATATCAGCACAAAATGTCAAAAACAGATACCAAGCAAACCATATAAAACATTCAATCAATTCAAGAAAGAAAATTTTGCAAAATTGAATGAAATAATTTGGCAATTGGCATGCCCTCACTTGGAGAAGGATTAAACCGGAGTCCTTGAAATTTTGTAAAGTCTTTGCTTTCACCGGGTCGGAGGGGCTGATATCTCTCACCAATGCATATGTCAGGTGACCCAACCTCACACTTGCTGTTACAAGGAACTTGCCGATGTACCCGGTGCCACCTATGATTAGAATCTTGCTCTTCTCTGATGCCATCTAGAAGATCTCAACTTGTAGAATTTTGCTACGGTTCTGAAATTCCTGTGGTTTTTGTGTGATTGATATTATCGTGTATTATAGAAGGTGAGTTGACTTGAATACAGTTGAGACTAAAAAACCATATCTATGATCAGGGTATTATTCTTCCAACTTCGTTCCAGCTGTGCAGTAACAATTATTTTTAAAAAGAAAATTATCATTTAAAATCAATGACGCAGGATGACACAGGATAAAAGAAAGATGTTGCACACATCAGATATATTTGAAAGTAATCAATTGGGACTTCTAAATTGATAGGTTAGAATAAATGCTGATGGGTAATCTTGGTCAAATCGCTAATAAAGTACAATTATATAAACCCATATATGAATTTAGATTTGAATGAGCGAGGAAAAATGGTCATATCGATTATATTATGAAATGTAAATGCAAATTGATTCATTACCATGATGCTTGTACAATTTACAAATTCAGAGAGGAATATATATATGGAGAAAGGGTAAATACTCTTGCCTCTACCTAAATTCTTAAATAATAAAAGATTGGTTAAATCAAACTACAAAAAACATAGATGTCATCTATATTTACTTCAACTATATGCATATAAAAATTACAACATTTAGAATTTAGTATAATGAGAACCATTTTTATGAGATACTATTGTAAAAGACGCCTAAGATAGCTTAATTAATTTCATCAATCTTGGGACCAGCACCACCGGAGCCACTTGGTGATGGACCGTACTCATCCATAGCTGTAAAGGTGCACCACCCTGGTACTCCTTGGCAATGATCGGGTTGCAGCTGCTCTCGGGCTCCTTCATCTTGTCTTCAAACTCCTCTGCCTGAGCTAGATGTTGCCATCAAGCCAACTGATTACTGATCATCGCCTGATCAATCACATACTCAACTTTCTTCTTATCAGCATCAGCAATCTTCGAGGAGGTCTTGTCATCCTTGATAGTGTTCCTCATGTTGTACACATAGTTCTCCAATACATTCTTGGCCTCCCCCTTCTTATTGAGCTCTTCGACCTCTGCCTCGTACCTCTCGGACTCTTGCACCATCTTTTCAATTTTCTCATAGGCTGATCACAATACACAAATGGACACGAGATAGGACATGCAAGTCACAATACGTGACCGACATGCGTGTTGTGGCGGAACCGATCATGATGTGATTTTTTTTCCTCTCTACCCCAAATAGAGACGGAGGGTAGTGAGAGCAAAGGGAGGCTAAATCTCCCTTATAAATTGAAAATTTGTAATTTTTTCCAGAATACTTTGTAATATATGTTTCTCTCAAAAATAATACTTTGTAATATTTGTAGGCACCAATAAAACAAAATAACATTATGCTAGATTATCCAACCCCGCAATCTCAATTTTCTAGCCCCCCAAAAAGAAAAAAAGGAAAAAGGAAAGAAAAGAACTTGTAGTTTGACAATAGCATGTACCAATTGTGATCACAGTGGGCATGTCTGTCACAACCCCGCCGTCGGGCCGGGGCTCGCGACAAGAGAGGCACCCTCGCATCCATCCTTCGTCCCATCAACCTACATCGCAAACAAAAAACACAAAGAAACAATACGGAATAAGCTACAAAGCTCAGTAACCGGTTATTTAACGACGCGCTTCTCTATAATTGGCTTAATTAAACAACCATTCAAACATGCATGAAATGCTAACATATCATATAAAAAACTCAAATGCTCATGAATCTTAATTGTTTAATGCACAAATGTTCTTGTAAAGAAATTCTTTTAACATTTCTATCTTGCGATCCAGATCCGACACTTATCTGACTACGGGTCATGCGCTACCACGAATACGGCGCCTACACAATTTCTGTTATGCGCATAACCTGAAATTGTGCGCTTACCACGAATACGGCGCCTGCGTGCCTTCAGTTATGCGCTTCCACGAATTAACGGCGCCTACATAACTGGATCACGCGCTACCACGAATACGGCGCCTACGCAATTTCTGTTATGCGCTTCCACGAATTAACGGCGCCCACATAACAGAAATTACGCGCTTACCACGAATACAGCGCCTACATGACCCCGGTCATGCGCTACCACGAAAAGACAGCGCCTACATGACCGGTCAAATTTCCAAGTTCAATATTCAATCAATACATTACCACGGTCATGCGCTACCACGAAAAGACAGCGCCTACATGACCGTCAGGTTTCAGACTTATAGTTCTTTAAACACAGTTCACAGTACCATGTTACAAATCATTCTTTTCAAATCACGTCATGTTTCAGTTTCAAAAGCTGGTTCATAAAAATGTGCTCATGCATCCTTTTGACTGAACTAAGAAATACAATGCATAATATAATTCAACTATAACTTATGTTTCAGACCAAGTACTTCAAATCAAGTCATTCTTAGTTTCTGTAAATAGAATATGCCTCACATGCAAAGTTATGCATTCATGTCATATTATAACAAATACTTATGCATCCATATCATGCTAACGGTTCATTCAACTAAACAAAACGAAAACACAGATTATAGAGAAGTCCGGTTACCTGATAGCGATCAATCCAGAAATCCAAATTAGATTGCAATCAACAGTTCAGAGACGTAGTCGGAATTCCAATCGAACAAACAATCAAATTATAATCAATATCAAAATATTTATTTACATAATTAACTCTCTTTCTTTCTCTTTCATTTTTCTCTATTTTTTTTTCAGTTTTCAATCGGTCAGGAGAGAGAGAGTTAAGAGGTTTAATAGGGAGATTAAATATTTTCATGAATTAGAAAGGTCGGTTAGGGAGGGCAATGCATGCAAGTCGCGTGGCTAAAAAATGCCACGTTGATCCCTTTTTTTTTTCTAATCAAATAAAGAGAGATAATAAAGAGAAATTGAAGGTGGTAAAAATTCAACATGTCAAAACATACATAGGCCGCGTGGCCTTAGTGCCACGTTGGCATCTTATCTCTTTTTTTTTTTTTTTGTCATTTTACATAATAAACCTTCAAAGTTATAAAATCATATATTGATCCAAAATAATATTAAAATTACCGGGTGTTACAATGTCACAAAAATTTTACAGAATCCATTCTATCGATGAAACAAAATGCAAAAATGTAAAATGATTTCATAAATTTACAAAATGTTGATGAGCAGCCTTAGTAATAGGCAAAGTAACTGCAATTATGTAAACAAAAATGAACTTCCCGTTTTAATGAGGTTAAGACTGTTATAGGAAAAACTGTCAGAATTCATACAGAGAAGCAACTTTTTTCACCAGCAAGAAAGAAACAAAAGTTAAAATGAAAAATGATATGAAATTTAGACAAGAGTGTCTAAATATTGGCTAATAGTGGCGTATTTAACATCAGGATATAGGTGGGTTGCATCAACACCTGAGGAATCAATGTCAAAATATGTATTGTCGCCCTTGATAAACGCCGAATATATGAATATCATTTCCATATTCTTTGGATATGGTGTCTCTGGAAATCAAATACCCTATGATTAGCCACATCAAAGTGCAAGATTTCACACCTAAAACAAATATTATATTGCTAACATGGTACATACCATTGATATTTTTGAGTAGTTGTTCCTCTGAAATACAGATCTTCTTTAATTTTTGGCCTATTTTGTTCTCCCACATATCAACTAATTCATTCATGGAGCATATGTTTCCAGGAGGCCTCAAATATAATGTCTTATTTAATGTTCTCAGGTCGTCAATGGCACATATAGTAAATTTAGCCACGTCACAATCTTTCACAAATATAGCTGAAAACAATAAAAGCATAAACAATTAATAATATACAAAAACAATATTAAAGTAAGATAAGCTTATGATTATGCCCAAAGTAAGATAAACACCATTAGAAGCAGTGGCGGACCTAAGTGAAATGAATGGGGGTCAATTGACCCCCATTTTTTTTTTTTTTTTTATAATTTAGACTAATATTTCATGGAATTGTAAAATCGACCCCATTCTCTATAGAAAAAATTTATATGATTGACCCCCATTGTGTGTTTGACCCCCATAGTTCGAAAGTCTGGCTCCACCCCCTGATTAGAGGTACACGAGACAATAAGAGTTAAAATAAAGTTAAATATGAGGTGTCATGAACATTAAACACCAACCAGACCAGAAAGATAAAATGAGTTAAAATAAAGATCATTATATCAGAGGTAGCTTGCCAAATTTCCAGTGGCCAAAAGGATCTCCAACAAAATATGAATCCAGACAGAACTAGTAGTAACAGTAACTAAAGCAAAATAGAAAGCCTGGCATTTTTAATCTTGTGTGCTTCTATTTCTTTCATTTTGTTGTATAAAAGGGGTCTCACAAAGAGAGAGAGAAAGAGAGAGACGGAAGGGGTTTGGGGGGTGGGGTGGAAAATTAAAGCAACCTGGGGTGTTTCCATTTCCAAAAATCTTTACTTCATCTCTAGGTGGTGAGTCTAAACCTGGTTGTACCAAAGACGGGAGCAGGTATCTCATAAGGAAATTGCAGGAAATGTAAGTGTGGGGAATCCCCTCTGATTCAATAAATTGACGTATCACGGCTTTCTTCTCGTAGAAGTCATAATCCATGCCAAGTATTTGTACCTTTGTCGGATCAGCCCCAAACTCTGATGGGATAAACCTCTGCATCAAGATAAAGAGTATTTGCAATTTGCACTTCAATACTGTTAAAGTAGATGTAAATAGCATGCAACAGATCTTGTATTTGCAACTAAAGCTTAATTAGGTTGTAAATAACTTGTTTAAATAAAGAAAATGACTAAATTTCACTAGATTTTGTCCTGTTAACTCTATCAAACCTTGTTATTAGTTCATAGATATCTGCAACACAAACCTAAATTTGCTAGGCTTTGATTTTAGGTAACAACAGTTCTAAATCACTAATTATGTCTGGTACAAAATGTTCACTATCTGACTAAGAAAACCTGATGGTTACACTGATCTAAAGGTGGCTTTATTTAAGATACCAATAAACATTGGATCATATTTTGCAACTGTGAGAAATGTAGGGTATCATTTGAAAAGAAAAAAAAAACAGAGAGAGAGAGAGAACCCTTAAAGTAGCTACTTAATTTATTTGTTGATACTATGCTCATCTCCCAACCATCACATGTGGATGTAGAATTGCTTAGGATAATCAGACCCAGTCAGGTATTAAATTAACACAATCATAAAATTAATATAAACACAGGAATAGAACTAGGGTGCTCTTAAGCTCACCAAGTCTCTTGATAAGCTTAACTCCAAAACCTAATAGAATTGACTTCAAATGACGAATCCAAACGATAAAACCGATCTACTTCACGAGCGATACGTTTGCATGCAAAATATATAAATTTTCGAATTAATTTTGCATAGTGTCAAGATGTCAAAAAAAGAAGGTTTACGAGTTAATTTTAATACATTCATTCGTCATTATTTTCTGACCTCTTGATTTTCATTATAAATTTACAAGTTAATTTTAATACATACAATATACATTTTTTTTTATCTCCCGACTTTTTGAAAATTTATAAATTTTGCATGTAAACGCATCACTCTCGTGAAGTAGAACGATTTTAACAGTTTGGATTTGTGCTTTGAAGTCAATCAGATAGGTTTTTAGTTGAAGCATTTGGTCAGCTTAAGAATACCCTAGTTCTATTCTAAACACAGGCACTGACAATTTGAAAACCTTAATTGAATGCCAACATGAAATTAAGAGATCTGGTCATGATTCCCTACTTTGATACAACCAGCTTCTTTAATTGCTCGGATTAGTGGCATTTGTTCAAGTGCATTCTTCGACGGCACAGCGCAAATCACCACATCCACTTGTTTTACAGCTTGGATTAAACTCACATAGTCATCAAATGATCCCTAAAAGAACAAACAGGAACAGAAATGAAGAATGTATTTATACGAGTTGAAAAACGAATGTATTTATACGAGTTGAAATCAATGTATTCATAATCAATCAATTAGGACAGCAAAAGCAAAACGAATGCATTTATAAGAGTTGAGAGGACAGGAGAGACCTGGAGGAGTTGAACGCCGTGAGAAAGGAAGGACCGAAGAAGAAGGGACTTGTCGGAATTCGACGGAGAGGGAGAACAGAGAATGGAGAGGTCCCGTACTAGCGCTAAGGTGGGGTGTGAGGCGGCACAGCTAGCCATTACCAGCTCCCGTCCCAGCTTTCCTGTGGAGCCTACCACCAGCACCTTGCTCTTCTTCTCCGCCATTGCTACTTCAGCTGAAGCTCTACTGGAGATATGGCTCGCTCTCGCCAACAGCGACTAACTCGCTCCGGGCAGTTCGCACCAGGTCAAGGGAATGCGATTGTCAAAGGCAAATCGGAGGAAGTAGTTTCGTCTCCTTTTTTATACACTGGAGACGTCTCCATTTCTATAGGAACTCCCTGCTCCAAGCGATAATGCGAACGCGTACTCACGGGCTTTAGAGAAAAGGCTGGACTTCGTATTGGGCTTAAACTCATCTTTTGGGTCGCCGTGTAGTAGGCTACAGGCCATCCCCAGCCGTCCGATATATAAAAATTAAAATGCTCGCAAAATACATGAACGATCCATGGATAGAATGTGAAGCCTGTTTTTTAGGGTTGATTCAATGTAGGACCTATTGTTCAGAGAGATGAACTTCAGTAGGAAATCTGTTAGTGTAGCACAACATTTATTTCGCACGATTTTAAGGAAAAGCAACAAAGAAAAAAAAAAACTGTTTTATATTTGCAAGAAAATACTTTCAACTTCTGTATCTACTCCTGTATAACAATTAGTACGCAACCAATCTCTCTTTTCACTGAGAAACATTTTGTATAGTTACAATGCTACTCCATTCAGTAAAATCTGGTTGAAACTATATCAATCAAACAGTTTGGAGACTACTGGGTTTGAGCTCCGAGCTGTTACTGCTCAGCCAATCCAGCAAAGCTTTGTTAACGAGCTCTGGGACCTCATCGTGTGGGCAATGCCCCGCTTGTAGATTAACAATTGAAGTGTTTGGATAGAACTCTTTGATCCGAGCCGCCTTTGTGGGCCCCACCCATGGGTCTAGATCGCCCCATAGCAGTAGCAAAGGGCAGGAGAGCTTGCTGAGGAGGCTGTCTAGTGTGTACTTGCTCTGATTCGTCATGAATCGTGTCATCAGTCTGTACAGATGCATCGAGGTTTATTGATCAATTTCTAAACTTGTGCCTGTGCTGTTACCAAACCCAGTAACAGAGTATGTATTATGAGAACTAAAAGTATTATTACAAAAAACAATACAGTTAATCGTTTCATTACCTATAATAGACCTCTCCTGCATTTGGATCGGTAGCTGGGGCAGTTATGGATTTGACAAGATACTCATCTACATTGGATGAATTTATATAGACCTAAAAAAAAAAGAAACTTTAGTTAATTGCTTATTTATTTAGGAGCAGAAGTGTCACTTTTATAGTTAATTTGATTAAAATAGCTTCTAATAGACTTCTCATCAGAAATATAGTAACTAAAAAAATCAGTCAAGTACTATACACTTTTCAAGACTTTTTCAATCCTGGCGGGTTGCTTAGACTGCCAGAAAACAAATCCGAGAACCACACGTTGGAAAGCCTCCTTAAGCGGCTTCAAGAAAAATTTATCTATCGCATTTTCTCCCTCAGTTTTCTCAGATTTTTTGTTCGGATCCCCAAATTGTCCTGCTGAATTGAGCAAGACAACACCACGAGCTTGACTTCGCTTCTCAGCTGCTGTTAATAAAACTGTGAACCCACCCAGACTGCAATAAAAAATAAATAAAATATATAAGCAAGTGGTTTATTATAACATAGGGGACTATTTGCACATGGTTGCCATTATTTTACCATATTAGAAAATTAACACCAAGTGCTTTTTAAAATTTGTATCCAACCAAATGCTACTAAGTCGAGTAAATAATAATCAAATTATCTCAGTCTTTTTTGTAAATCCCAAGGAATATCGCTGCAAAACAGTAGTAAGTTTGAACCCGATATATTTGTCTAATTTGTCTATTTAGTTCAATCTGGTCTTACAAAATAACTCATAGTTATGGGCATATTTGTCAATATGACAATGAAACTCTTTTCTGATAAATCTAGTAGTCAAGTGTTATCTGCAATTATTTAAAAATGCCACAATCAAATATTATAAATGGCCAGAATTATCTGTGAATATACCTGCTGAAGATATTATAAATGAATGTTTTGCTGCCCATCATGAATATGACAATGAAGTGAGTTTTATTTGTAAATTGCCCATTAATCTACACTGAGAGAAAATCAAAATTTTCACATCTACCTGTTCCCAACAAGGAAGGCTGGCTCTTTAACAATTTCTGAAAGGAAATCAGTGAGCTGATCCATCCAAATGCTCGCATCATATTCTATTAATGCTTTGTCACTCCAACCAAAACCTAGCAAATCTAGCGCATACACCTTGTAGCTCTTAGCCAACTCTGGGATGTTATACCTTTAACCAAAAATCAATATAAATCTAATAATTATTGAAATAAAAAATTAAAAACCCTTTTGCAGGGTACTAACAGAATTAAATTTATTTGATGTGGGAGGGGAAAAGCATTTCTCTTGAAGTCTTAATAATTAATTAAGATTTTAATTTACCATAGCTATGATTAGGTCAAACAAAATTTATTGCCGAATCAATTTTCTTAGGTAATTTAATCTAAAGGCTCTTATTTGTTTTACAACACACACACAGGTCCAATTGCAAATTGGTTTTAAGGTATTGCCAAAGAAAATGATAAAATGATAACAAAATTGACCTCCAATGGAAAGCTGAAGCACCAAAACCATGTACAAGAACTACAGGGGGGCCATTTCCTTGCACCACATAGTGTATTTTGTGGCCTCTCCATGTCCAGAAGTTATAACCATCTTCTTTGAATGGTAACATCTCCATTCCTAAAATTCACAAAAGGTGGTCTCAAGGTTAAATACTTAAATCAACAAAAATATTCAGTTTCAAAAATAATTGCATAACAATGAGTCGATGCCCATTCATTCTCTCAACTATAATGTACAACAATAACAAAAATTAAACCAAGTGAACACAAAGAATGAAAACCTTGAGACTTATCAACAGCTAGCAAAGAGCAGCACACAGAAAGGGCGATGCTTTTCCCTACGAGATGTCTTCTTAGAAGTGCACACCTAGTTCCTTCAATTAAAAAGAGCAATGATATATCACAATTTGTTTAGTCCCTAATTACAGATGAAAGGGGAAGGTAGAAATAAGGATCGGGGTTGAACCGGTGAGATGGAGTCTTCGTCTCTGGTTGGGATCGAATAGTTGCTTGGAGAAGGAGGCAGAGAGAGAGATTGCTGCCGACATTGTTTAGTCGGTAACAGTAATTCAGTAAAATGAACCTAGTATTTGTGTGCGTGAGAGAGAGAACGCGCGCGTAATGGAGCCGAGTGAGGTTCTCTCATTCTCACTTCTCACTGTGTTCTGTGTGGTTAGCGGGACTTGAACCGTGGCGCCTCTCAAGCCGAAGAAAGATGGAAAGGGTATAATGGTAAAAGCACCAAACCAGAGAAATATCCAGGCCGGGATTTCGTGACGGCCCAAGACATTTCGCCTTCTGGCTCCAATACCCAGGCCCCATCTCGCACAATTTGCAACTGTTTTAAGTATACGCGAAAAAAATATAAATTTAAAATTTAGTTGGTTAGATATTGATTCAATGTAGATGGACGAAAGATGAATTACTGTTATGGATTATAGAGCTTTATAAAAAAAAATGGAGAAACTGATCCGATTATGTGTAATGTCCTTTTACGAATATTTATTTAAATGTAACTATATTGTTATTTGTAATTCTTTTTACAAAAATGAATGTTCTATTTTGTTATTTTTGGATACAAATCTGTTGTGATTCTTTGAAATCACAGGACCCTGTTATTCCAAATTCATTCATTCATATTTTTAGAGATTCGTGTATAAAAATAATTATTTTTGTGATTCGTGCATTTCAAAAAAAAAGGAAGAGGTGAATTTAGAATCACATAGTCCTCTGATTCTTTTGGAATAACAACAGATTTATTTTCGTTATTTTTTAATTCCCTTAAAATTAGAGATTGATTTATAGTATTATTAACTGCATTATATTATATTTTTCATTGGCAATTTTTTTATAAAAACCTCAAAATTCAACCATCTAAAAAATGCATGGACGGAGTGGTTTTTACTTGTGAATGATTAGTCACAAATAAAAATTATTTTAACCTAACTAAAATTTGGATGGACAATCTAGACAATTCCTAACCATTCCTAACCAACCCCATTCATTAACCAATAATTCCTTCCATATTCTAACTGAATAAAGAATTGCCAGTAACCTTTTTCAGTTCCTTTCAAATATTACATCCATTTTTCTAATAAAGTATGATTCAAAAATTAAAGGTTAAGGACATACCCTCTTGATTTTTATTACAACAGGCTCTATTTGATGAGTAGAACTAGGGTGTTCTTAAGTTCACCAAGGTGATTGGTAAGCTTATCTCCAAAATCTATTGTATTGACTTCAAATAACAAATTCAAACAGTTAAAAACGATGTATATATATTCACAAGTGATGAATTTATAAGCAAAGTTTTAAAAATTTAAAATAATTTCAGTATAAAGTCAAGCGGTTAAAATTGGAAAGTTTACAAATTAATTGAAATGCATTCATTTTTTGAAAAAAAAAAAAATTACCGCTTGACTAATTTATACTAAAAAACTCTGCATGTAAATTCATCACTTGTGAAGTAGACCGGTTTCAATAGTTTGGATTCATCGTGTGAAGCCAATCCAATAGGTTTTGGAATTAAGCTCACCAAACCCCTTGGCTTATGAACACCCTTGTTAGGGGTGCAAACGGATCGGATAGTGATAAAACCATATCCGTATCTGCTTTTATTTTTTGGATGAGGATACATATCAAATATTAAATAGATACAGATACAAATAAAATATTAAATGGATACGAATACGTATCAGATATTAATCGAATATAAATATGGACACACATATAATTCAGATACCTAATTTAAATATTGTGATAAAATTAACATGTTATTCAATAAATTATTTTTCATTAGAAAATAAAAATAACATAAAATACATATATAATTCAGATATTCAATCATTATACAAAAAAATAATATTTTTCTCATGTTAAACTTGTTATGCATGACAAACTATATATCTCCTAAAAAAAACTTAATCACTAACATGACAAACCAATCAAAAAAATATTCCTATCTAACCATATATGATTCAAAAATAAGCGGATAAAAAAATACGGATATGAATAATTATCCGAATCCATATCTGAATATGCACAAACAGATATCTGAAAAACTAAAAAAATACAGATACAGATAATTATCCGTATCCGCTTTCAAAACCGAAACTGTATTCATATCCGTATCAGTATTTGTGTATTCAAATATCCAAATCCACAAAAATCTGAATTTTTAAATACATATCCAGATACAAACGAATAATATATGATTCGTTTGCACACCTGTCCCTACTTCTACTATTTTTATTCTAGTAAGATATATTTTGTGTTATAGCTTGTTGTCAATATGCCACAGCAATTATGCCCTTCTTTTATCTATTTTCTTAAGGGTTTATAAAGACATACTATAGTGAGAAAGTGTGTATAACGGCATAGCTGGGATGCTTAATAAGGTCTTCTCAGAGAAGGAAATTTTCCTTTCTGATCCTGAAATTTTGCACTAATTTGTATTATATTTTGGTGTTGTAAATAACGGTATGCGCTTGTCGAACGGACGGGGTACTGCAAAGCAATTAATTGGTATGCGGCCGATTAATCAGAATTATGCAGACGATTAATCGTTTTCATTAAAATTATGTGTATATATTCATAATTTATTAAAAATAATTTATTTAACTCATCAGTTATCAAATAAACTTAATTTTATTATTATAGATGACACTACACTTATTTTTTGTTAACAACATATACACACTTTGTATGTGTAAGTAATACATTTATTTAATGAAAAAATAAATATAAGAATTAAGTTTTTTCAAATACTAATAACATATTATTTGAAAGAAATGAAACATCCCAACATAAAATCACTAAATTTTGCTTATGATAACAACTTAATTTCAAATGAACATGTCGTACTAATTGAAAAAATTACATCCGTAAGTAAGAAAATATATGGTGTATAAATAATAGAATAATTAATCAATTTCAAAGTAAGTAAGAAGAAAAAACATATATAACAAATATTGCATGTATATTCAAGCACAAATAAAACTACAATACAGGATTTATGAAACTTATTCTCATACGCAGTCACATAAATAAAAAAACAATGTGAAAATAAATATTTACTGGAATAAACAGAAATAAACAGGAATAAATGAAATAATCGGAAATAATTGGCCGATTAATTGAAAAAACCCGCAAACATACCTCTGATCTCTGATTAGTGTATTCGTAATGATTTAGCCGCTGTTAATAATTAAACGGACATTTAATCGGCCGTTAAGACTGTTTGTTACAACATTGTTATATATATCGTTCCAATATTTGCTTACTAGGCTTCTTTTAATGTACAGTCTCATCTACATATTGCTGCTGAACCAATTCAGCATTATAACGCAGTAACGGTCCCAACTTCCAACCTAATGAGATGACCATTGTGAATCCTATTTTGATATTTTGTTAAGGCCAGCAGCTAAGAGGAAGAGAAGAGGGATGAGATTTACATTCAAAATATTGCCCTTGAAGTCCATTAATGTGCATACAGACCCTCTCCCATTCCACAAATGCTTATGCTAGTAATGTAAAGTGTTCACTAGTTTTTCCTGGATGAATAAAGAAAGTTATAGCTAAACACTTTAATGTCGAATAAATAACAATATGAATTTTAAGATATTTTTATTACTAGTAATGCGAGGTATAAATAACTTTATCGCTAAATATACATACTTCACGGAAAAAAAAATTATTCCGAAATGCGGTAAAAAATACTTATGCAAATACATTTATTGCTTCTCAAAATATGAAAATAATAATGGCAATAAATAAAAATAAAAACACAAAAGCACCCGTGATCAGAATTCATCATGCATTCCAATTTCCATGCCAACATATCTCCCTTTCAGGGTATCTAGACATGGATTTTGCCCCCAGACAGTGCCTACAGGCTACAACCGCATCAAAATGTGGTGCTCCTAATCCTTGTCTATTATAATTGGAGGAAATGATGGCTAGGTCCGGCCAATTCATTAATTACAAAGCTTATTCTAAGGACCAAATTGAAAGGACTTTCCGTCTAAAAAGGCTTTTCTCTTGGGCCCACCGGTCAATGGGTAGATGGATAAGTGAACAAGTAATGATAATGATTGCTACAATTGTCATTATATTTGTCATTTTCATGGTATTAATCAACCTTTATTTAAAAAGCTTCTGTGAGAAAAGAAGGAAATAATTAAAAGGGCACTAATTATGAGGGATACCGCACGCATGCATGTCGATATATGTATTGCACAATAATTAAAATGGAGCATCTAGCTATTCACGTAACCTTCTCTTATTTCTTATTTCTTCCTCCAGTCATTAACTACTTGAGTAACTACTAACTACTTGGAGGACCACTTACTATTTGGGGACTGCCTAATATTTGAAATATTTTACAACTGGCGCGCTCAAGTATTCATATATAATACATCAAGTGTTCATATATGATACATCAAGTATTCACACCTAAGATATCAAGTATTTAAAAAAAAAAACTGGACATATCACTCACCCATCTTTTATACGTTTTTAGAGGTGGTTTTTTTTTCTCCGTTCAATCTAACCAATATTTCTGACAATCTGTGAGGAATTTTACAAATCTAAAACCACGAATGTCTTCTACACAAATTTCTCTTTCAAATGAGATCCATGATGACATACTTTCGAGTTGTCCGTTGCACAAGTATTCATATCTCGTCATGCAAGTATTCATACCTCGTCGTGTAAGTGTAAATAGTTCATGTATCAAGAGTATTACAAGTATATGTGCATACCTCGATTAATTTTACAAGATGCCGAATAGTATTGAACATTGTTTTATTACTTTCTAGTTCAATTTCTTTTTGTTAAAAATAAAAAATAGTTGCCACATGTTTCACCGTTGAAACAAAAATAATCTATCAAATTTTATTGATCATGTAATTGAAATGTTACAAAAAAAAAAAACAAAAACAATATTTAAAAGAAACAAAACATATTTCATTGAAGTATTCATACATAAGATATCAAGTATTCATTCATACACGTTGAACATACATAAGATATCAAGTATTCATTCATACACGTTGAAGTATCCATAAATAAGATATCAAGTATTCATACATACACATTGAAGTATTTATACCTAAGATATCAAGTATTCATTCATACACGTTGAAGTAGTCATACCTAAGACATCAAGTATTCATTCATACACCTCTAATTTTTTCAAAATTTGTTTTTCTGTCATTTCTTAGTACTTAGTACACACTGGCCTAATTCACCATTAATGAAGCTTTGTTCTTCGCAAATAACTCGCTACTGCATGAGAAAGAGAAACATAGACACGATGGATCTGACCCGGTGGTCGACAGTGATGAATCTGACCCAGCGGAGGCGTGCTTGATTGGGATGGAGTGACAGAGGCGGAGGTGGGAGGCGGAGGTGGGAGAGGGAGGGAGAGAGAAAAAAAAATAAAGGGAGAAAATCTGCTAATTAATTTGTAGGGACCACTAGGTAGTTAGAATTGGTAATTATAGCTAGAAAATAAAGTTAATTAGTTGGAGAAAAAAATGTGAGAAGGAAAGAGGGGATATTATAATTGGAAGCTGATATGAGTACCCGCACTGTACCCACACCTAAACTGCCATAACTGCTTGTGGGGACCGCAACCGTTTCCAAAACTGTAATTTGGTTTTACTAATATTAATAGTAACATTGTGAAGTATATATCTCAAACAAGACAAGTATTTATATATATACATGTAACTACATATATGATATATGAATTTTCCTAAAATAACCGTACCCGCACTTTTTCTTGAAAAATCCTCGCTTCGTACCCGCATTTTGGGACCACTCAAACGGCATGTGGGGA
This sequence comes from Carex littledalei, assembly GCA_011114355.1. Classification (NCBI taxonomy): domain Eukaryota; kingdom Viridiplantae; phylum Streptophyta; class Magnoliopsida; order Poales; family Cyperaceae; genus Carex; species Carex littledalei. Next base: position 9,609,759 of record CM022089.1, on the reverse strand, counting down.
CCACTAAAATTGTCAACAAAAAATATTGACTTAGCTTATGTGTGGGTAATAAACGACATGTGGGAACCACTAAAATTGTCAACAAAAAATGTTGACTTAGCTTATGTGCGGGTAATATTTATATCTCTATTCTTGTGGTATTTATACTTACGAAACAAAGTATTTATAACTATAAGGGTGTGTATTTATACTTACGAACTAAAGTATTTATATCCTTATTACGTTGGATGAATAAGAATCTTAAAAAAATATTTATATCTACAGAATTATAACAAACAAAAAACTTCAAATATCAATTATCTTAGACAAATTCATACCTAAACAGTCCAATATTTATATAATATTTGAGTGTGCATGCTGGATCATATCAGGTATTATTATGAAACTACCAAGTATTTATATCTGAACACATCAAGTATTTATATCTGAACACATCAAGTGTTTATATCTGAACTACCAAGTATTTATATCTGAATACATCAAGTATTTATATCTGAATACATCAAGCGATTTCTTAATAAAATGATGAAATTAACACAAAATAGACAATTACATCATCTTCGCAAATCAAATTGTCACAAACATCTCAAAATCCAGCAACACTGAAACACGATTGTGTATATGAAATAGAAACGAAACGATCTATCATTATTAATTCACCAAAACAAAAACAAAATCGAAAAGAAACAATATTAACCTAGCTGATCACCGATTAAACTTGTGAGAACCACACGAAATCGCTTCCAGTTTCAAAATTGCCAGACAATCGCCTCCAAATCGACCTAAAATCGCCTCAAAATCGCCGAAGCCTTCGAAAAAGGAAAAAATGGAGAGAAAGGAACATTTCAAATTCAAAATGGAAGGTCCGATAACATTGTTAGTTAGATCGGTAGTTGTGGGGACTGCAACCTTACAGTTATGGAAGTTAATCGCGACGGGATTAACTGCGGGTACGATGCGGGTACTCAGCTGCGGGTACAAGAATGATTATTCATTATAATTACCCTAATTAAAATTTGTAGTTGATGTTTCTATTTTTAATCCCAACTTGTGTGAGGCAAAGCCTAAAAAGACGCTTGCAAAAAGTGTAGTATACTTAAAATTGCACTCCTTTTAAGTAAAGCTATGCACGGTTGGATAGAAAGATCAATGTTGTAGTAATTGTACCGAATGTGTAAGGATTTCATTAGCTTTTTGAAAAGTACCAATAATGCTTAGCAATTATGTCCTAGACTCCTAGTCCGAATTAAGAAATTTAAAAGATAAAAGTAATCTAGGATAGCATATGTTAATGTGTATCTTGAAAAAAAAATTGAAACCTACAAAACTAAAAAATTTAGAAAATTTTAGTAAAAAAATCACAATAAAATACTAGCAAAATCTTAGATTTATAAAATACTAGAATCATATCATTAATTTTATATGGATAATAAGTTGAATATATTAAAGAACTAGAGTCTTTATTGAATATATGGTGTATGTTTCTTATGAATGCGTTTATGTACTACATAAGATATGCACTCCATGCTGCACGTTTTAAAACACTGGTTTAGAGGTAAGTTTCTCCGCATAATTATGCCGTTAATTATGATTTATGTGTCTTCACTTTTGATCAAATTTAATTATCTTTAATTAAACTAATTAAGGCTGCAAAATTAGTTTTTGGTAGCGAATTTGAACCATTTATCTTAATCTACGGAGAAACGTTCTCCGTAATCAAAAAGATGTTGAAGATGTACCAGAGCTCTTTAAAAAGAAAATTGACACCAAATATTGTCATCCAAAAAATTTCATTTTCAAACGCATTTTGCATGAAATTAAGTGGTTTATTTTTTTTGTAAAATAAACAGACCAAAATAATATATATATTTAGATATTGATCTTATACAAAAAAAAAATCTCAAAAGATAAGAAGTACTTAAAACTAAAATAGATCAAGATAAACTATTTAAATTCGTTCCCTTGAAATCTACCATATTTTAAGTTAAATTGAAATTACCTTTACTCTCGAATATTTAAGGCCCCCTCCTCCTAGGGCTGTCAAAAAAGCTCGTAGTTCGTTATTTGATTGACTTCGATTCGAAAAATAATTCACAATTAACTCGTTCGATTGAAGTTCATCCTGAAACAAATCAAACCAGTTCGGTTCAAATTTTATTCAAACTCAAACTCAAACTGGGTATAGTTCGTTCGAAATTGGTTCGCGAACTATTTAGGTTCTAATCTCAAATTAACATGTACCGTTCAAATTAGAGCAACGCCAGTGGCTCAGTGCAAAATTAAGGTTTCATTTCAAATAGGTACAAATAGGTACATGATAAAATCAGATAAAATCCAATGCAATGCTTAGTTTAAGCTATCCAATTTTCAAAAAATAACTAAGAGCGGTAGGGCTGCCAAAAAAAGCTCGTAGTTCGTGATTCAATTGACTTCAATTCGAAAAAAAATTCATAATTAACTCGTTTGATTGAAGTTCGTTCTGAAATAAATCAAATCAGTTCAGTTCGAATCTTATTCAAACTCAAACTGAATAAATGTAATTTGATTTGATTCGCCCTACCTCCACACGAGAACTTTTAATATATCTCTGCTTGATAAAAAAGAAGAAGAGTCATTTCATGTGTCAGGTACGGTCCAGAGTTTAATAACTAATTACGGTGCGTGAAAATGCGATCCGGACCCCTCGACAAAAGTTAAAAGTTCAAAAAAAGAATAACGAGAAGAAAAACAGAAGTATGGGCTATGTCGCATAAAATAAGAGATTCGGATCAGCTCAATGCCTCAATCTACATCATTCGGATCCCTATAGTAACCCAAATTTTGTGTTTGGATCCAGACCGTCTGATAATTTTTTTATTCTATCCATTACACCTCGGACCGGAATAGTCCGGATCTTGATCGTACAGCCTGAATGCAAACTCAGAATTTGGATTACTTGAGAGGATCCGGACCTCTAAGATGAGCCCACAGACCCGGAATGAACTCTGCTGTTATTCTTATAGAAAAGCAGTCCTGCTTTTCCGATCCCAATCATTTAAAATTTTTTATTCACGTATCTCGATAAAAAAACTTTTTTCATGCACGAATCTCAATAAATTTGATAATTGAGATCGAAAAAACAGACTTTTGCTTTTTCATTGAAATAACAGCAGAGTCGTATCCCACGGACCCACCGTCCTGGAAAATAAAATAACCGGTATTCGCTTAGATGCAAGATCTGTTATAAACATGTAGAAAAATAGTGCAGAGATTGTCAGAATACAAAAAAGAAAATATAAAGATGCAATAATAAATTCATAAATTATTTGAGCAGTTTCAAAAAACAAGACCAGCTCACGTCACATGGTCAACACCAAATCATTTAACTTCTCGCGAGTTGCAACTATTTCAGATCCTTTTTCAGGTTTTAAACTCCAATGCACAAGTTTTTCATTTTTCATCTCAGTTGTGTCACCATCAAAATCTACGGATATTTACGAAGCGGAGAATTCGCGACAAATAGTATTGCCACGTTGTCTATTGTTTAATTTTCGTAGATGCTTGTGAGTTGGTGCCTTTCCCTTGAGGCAAGAGATAAAAGCGAAGTTCACGTCCTTGGGCGGGGAAGTAATCCCTGGACCCGGACTATGTAGACCTTAGTTCAGAGTATCATTATGGAATCAGATTTGGCTGGACTGAAGTTTCATGTGCGCTTGAACCGTCTAGCATGTCAATATTTTTTTTAGTAGACGTGAATAAGAATACTACTCGGTCAAATACATAAAACGATAAATTGAACACACTTCATGCAACGTTGAGCCCTTAAAAGAATGCAATGAATATCAAAATCATTTAATTTACTTCTGATATTAGGGCTTAGTCAAAAAAATTATTAGGAGCAGGTAAAAAAAAAATTACAGATACAACTATCTGTAAATTGTTCAGAAAAAAGAATTTTTTTTTTTTTTTTCAAAAATGAATAACAACCCGATCATACATGAATATAAATTGATATACTCCTAATTTAATGTGGCTCCACCCATGTTTGATACATACTAAGTTTTGAACATGTAATCCTTGAACAATAATACTCAACTTCTAAACATAATGTGATTTTTTATTAGTTATAAATTTATAATTTGTCATTTTATTTATTTTCACTTGCATTTTTGACATAATGATGTCATGATATACATTTTTAATACCTGCGTGTCCTATATTTTGAAGGATGGATTTATGGAGCCTATTAGAGGGATTAAAGTTTAGACTAAATAATATCCTACATAAACGTTGCATGTACACGCGATATGTATTCTTCTCGTTTGAAATTATTGTTATTACATATTTACATTTTCTGACTTTTTTAACGCCTTTTCCCTTTTTTTTTTCTTTGAAGTACTTTTATCAATAAAGGTGAGAATTGTTCTATAATAATTAATTTGATAATGTTGATGATTGTCAAAAAATAATTTACAGTGATTTAGAAATTAATATTTAAAATATAATATATACAATGTATTGTGTGTATATGTATGTGTCTATATATATAACAATTTACAAACATAAGAAATGATATAAATTATATGAAAGTTTTGTTGTCTATATAATAACTTGAAAATTTCAACGATCTATATATTTATCATAATTCGAAGAAATATTAAATAACACTTAAATTATATGTATTTTGATACATAACAAATTTATTAGGTGAACGACTTATCTAGTTATTTCTATTTAGCAAATATTTTTAACTCGATTTGACAATTATTGTTAAAATTATTACCAAATTATTTCAAATTTAATGAACTTTAATATTTTCTAAAGTATGTTATGGTGCGAGAGATGAGTTGTGTTGACCTAAGTCATCGCTTGAGTACAATTGGGGTTGTTCGGCAACACAAGATTAAGAGTGAATGATTAAGAACTTAAGGAGCGTTAAGGAACTAATATTTGGTTGTCTTAATATGTGGTAAAAGCTAAGGAAGGAGTAGACGTGTCTTTAAGGTCCGTGCAGAAGATTAAGAATTCGGGCAAAAGGAGACTAAAGAAGATGATCTTAATCCGCACTAAGAAATCGGTATTCGGCAATATTAAACGGTTAAGAAAGCTAAAGGAAGCCGATTAAGTCTTAGGAAGACTTAATTCTTTATTGCCGAACAACCCGAATATAAAGTCTCTTCGGAACTGAAAGCTATATATATATATATTAGTATATTACACACTTGTAATTTATTTATGTACCTTTTCTAATAGGAATCAAGATTAAACTACTATGATAATACTATTATATGACTCTCACATATATCCAAAATTAACCGATATGTATTAGATAATTTTTTTTTAATATACACGTTCACATCAAATTAAATGATTCGTGAGACGCTATCATCATATTCTTTTTACTGTCAAAATATAAAGTTTGAAATTTTACATGTTATCATGCATTCTGAAATTTTTTATTTATAACATACTTCAAAAAAAAAACCAAATAACCATCGTTATCTGAAATTTATATTTTCATCACGGCCGCACCGGCATTTTGCCGACCCAAATGCTGGAGACCGCACAAGCGTTCTGCGGACCCAATTTTTTTTTTAATATTTTTAGTGAAACTAGGGGGTGCTTTTAGGAACCTGTACAATGTACAACCCGGCAGAATGGTTTTTTAATATTTTTTTGTTCTAGGAATGTGTGCCACATTTATGGGATATCTCAAAGTTTGAAAAAAAAATGGGTCCGCAGAATGGTTCTGTGGACCCATTTAAGGGTCCGCATCGGCATTCTGCGGCCCCGCTGAAATTGTCCGTAGAATGCCGGTGCGGCCATGGTGAAAATCGAAATTCCCAGAAACGATGGTTATTTGGTTTATTTTTTTTTTAACTATGTTATAAATAAAAATTTCGGATCATGCATGTTCACTCAATTTAACATTTTGACATCCAAAAACTGCGAAGGTAACTTTTCTTTTTTATAATTGAACTATATGATTTGCGCTGTCCGTACTTTCTAAAATTTACTATATATTTGCTATAAAAAAAAATCAAATATTCCGAATGAAGTCATAGTTTGGTTAAATTATTTATGCTAAAAGCCATTAGTGCAAAATTTTGGTCAAATCCAGAAGCTGGTTGGAGGATAAAAGAAAATCAGTGACCTATTTGACATGTAATAAATCCGACATTTTTATTAATATCCAAAGTTAATTACAAATTAATAAATATACTCAGAATCTCTGAATTTTTAGAAAAATGCCCAAACCGGCCGGTTTCTTTTTTTTTTAGACACTATGAAGAGCAAGATAATGAAATCTAACACTGAAATTTGAATTTTTTGTTTAAATTTTTTGTTATATTACTTCTTTTGATGTATAATTAATATATTTATACTAAAATACGCTAAATTACTTGAAAAATGTCGGGTGATAAATAGTGGAGCGACGCCAGTAAAATTTAACAAATTTGATCCAAGACAGAACAATCAATCAAAACAATCCCATATTAAATTGTTAACTCATCGGAAAACGGTTGAGTCAAATTTTGAATGCATAATATATTTTCCCTAATAACAAATAAACGATCATTTTGGTTATTTCCGGACTTAGTTTTAATTTTTAAACAATAAATGCCAAAACTATACATATAGTTGTAGAAGTCATATCTTATAAAATATCTGCAGTTACACCTAACAATCTATTCGCATGGTTCGGTTCACAAAACAGTGTCCAGGAAGCACCTTCAAAATAGAAAGAGAGCGACAGGATTCTTAAATTGAGTCTTCCACTCCTTGCCATCACCTCCACTTTGGGATATGAGAGAAAGAGAGATGGAGCGAACAAATGGAGTTGTTCTCGGATCTTGAAATAGGTTCCAACTAGATAAATTTGGGTTGAGAAATCTAGAAGGAAAGAGAAATTCTGTTCCGTAATTTATTGCTTCTTCTATTGGGATCTTTGAAGTTACTCTAAGAAAGGCAAAGGCAAAGAGATTTCTCTGGGAAGTTTTGCGGAGTTCTATTTAACAAAGCTCAGATCTTTGTTGGTTTTGGAGAGGTTGGTATCTTAAATTTATTGAAAAATGTCGAACTTTATATATGAATTTTTGTTTATGTAAAAGTGTCTGATTTGTTGCTTCTGACTTAAAATAGAGAAGCAATGCTAGTGGGGAAGGAGAAGAAGGATGGGAAGTAGAGCGCTCCTTCGAGTGATCTGCATTCCTCGAATTTCCTCTTTTAGAGATACTTTTGGGTGTGGTTTGCAAATTGGCTAGATTTGGGAATTAATTGGCTGATTTGAAGAAATTCCTCCTCAAATTTGCCATTTAAAGAGCATTTAAACCCTTCTACGCTATTCCAAATTATCTTTCCAAACCAATTTTGATGGGGACCGGAAGTTAGCTATTTCTAGTTTTTCTTCAATCCGGGGAAGTGAGGTGTAAATTAGAGAGAGCGAGTGAGACAAAGAGAGAAATAGAGAGAGAGAGAGATGTCACTAAAGAGTTTCGTAAGAGAGCTAAAGGAGATGAAAGAAGGCATGGGCAACACATCTAAGAGAGGCGAGGGAAGGGCTGGTCACAGCCGTGTGGCTAGCCAAACCGTGTGGCCGAATGCGTGGCATCGGCCCAATCAGTACCAAGAGGAGATAGAACAGACTGGAAGGTGGGCCCACCTACCATCTGAGCTGCTTTTGGACATAGTGCAGAGGGTGGAGGATAGTGAGGTGGCGTGGCCTGAAAGGAGAAATGTGGTAGCCTGTGCGGCTGTTTGCCGGTCATGGAGGTGTGCCACCAAGGAGGCCATTAAGACGCTCCAGCAATGTGCCCGATTCACTTTTCCTGTGTCTCTTAAGCAGGTTTCATCTCTCTCTCTCTCCCCTCTCCTCGCAAAACACACAAGAAAACAGAAAAACAGAAGACGTAAGAGTGTTGAACTAAAGAATAAAAGTTTTATGTGTAAAACATTTGCTTTGCAACTAAAGTTATTTAGTTTTGAAATATATTTGCTTTTGCCAGACATAGTTTGGGAATTAAAATGGAATGCTTGCTTGTTGTGGCCTTTTGGGTGTTTCGAGCAAAGTATACAAAGTAAAAAAAAAAAAAAGTTGTTTTTCTTCTCCTTTTTAATCCTTGGAGGCTATAATTTGGTTTGTTCAAATTGAAACTTGGAATTAGCAATTCTTTTATTTTTGTGATGTGGTCGGTTTCAATTGTATCTGAGAATCAACGATTCATGTCCCGTATTCCTATCAGTTCAATGTAAGGCCATTCGGTTCATTTAAATTGATTAGTATAGCAATTTCTTTATTTCAGTGATAAGGACATTGAAATTGGGTATCTGCAATTCATGTGCTGTATTTTTATCATCAATTGGGCAAGAAGAAGGCCAATTTAGGAACTTTGTCTGGTTTTGGTCTACTTCCCATCTCCATCATTGGTCGAGTGTATCTTTTACTAATCCTCAGAATGTAATATCCAACATCAGCCTGTATGCTTAGTTACGTTTTTGTCTTATCTTTGCATGTCAGAATTGAACATAAATGCCATTTTTGTTTTCTAATATTAATCTAGCCGGCACCTCGTGACCATCCAATACAATGCTTTCTCAGAAGAGATCGTGCCTCCTCGACCTTTCGTCTGTATCTCGGCTTGAGTCCTTGTTAGTCTCTCTCTATCCCCCCCCCCCCCACAATCCACTGTCTATTTTTCCTCCTGGCAAATTGAACTAAAATAATAAACTAAACATGCATTTATCAATTACTTTTTTATTTCTCAGCATTACACGGCGAGAACGACAAGCTATTGATGGCAGCTAGAAAGGTGCGGCGTGCAACTGGTTCCGATTTTGTCATTTCGCTGGCATCTGATGATTTTTCTCGCAATAGCAATACTTACGTTGGCAAGCTCAGGTATGCCTTGCATGCCTTACAAAGCAAACATGCATCAAGAACAACATGTTGGTTTCTATTTATTTGTTTATATGCCTGTTTATGTTTAGTTAGTTTGGTACTCTTTGGTTTTGTTAGGACTTAGTACCAAACTACCTATCTCTAAATAAGTTTTATCAGTTAAATTTACAAAGGCAAATACTAAATCTGGAAGGATGACTGCCAAAAACTGTTTTGCAATTTTGGACATCTGGAGTTACAATTAGGTTTTGGTGATATGAGGATAGGCCAAAGTAGTTTCTATATAAAATTGGAATATCTGATAGGGTCATGGTAAGCTGAAATTGAAAGTAAAACTTAAGAACAAAATCATACTAAGGCATCCACCTAGAGGTGACAATCGGGCTGGTCGGGTTGGATTGGAGTTGGGCGACTTTAAACCATTGTCGGGTTTCGGGTTGTCTTGGGCATGTTCAGTTTGCCGAGTTTTGAATCATCTTGGGTTTCATGTCGTCTCAAGTTTGGTCGGTTTCAGCTCTGGGTTGGGTGAGGCCTTTGGGTCGGGTCAAGCTTTGCCACCTGTACAGTCCACCCATGCTGCAAACTTCAACTTAAAAGTATAGAGGAGAACTAGGGTGGTCTTAAGCTTGCGAAGCCCTTTGGTGAGCTTAATTCCAAAACCTATCGGATTGACTTCAAACGACGAATCAAACAGTTGAAACCGATGTACTTCACGAGTGCTGCATTTACATGTCAAATTTATAAATTTTCAAATTAATTTAGTTTAGAGTCGAGTGGTAAAAAAATGAACTTATAATTAACTTAAAAACCTTCTATTTTTTACCGCTTGACTTTCTACTAAATTAATTCGAAAGTTTATAAATTTGACATGTAAATGCATCACTCATGAAGTAGATCGGTTTCAATGATTTGGAATTGTCATTCGAAGTTGTTCCGATAGGTTTTGGAGTTAAGCTCACCAAAGAATTGGTGACCTTAAGAACACCCTAGTTCTATTCAAAAGTATAAATATATAGAACCTTTCAATAAGAGAAATAATAGTTGATTAACTACTAACATGATACTTAATTAGCTCAATTCATTTAAGTCTTAATTTGAAAGAAGGAATTTGAAAGAGTGTGTTTGGCATCATATATTCATTTTGTTATTTCCCCTACACAATAAATAGTATTTTATAGTTTTTTTCTTTCAATTTTTCTAAAATGCCATTTTTGTTTTTAAAATTAAGAATAAACTTCCCTTCAATACCTTTTAGTGAAATCATTAATATCATACGTTAACTAAATGTAAAAGATCAGAACCATTAGCAATCATGTAATCAGTATCTGTTTGTTTCATGCCCTTTTTTTTTAAATCTTTGTTGTGTTCCTTGCTGGTAGAGCCTAGGATTTCTAGTGGTACATGCTCCTGGCAGTCGATTTTCTTGTGTTCTTTTGGTTGTGTATTCACCCCTTGGGAAATTCATATGAGTATAGGGTGCTACACGGTCCCTATTGAAAAGTTTCTTTTATTTTTATAATTAGGTTGCTTGTTCTGTATTATATTGGTCTTATAACTTATAAGAGAGTGCTGGTGTGAATTACCACGCTGACCAGCTATTTGTGGATCAAATTTTTTGTTCTCTATGAGTTCAACAAAATATCCTAAGATAAAAATAATATTAATTTTGTTCCAGAAAGCACAGCATAGGAACATTGATTCGTTATAAGAGGCAGTGCTGGTGTTAATTACCTCCTGACCAGCTATTTGTGGATCAATTTTTTTGTGCTCTCCTATGAGTTCTACAAAATATCCTCAGATAAAAAAATTATTAATGTTTGCTTCAGAAATTACAGCATAGGAACATTGATTCACTGAATTTTAAGAAATTATAGCCTAATAGTAAATTTGAGAATAAAATCCTGAAAACCAAGCATTGGTGCAATAATGTTCTAAGCTTTGCTCCCCCCTAAAATAACAGGATTATCCCAATTTAGGAAAGACATCAACAATAATTAGAATATTATGTAGTCAAATTAGTTAACCTACAAAAACAAAGTAATCCTAGAGAGAGAGAGAGACAGAGCAGCAGCAGCAAGTGCAAGTGCAATTTGTTTTGGGTGGAGGACGGTACAAGGTTCAGAGGTCTAGAAGTGGTTGGAGGCAAAATGCAAATTAAAATTTCTAAACATTCATGATTCAAATAGTCAAAGCTAAAAGGAAGTTTTAATGTTATTATAGGCTAATGCCAAGCAGATTCTATGTAAGCGTTATGAGCTATTAGAGGTTGAACCGACTTATCCTAGAGAAGGACATGATAAATTGATAATGCAAGTAAGAACTGGGTGAAATATGCTTGACAAACTAATAAAGCAAACAAGAAACCAACAAAATCACAATGCACTCATTTCAGTTTTATTTTCTTTCTTGTTAGGTTCAGTCGATTTATAAACTTCAGCGAACTTAAACCAACTTTTCTTGCTAATGGGCCAAAATTAAGGCTAGTATGCATTTTTCAATTCATGATCTCTTTCACATCAGTACTATCAATGTTTGTACTTGTTATCATAGCAATTCATCTTATTTCTATATTAGGTCCAATTTTCTGGGGACGAAATTCACCATCTTTGACAGCCAGCCTCCATCTGATGCAGTGGTCCCACCTACCAGCCGCATTACCCGGAACCGCATCAACTCCAAGCAAGTCTCACCCAGACTCCCTGCTGGAAATTATGAAATTGCCACAATATCATATGAGCTAAACATGCTCCGTACACGTGGTCCACGGAGGATGCTTTGCACCATGCACCACGTTCCCCTCTCCTCCCTCCAAACGAATGGCACGGCCCCAACTCCCATTGAGATGGTCCATGCCAAAAATCTGCTTGAAGAACAATTCACCAACATGAACTTATCACAAGGCAAAGGAACAACAACAGTACATGGACCTGATGCAAACAATAATGGTGAGCCATTAGTCTTGAAAAACAAGGCTCCTAGGTGGCATGAGCAGCTGCAGTGTTGGTGTTTGAATTTTCGGGGACGTGTAACGGTGGCTTCGGTGAAGAATTTTCAATTGGTGGCTGCACCAGGAGCTGCTGATCTACCGACTCAAGTACCACCAGCTGAGCTGGAGAAGGTGATATTGCAATTTGGCAAGATAGGGAAGGACATTTTTACAATGGATTATCGCTACCCTCTGTCAGCATTTCAGGCATTTGCAATTTGTCTGACAAGCTTTGACACAAAGCCAGCTTGTGAGTGAGTTGATTTAGGGTTTGTCAGTTCGACCTAATGTTTTTGTAAATAAGGATAGTTGGGTTGGAGGTGGAAATGGATCTTTCTTTTATTCTAGTTTAATTGAGGGATGCAGCAAAAGTTAAGGGGCTTAAATTGAGGTTGTATGCATGTTAAGCACTTTTGTTGTGTTATTACTGCAATGTGTTATTTAGAAAGTGCAACCTATGTACTAAATTAAAATTGCTTTTCTTCTGGAATCAATTGAGCAAGTGTTGCGTAGTCATTAAATTTATATATTGCTCTTTTTATGCCATCAATTTTATGTCTTTGGTAGGAATGAGTTGGTCATCGCGCTTGTTTAATTTCGTGGATTTATATTTTGAGAAAAAATTTGCTCTAAGACGCCACTTTTTAATCACGTCATCAATTCTGTGTAAGCATAAACACCATTTGAATTGTAATTTTAACTCAGCCCAGCTGGAGTTCTGAAATGATTGTATGTTTGATAGCACTCATGGTGCTGCATATCTTCTTGGATTATTTGTAAATAGCTTGGACTGGATTACAATAAAATTAATGGGTAATTATTTTTCCCCTCCAAAAAATCGTCCAGATTTCGTCTAGCAAAGGTTCGTTCTTATTCCCTGGAAAAAGAGCGGACTCTGTATATTTTGAAGAGTAAATACTGCACAAATTTAAATTATAAAAAATAACCTTGTACTAGATAAGAGATAGAGGACATTTCGTGCAGCTGAATTACAAAATTAATTAACCTTGTGGGTTGAATGACAAAAATGGATCGGAAATACCATGCTAAAAATTGACAGGCTAATTATACATTGTTCTGATCCGCTTTTGATATGGGTTAATTTCTAACGTACCCATTTAACTTCTTAAATTGCTAAGATTTTCATCTCTTTCTAAAAACTAGACAGTGGCTGTCTAGTGAAAGAAAAGAAGAAAAAAATTACAAGCAACACATCCTAATACATCATGAACTACGCTATTTTAGAAAAAGTTGCCAGTATCTAACCATGCAAACTCGACAACACTCCCTCTTGTACCGCATGCTCTGCTAGGCTGCGATGATTTGGTTTCTTTCCTTCGAACACCCATTTGTTTCTTTGCTTCCAAAGGTTCCAGCATGCAGATGCAAAAAAGGAACTTCCATTTGTTTCTTTGGGCTACCAAGATTACTGACCGGTTCAATATTGGCTCATGAAATGATGCATGCATGGCTCCGTCTTAAGGGTGATTTGTCTTTTTAACATTATTATTTTCTGTTTTATTACCCACAAATCTCCCATTCCTAGCAGAGCAGATACCAAAATTCTGTATATTATGACTCCATTTTATATAGATTGGACAACCCTGTAGAGCAGTACTTCATTTTTTTAATACCTTATTGTTTGTACTATTTCTCGAGTCTGGCTAGCATCCTAACATTAGAATTTCAGTGAAAGTCCTAACGACTCAAAATCTATCGAATCAGCTTCAAATGAAGAATCTAAACCGTTCAAACCGGTCTCCTTTATAAGAGCTTCATTTACATATAAAATTCATAAATTTTCGAATTCATTTGGTATCAAGTCAAGCGGTAAAAAAATGATGAAAAATAGAAGGTTTTCAGTAAGATTTTCATCAAAACATCATATAATATCTTACATCTCAATTAAAATTTAACATTTTTTTTCTATACACTTTCTTTTATTTAAGCTATTGTTAATCTGTTATGAAGTATTGAATTTACCTTTTTATCCTTTCTTCAAAATGGAGATGTCCATTTTATTTTATTACAGCACAGAACAAGAACAGGGAGACTGGGACTCTTTATCCTCCTTTTATCTCTTCTTTTTATCGTTTTACTGATTTATCTCTACTTTTCTTCCATTTAGTTTGAATTTAATGTTAATTTTAGGTACAAGTAAATTTAATTTCTGTCGTGGCATACTTTCTGGCCCATGTCCTGTAAATTGTTCTTGGAAAGAATAACAAGATGCCAGTTAGGCAGTTACCCTCTGAAATCACATTTATTTTCAATTCTCTTATACTCCCATTTGTAGTGTGAACGAATATTGTTTCCATAATTGCAAAGCTGCAGCTGTTATTACTGTCACTGGGAAAGGTCAGTTTCAACCTAAAACCTTTTTGTTACTTATAAATTAGCTATGATCTCTGGATATTTCTTTTCTACAGGATCATGCATGCAGGGGCGGATCCAGTAAAAGAGAATGGGGTCAATTTACCCCATTCATTAGAACTAATTGACCTCCATAACTGTAACATTGAAACAAACTGGATATGATTGACCCCATTCTCTTTTACTGTCAATTTACCCCATTCATTAGAACTAATTGACCTCCATAACTGTAACATTGAAACAAACTGGATATGATTGACCCCATTCTCTTTTACTGTCAATTTACCCCATTCATTAGAACTAATTGACCTCCAGTAAAATCTCTATATTTCTATCATAACTAATTTATAGGTCAATTTGTTTATAGATCATAGCTTAGCCAGACCTCCATAACTATCAATTTTACAAGTCAATTTTTAAATCTCTGTATTTCTATTGTAATAGCTTATCCAGTTTTTATTAGAACTAGATTTGCCTCCTTTTAATCATTGGCGTGTTACTGAGTTGTTTGTAATTATGTACAAGTTTGTAACATTTTTGTTCATTTCGCGGAAAGATGGCTTATGTATTTATATATTACAAAATTTATAAATCCAATGCGCAAGCTTGTTAATAAAATCGACAAGGCATATTACCATTAAAAGGTCGAATGCGTTCATAATTACTATTGGTGTAAACTTTTGAGAAGAATAGATGAAACTGGCAAGAAAATTTTCACTTTTTTGCTGAAAAGATAAGTAACAAAAATTAGAACGAAATATACATAGAACACGACGATAGTGTGACAAATTGGCTGCCGGCTTTGCCTAAAGAATGAATTTGATTGATATGTATTTTACGAAGTTGGCTAATTAGTCTCTGATAGTCTTCATCTAGTCTAACATCCTTGATTATTGGATGAGTTTTGAGCTAACAAATACACCTGTAAAGTGATTTAGATAAAATGTCAATTTTTTATGTTATAATTAAAATAAAAAAAATTATTTATAATGTAAATGATGCTACATTTTATTGTTTGTTCTTACCTTGTAACTATTAAAAAGGGAAGCCGAGAGTTCTTGCTTGCTGTGGGTCAATGCAGTAGAGATTTTGTTGCCCAATATCCCAATTAGAAGAAGAATAGTTGACCTAGAAAACAGGAATTCATGAAATTAATTAGTTAGATGCTATGCAAGTAGTTGAGAGTAGTTGCATCTCATTTCTTTTTTGTTAGGTGAGTACTTACACTGAGATACTGATCCCCAAGTGTATCAGAGGCTGATACTTGTTCGGGCATAGACCCATTAAAAGCAGGGTTCGGGTTTTCAATAGGCATTTCTAAACCATAACAAGCAGCTGGTCGTTGTAACGGGTTGAATTGAAGGAAACTTGGATCCAATTGATTATTCAGTACATTACTAAGAGGTAGGCAACCGGCGTTGGTTGGGATCATCTGTAAAACAGAAACAATAAAATTACAGTGAGTTTTTCAATTTTAGACCCTGAAAAGTGCAAATTCCTATTTGGTTCTTGAGCTTTTGAAAATATGTATTTTTGTTGTATACCTGTCTATTGATGAAGTCATCAATGTCAAAATCTACCGTTGGATTGACAGCAGCAAGCTTCATTGACAGAAACTGTACATATAAAAAATAGATATTGGTAAGTATACAAATATATATCAAATCTACAATTTTTTTGTCAGAAAGAACAGAACTTGTCGAGAGAATTTATAAATATAAAATTAGTTAGGCATACCTCAACTTGTCTCTGTAGGGACTGGACATAGTTAATGATTTCATCCAGCATACCGGCCTTGCCAGTGACTTTATCGCAACCTGGTACCAGTTCTTGGAGGTACCTCATCCTCTCGCTTATCCTCTCTCTCCTCACCTATACCACAATTCCCATTCCATCTACTTAATCAAAATACTCTACTATTTCCAAATTTCCAAAAAAGAAAAAACAGAGGTAGTATATGATCTCATTTTGCATTATTTTTTTTTATTATAGGGTCCGGTACATCCCAGCATCTTTTAGATATTATTCTCGAGAATTGAACCTGTGTCTCTCCGGAGAGAGACAAGGGCTCATGCCACTGCAATAAGCCCACAGTTCTAATCACTTTGCATTATCTTTATCACTTATCTAGGGCTTGAAATTATTGGCTAACTTTTTTTGGTAGAAATGCAAGTACAATGCAAAAGGTTCCTTCAAATAAGGTATAATGCAAAAGCATTGCTATCATAACCGGTACGACTAATGGGGGCATTGCTGAAGAAGTATGAGGCAAATATGATTCAATAATTTGTTTCAAAAGGATTTTTTTTTTTTTTTCTGGGTTTGAGAGAGAAAGATCATATACCCTTTCAGCCAAGCTATGGCTATCAGTGGCCTGGCCTCGTCGAGCCCTGACATGAATGTAATCAGGCTTCGCCGTATCTGTCGATGTCTCCGAATCCTTTGTGTTGTCTTTCGAGTCTTCAGTTGTTATTTCTTTCTTATTCTTTCCCTTTCGGTTTCCTTCTTTCGTATTTGCATTCCTCTCATGACTGTCATTGCAAGTAACGTGTTTCATTTTCTTATTGGAATCACCTCCTTCCTCTATAATACTGCTGTTCTCAGCCTAAACAAAGAGAAAGATTATGAAAACACACATAAATACCTTAAACTCATTTATCCGCGCGCGTTGCCATGAATTATTAATGTTACCTTTAAACTTGCATTGCTCTCGCCTTTTCTTTTCTTGATGTTTTCTGTGATCAAACTTGTCGAGCTAACCATGCTAAAATCTGGCCAACCATTAATAAGACTATTTATGGGGTCATAAACTTGGCCACTGGCAATGCTACTTTTCTCGTCGACGATCGGTTTAAATGCGAGAAATGGAGAGAAGTTGGAGTTGTATGCTGATTGATTTAGGTACTGCTTCTGGTGCTGATTTAGATAAATCTTTTGCTTTTCCAAGATGGAGAGATCGGATGGTGTTGGCGATGAAGGATCTGTGCATGGTGCCATTTATCTTTTCTTTTCTCTATTGGATATGTGAAATGAGATAATAGGAGAAAGAGGAAACCAATAGACTTACTATTTTTATTATACTATTATTTTGAACTTGGATTGATAACAGAAACAAGTTTTGTGATGGTTTAAGTTTACTCTTTTCTAAATGTATTTTGTTGAGGAGAGTTATATATAGCTAAAACGGGGATAAGAATTGAAATGAGATGAGAGAGACAGGGAGAGTTTGACAGCTGGTCCTATCCAGTGGGCGCTTGAAATGGAGAGTCTCTCCTAATCATTCTGCATGGGACCCACACTAACATGAGTGCCACGTGGGAGTGTTCTTAGAGTAAAAATTATTGGATAATGTTAGAACTTCCTGCTTTATGCAATGAAAAAACATTTAATGGTGTTGGTTTCTTCTTTTAGTTAAGAAAAATAAGGGTAAATTCAGATTTTAGTTTTCATTTTTTTTTAATTTTTTTAATATTTGAATTTTTATTTACACAAAACTTAAAAAAAAAAAATCAATTAGTCCATTCACTTTTGGAAAGGTACTGAGTTATTTTTTTCAACAGACTTTTCTGCTAATGTGGATTAATTTTATATGCTATCACTGGTTTGCGGTTTACCACATTGATATAAATAAAATTTAAATGATATTTTCATCGAGTCCAACCCACTTTAATAAAAATATTTAGCCTTCAATCGTCAACACTATTTTTTTCGTCAAGCAGTATACTTAAATCCCTTTTGTGAATATAAATGTCGACCAATTAGATTTCTTTTTGAAAGTTTAAGAATCAAAATAGTACAAATAAAAGTTTAAGGACCAGCTTAGTTCTTTTAAAAATAGGTTTAAGTACTAAAACATATTTTTTTTTCCAAAAATTAAAATAAATAAGAATAGTGCTCAACTGGCGATAATATTATTCATTGCTGCAAGGTGCCTAATAGCTAGATGAATTTGTTTAAACTAACCGGTCCTCAAATTATGCTTTGCCGATCCAAAAATGAACATTCAGAACTTTAATTATAGAAGAGGAGGGTTTATGAAGTGATTCATAAATTTAGATATGCACGACAATTGGTGATATAGAACAAAATTAATTTTTTCAAGTTTATTTTTTAGGTTTAGAATTTTAAACATTAATTAGGAAGAGAAGGTAGACAAAAAAAGTGGGAGTAACATATTTCTTATACTTATATTGTTTGTGCTCGACCATAGAAATTACACTAGATTTTCTTGATTTGTTGTACAAAAAAAATAATTTTAGAAAGAGGATGGAAATTCAGAAATTGAGTTGAAGATAACTTTTTAAAAAGTTTTTCCCATTTCATGTCAAATTTTGGTAATAATGTATGATAGAATAATTTAAAGGAAGAAAATAATTATTAATAGAAAGTGATTAAAAAAATAGAAAGGAAATAAATATCAAGCATATTTATAATACAAGATTAAAAAAATACCTTTTTTTTTTTTTTCAAAAGGATCATATATATGATCTTCCACAAAAATATAAAAATTAGATATCCGAAATAGTTTGTTACTACTTCCCTTAATTTTATTGTAACTTTTATGTTTGTTTTTTCCGACATTTTCTATTTTCACTATATTTCGAAATAGAAGTGTAGATCTTTTGCTTAACACCAAGAGTACGACATTATTTATCTACATGGTCGGAGGTTCCATAAAATGCAACAATGATATTACACTGATTTGAATAATTCTTAAATGTTATACTGATTACCGAAAGCAACTTCAGTGATTAGAAAGTTCTTTTTTTAGAATAAGATGAAAATCAAATTAAAGTGCAGAATCAAAATTTCAAATCTAATATTTTATGAGGGGATGAATTATATATATATATATATAGAGAGATTGGCTAATGTGCTAACGTTATAACTTCGGCCGAAGTTATAACGAGTCGTTTATTAGTTTTTAAAATCCAAACAACCGATTCGAACCGTTCAACTTTTTCTAAATATTGAAATGTGCTTGGAGACCAAATTTTACATTTTTTGGAATTTTTTTACTATTTATTAAGCCACTTTGAAAATCGCAGATCTGCTGTGAATAGTAAAAAACAGCAAAATTTTCTGGACCACCGGATCAGTATTTTCAAAGTGGCTTAATAAATAGTAAAAAAATTCCAAAAAATGTAAAATTTGGTCTCCAAGCACATTTCAATATAGAGAACATGTTGAACGGTTCAGATCGGTTGTTTGGATTTTGAAATTGCAAAAACGACTCGTTATAACTTCGGCCGAAGTTATAACGTTAGCACATTAGCCAATCTCTCTCTCTCTCTATATATATATAATTATTAAAATTATAAAGATGGTTAAGTACTCTTGGCTTGACTTTAGATCTGTCTCTCATAGTAATGTCTTAAATAAAATAGTTGTAGCTTATATATATATAAAGAGCTTATTAGCTAGCTAGAGCATTTAATGAAATCTCTGTAGCTTTATATAATTTTGGTATATATAGAGAGAGGAGGGAGGGGGGGGGGGGACGTTTGTTTCTAGCTCCCGGTGCTATCAAGTGGTTTTCCGATTTTCAAAGTTCAAACAGTCGATCCAAACTGTTAAATGTTCAATCTATATTAAAATGTGTTTGGAGACCAAATTTTACATTTTTGAATTTTTTTACTATTTATTAAGATGGTTTGAAAATCGCTGTTTTGAAGTTTTTTTCAGCATCATTGAAAACAGTGATTTTCAAACCATCTTAATAAATAGTAAAAAAATTCAAAAAATGTAAAATTTGGTCTCCAAACACATTTTAATATAGATTAAACATTTAACGGTTTGGATCGACTGTTTGAACTTTGAAAATCGAAAAACCACTTGATAGCACCGGAGGCTAGAAACAAACGTTTTGATAGAGGAGGGTTCCAATGCACCCTCTTTTTGGTGCACCCTACTTGCACCCTCCCCTCATTCGGCCATTTTCAAAGTTCAAATCATCGATTCAAACCGTTCAACGTGATCTCTATATAAAAATATGCTTGGAGATCAAATTTTACATTTTTTGGAATTTTTTTACTATTTATTAAGTATTTTACAATACTGCTGTTTTCAGACCGTTGAATTTTGTACCCATCTTAATAAATAGTAAAAAAATTCCAAAAAATGTAAAATTTGATCTCCAAGCATATTTTTATATAGAGATCACGTTGAACGGTTTGGATCGACGATTTGGACTTTGAATGGCCGAATAAGGGGAGGGTGCAAGTAGGGTGCACCAAAAAGAGGGTGCATTGGAACTCTCCTCGTTTTGATATTAGCCACTATATATATATATATATATATGAGGAGGGTCTCCATTATACATTCATTTTTAAAAACTTTAATAACTCAAAATTTGAAACTTAAAAGTCAAAATAAAACCGTTGTATATGATTTACATCATTTTACCTATGCATATGTAAAAAAATTACGACATTTCAACTTTGTTTTGGTTGTCATCAAGAGATTTTAAAAAATGTACTAATGTGGATAATTTCTAGACGTTGATTTTTCAACTTATTTATTAACATAAAAATAAAATTGAAATGTGAAATGTGATATTTTTTTATGAGCACATAAAGAAAATAACATAGATCATATCTAACTGTTTTATTTTGACGTTTATAATTTAAATTTTGAGTTATTAAAGTTTCTAAAAATGAAGGCACGGTGGAGACACAAAAAATAAAGACATTTGAACCCTCCTCTCTCTCTATATATATATATATTCCGTCACAAAGAAAATGAGGAGGGGGTATGGGCTTCATGACCAAGGTATGGTTGTCACCGTGCCTTGATTTTTATATATTATGGGATACCTTAATTTTTAGGGGAATTAATTTTGTATGACTGTGCGTTTTATATATGGTGCCTATCCCATCAAGTGTCGACAGTTTCCCATAAAGCTATAAGAGTGAGGCTATGGTGCTATTCATAGCACCAATGGCTAGTGTACTACGGCTCAATATGATACTTTTTAAAATCCTAACGGTCAATCTGAACCATTCAATGTGATATTCATATGAATATGTACTTGCAAACTAAATTTTATATTTTTTTAATTTTTTTACTATTCTTTTAGATAGGTAGAAAAATCAGTGTTTTCTGAAAATTCTGGACCATCAAAATTTTACCTATCTAAAAGAATAGTAAAAAAATTCAAAAAAATATAAAATTTAGTTTGCAAGTACATATTCATATGGTTATCACATTGAACGGTTCGGATCGACCGTTAAGATGTTAAAAAGTACCATATTGAGCCGTAATACACTAGCCATCCGTGCTATGCATAGCACCATAGCCTCACTCAAGCTATAAATAAATACCACGAGCTCTATTTCCTATTTCATATATTATTTGCTATTTGTGATGGTATGTATTGCAACTATGAGTGTGAATAGCATGCATGGTATATGATCAAGGGAAGGTATTTTTATAATGCAGCGCTTACAATTTTTTTTCCTATTTTTTTATTATTGAAATATTAATCTTATATGTATTTTTTGTATATTAAGGTAAGCAGATAATTAAAGAGTAATAAATATGATAATTTTTATTATGTAGTCCAAATAAATAGCAAGTAAAATATATAATATAAACTGCAATATGTACATAGGAAAATATCTATATGTAACAAGAGATGACAATTCTTTATTTTGACAATCTTAACAATTTATAAAAAATAAAGTTTAAATTTGAAATCACATTATAAGAATGGTTTATATTATAACATATAGTGTCTATAAAACACGATGATATTTGATATATGTTTCACTGTATATCAAGTGTTTTTTTTTTGTCAAAATAACCATTTTTAATTGATCCCTCATATATAATATTGCATGAAACAATGTCTCTGTCATTACAAAATTATATGACTAAATAGATAATTAAAAAACTACTACCTGTGATTTTGTACTAATTAATTACCTTAATTATGGGATAATGAGTATAAAATAATTTCTTACTCATATATTACCTAATAAATCAAGAAAATTTATTTATCTGTATCTTTTATTGGATACAACATAAATTAGATATAAAATCGAATAAACGAACTTCTAAAGTTCATTTAGGGCAACTACTTTTTTTTTTAAGTACACTATTGTACTTAAAATATATGTGGGGGGTGAGTTTATGTTGACAGTGTTTTATATAGTCTTATACTACAGAGTAAGTTTTTGATAAATTACTTTTTCATGTGGGAGGTCGCAGGTTTGAAATTCTGAAGAGATAATTTTTTTAATTAAATAGTTGAATGGCTTGATCTCAACTTTTACTTAAAAAAATAAAAAAAAAGTTTCTGATAAATTATATAACTCTGATTTGCTAGGTCCCAAACTTCAATCATGTCTCTGTTCAAAAGGGACATATTGGTAATTATATTTGTTTAAGTATTCTAATGATCAATAAAATTATTATCAATATGAAAGTAAATTAAATTGTTCATACTTTTCTATGTGCATGGTTACGAGAAAATTAAACGATTAACTTTCAAAATGATCGACGAATAATCAGTTTTTAAATTGCACCGAATTTAATAAACAATATATCTAAACTATAAAATAGATATGTACATGTAATTTTTTTTTTTTTTTGATAATTGGTTGATTGGTTATCACGATTGTTAAATAAGTTTGCACTTTTATCTTTTTAATTTAATTTCGTCGAATGTTACTAAATTTTACTTTTTATCACAAATTAATCACTTAAGTACTAAAAGTAAAATATGAGAAGTTAAATGGAGTAAGATGTGAGTTACTCTAGAGTAACTTAGTCCACCTCTTTAGATAGATTATTTACTTCACACTTACTCTATTTGTAGGACTCACTGTCATAAACAGAGATATATTTTCTAATATAATTTAAACTATAACTTCAATTATCAAACGAAGTGTAAAATTTGAAAAAATAAAATGAAACAAGCAATTTAATCCTCATTAATTTTACTCCACAAACAAACATGACCTACGTTTGATTTATAACTCGAGAATCATTAAACCTTTTATTTGTTTCCATCAGTGTTGTAAATAACGGTATGCACTCGTCGGACGGACAAGGTACCGCCAAACGATTAATCGGAAATAATTGAGAATAATCGGTCATAATCGGAAAAAATCAGCTGATTAATCGGGAAATTCCTTGATGGTTTGATCACTGCCAACGACTAATCAGCTGAGTAATGAGTCTAAACAGACGTTTTTTACAACACCGGTTCCATTAAGTTACTTTGTTACAATTTCCTTCTAATATATTAACAGAACATGAACCTATAAAAAAAAGATAAGAATTCTGATTAATGAGCTGTCTGACATCTCACATTATGTAAAGATCACACCTGCATGAAACCACTTGTAAGTTGTAATCAGAGTGTGTACAGAGATAGTCCTAGAGTCATAGGGGAGGTGATCTGGTCTAGTATCCCTTTTGCCCTTTCAAGCTGTCTCCAACAATTCCACTTCAAGTAAAAAAATACCAAATACTCAAATAATAGTCAGTCAATAGTGAGGGTTTTTGTTCTTTTTGGGAGTCATTTCTTGTTAGCTGGTTGTGGGTCTTACAGGCAGCTGTATAAGATGCTCTATATTTTAAGTGCAATTTGGGAAGGGATTAGCCAATTAGGTCTATGAGGCTATGATTATGACAATGCCCCCATTATGCAACTAATTGAAAAGGACCAAATCCTTAGCCATTTTCATATCATATAGCCTGCACCTTTGATCTTGACGTACTTACTGCATTTTTTGTTCTCTTTTTTTAATGATCACTTGCTATATATTTTGATAATTTCTGTATGTTCTCTCCGCATTTATGATTAATTTGATCAACCGAATTAAATTTTCAACTCACCTCATCATTTATTGTACCAGCAATAAATTGGTCCCCAAGTTATTCTAATTATTTTCTTTTTTAGAAATAAAAAATAAAATTATTGGAAATAAGATGGATTTTTTTTTCCGATAAATGGACAGAACCGAACCATTTACCGAACCAATAGTTATGTTCCATTGATTTCTAACTCTAATTTAAATTGATCTATACACATTTACAGTTTCTACTGTAAATTGATTTCTACTGTGATCAAATCAATGATTCAGCTCTAGTATATTTTGAATTTTCTGTAACCAACGCACGCTGCAACTTCTGA
Source organism: Carex littledalei (assembly GCA_011114355.1). Classification (NCBI taxonomy): domain Eukaryota; kingdom Viridiplantae; phylum Streptophyta; class Magnoliopsida; order Poales; family Cyperaceae; genus Carex; species Carex littledalei. The sequence continues at coordinate 9,585,378 of CM022089.1, read as the reverse complement.
AAACTACTAGTTCGAACTATTGATTTGATCTCAGACTCCCAGTAGATAGCTCCCATCTATTTGACTGAAAAAAACAATACATCCTTTTCCGATAATTTGATTTTTTTATTTCAAAAAATATATTTTTTAAAGTTATTCTAGCAATACGAATAAATGGTTCGGTCCATTATTTACTGAAAAATGCAATCCATCTATGTACACATATGGTCAATTTCTGATAAGTTATTCATTGGTTAGCAATACGAATATTATGTTCTGTAAATGTACACATATAATAATTTATTTTGCTGCTAAATCAAGCATTACCAAGCTCTATCCGGTACATATTCTCATCTTGTATACTTTTCTCATTTCAGTACTCCTGAACTTTGTTCTATTCAGCACTCACTTTTCAACTGGGTAAGAGCTGGATTGTTCTTCTGTGATTTTGGTACGCGTTCATCACATCATTATCATGATATCTGTTGAAAAGTTTAGATTTTGAAATCTGAAATTTGACAAAACATTTAAAACATATATTGTACAACCTTCAACAAAATAACGAAACAAATTCATTGAGAGTCTTGTGAGCTAAACTCATGAAGTGATTTTAAGTCATTACGCATATAAATTATGTTAAATTTTCTTCACATGTCAGCTATTTTAGAAGAAGATGTTAATACAATTTCTTGTAATAGTGAAAAAATAGTAATATCGTACTAAAAAATATATTAAGAATTGTGTGAGCTAATTTAAAGCGATTTTATGTCCTTACACATATTGATTGTCGGTAAGGCAGTCTCAATCTACGTCGAAATTTCTTCACATGTCAGCGATTTTAGAAGAAGATGTTAATACAATTTCTTGTAATAGTGGAAAAATAGTAATATCGTACTAAAAAATAGTGCAATTCTCAAATATTTCGTAAAAAAGTTTATATTTTCATTTAATAATTTTTTTAACAGTATCATCAACGCTAAACAGAAATGTTTCGTTACATAACTATTATCATTTGTTGATGTGGCCATTAATGTTATGAAGGAATGTTGATGCAGCCTTCTTTGTACTGGCAGTACGTACGTACGTACAAAATCTCCAAAATTCCATATAAATAATTCTGAAAAACCTAAAAATCTTCAATGCTAATGCAAAAACCTCTAAAATATTTTGATTAATTATTTGCATGAAAAAAGTTTGTAATTACCGTTGGTTGTTTCTTATATATGAAAAAAGTTTGTATCTGCAAAAATTTGTTTTTCATATATATGTAGAATTTAACTTGATATATTTTCATGAATAAACTTGTGCGAAATATGGAGTTTCTTAGAATTAGATAATCTATAATATTATTCAAACTAAAATAAAATAAATTTGCACATATATAGTTGTGCACTATTTTCAAATTGATTTGAAACTTCATTGGTCGTCCATAAAAATACTATTCAGATTCAACCATAAAAAATTTAAATTTTCGAGTTGGCCCAAATTATACGAACCTTATTTAAGTTGGAATCAAGTTAAGATATCCTCCGGTCGGATTTAATCCACATCCTTCACACAGAAAATCACTGTTTTTATCCAATAGGTCAAATGCTCATTCTTAAATACAGACTATTTTAATAATGAGAAAAATCCATAACTTTATTTTTTTAGTTTAAAAAAAAATGAATATATTAAATAAATATACATAATTAGACATCAGCTAAAATTGTCCTTAATAACCGGGACTGTGAACTCTCAAGATATCTTATGTTATTAAAAAACGAAAACTTTATGCAGGAACTCAAGATATCTTATGTTATTAAAACGAAAACTTTATGCTGAAAAAGCACCTGAGCAAACAAAATACGTTGGAAAAGAACTTCTTGGTATATTTAATTAATATTATACTGCTAAACATTTACATTACCAATGATATATTCACGTGAAAACAGTACAATGCTCTACTATGACCCTACACTTTCCATCTCCATAAACTTTTATATGAGATGGAACTCTTGAGAATTCAATATTATATTTATTTGAATAGATGATTATGTTATGTTATTGAGGTTTTCCTATAATCAAATGACAAAATATAAAAATAATTTGGATATCATCCATATTTATTAGTGAAAATTTCCTACTAAAAATTAGAAACTTATTTAATAAGCAAAATAAACATTCTATATTTCATCAGATGATCAAAATTACTTGCACGCATTTTTTTTCTCATAATTATATTATATAGGAGCATTCTTCATAATTCAAAACATTAAGCAACCATAAAACATACATCAAAATTTTATTTTAAGGAAACTGTCAACATTGTCAACTTAATTAGTTCTCCACAAATTGTTATTTCTGATCAGAAACCCAGGGTCTGAGTCGTCCTTTTTAACCTGACATGAATTTCAAAGGATCCCCTTCAATTCCTAATAGGCTCGAAAAACAATCGCTCGGCTGGAATTAATATCTCATGTGGTACTGCAGGGATACTCAAAACTAAGTGCAGTCGATGGTGCATGTTTGATAGAAACTGGCTAACGAAACATGTATGCAGTGGCAGAACCAGAAATGATCGGTAGGGGGGCCTAACTAGTTTTCTCGTCACCTCGTCGCGGAGCCCAATCGCCAGAGGCTGGCTAGGGGGGGGGGGGGCACTGCTAGGCTCAGGCTGGCTAAGAGGGCCCACTGCTAGTTTTCTGGGCCAAGGGGGTCCAAGGCCCAGGCTGGTCCAGGCCTTGGTTCCGCCCCTGCATGTATGTGTTTTTTTTTTGGGGAATAAACTTAGAGGCGTGTTTTTTTTTTGAGGAATAAACTTAGAGGCAAGTGTATCTGGCCATTTACTTTTGAATACTTTCAAAAGAAGAGATCAAAGACTGCTTTAGATGAGCTTCAGACTTCCCCAACAAGGTAAGCAAGAAAAAAATATTAATATCTCCTTTTTGGCCTAGCTAGAGATAATTGACATTTTATACTGTGTAGCAGCTTTTAGGTATCCTTTTCTCAGACTCCTTGTATGGATTTCTTGGATCAAATATTTTATTCTAATTTTTTATTTTCCGGATATCTTGGATAAATAGTAACAATTTGCAGAGACCATAGTGTGAAATTCTGATCTGAAAAATTAAAAATTTGAAGTCAATGTCGGTCAAACTGAAACCCAATCTTTACTGGGGACAAATTAAGATATGTCTTTAAAAGAGGTCTCTATCTAGTGGAACCGGTGCCTGCTATGCCAACAGAATCCATCCACTACTTTGATTGGAGTTGGCATGCTACATGCATTGTATGCATGATTGGTATAGTATGTAGAGGTAGTGGTCCTTTGTTGTTTTCCTGTCTTTTTGATATAAAAATGGAATTGGTGGCATAGCGGATCTCTGCTGGTGTACCAAACAGTATTTGAAAACTATGGGCAACATATCACATGTCACATTTTCTCTATAAAATATATAAAAATAATAATAACGATACTAATATTATCATCATTATATCATTATAATAATAATAATAATAATAATAATTATTATTATTATTATTATTAGGAGCGTTTTTACCTCTAAATGTCGTCCATATGCGTCTAATTTTCTGAGTAAAGGTTGGAGATCAAGTTACCTAACTTTTTTAATATCCACAAGAGATTTTTCTATCCGTATTTCAAACTTGTGATCTCCTACACGAAGGATATTGCCTTTGCCACAAGTACGTGGGAGTATTGAATTGGGATAGTTATCATGAGTCATGATATTTTGTTATTTTTATTGATTGTTATTCTATAATATTTTCTGTTAAAATCTGACTGAAGAATGTTTTATAACTAAATATTTAAAGTTGAAAGTTTAATTTCATCTTCATCTTAAAAAAAAATTAAGTCATTGAAATTAATATGTATCAAGCATTTCCGTGTTCTTATTTTTAAGTGGCCCTTCATTCGATCAAATTCAGATCAAACTCAAATTAAGTTTTGATTAAGTAAATCACACAGAAATATAAATGAGAATTAAGTTGATGGTGATGTTTTTTTTTTCAATGAAATTGACAAAAGAAAAGGCTCGTGTTAATAATTAGATGCTTGAAAGCAGAAATATGGATACAATGAATGACTAGACTTGAAAGTACAGCAGTGTGATAAAATGCAATGCATGGCATCTTTAACATGCGATGCATCATTTGCTTGATCACAAATACCTTCCCCTTGTGGTCCTTGTCATCTTCAAGTAAAGCAATAGCCTTCTCTATGTTTTTTTTGTTTTTATTTCTCTTTCCATTGAGTATTTCAAATCTAATTGTGCACACAATATTCCTATCCTCTATGCAGCCAGTAGAGCCAATAAATGGTTCAACAAAATAACATTCAGACACTCAGTACTATTTATACCAAAGAAATGCAAGTCACCAAGAAATCATTAATTAAATAGGATATTAGAAATCATGAGAGTAGAACTTGAGAGCAGCAACACAAACACACACACATACAAAAGAGTATCAAATTTCAAATGGTCCAGCCACACCTACTTTACCAGAAGGCAACAAACTATCAAGCTGTGGAATATCAAGTAGTTAACCTGTATATATTATTCCTTTATATGCCCATTAATTAGCCTTTATCCTTTCAATAAGGAGCCTGTCTGTGAAATCACTTTATCCATAGTTACTGGAAAAAAATTTCATATAAAAATTTCAAATTATAAAATCGACCAAACAACAATCGATCATGACTAAAATAGATGGAAACAAGAAATTTGAATAAAGCAATAGATAAACACGCATTTGTGATCTAAGTCGTGATAGATAAAAAATGAAGGTTTGTAAGTTAATTTAATGCATTTATTTTTCATTATATTTTGGCTGCTTGATTTTATACTAAATGAATTTCAAAATTTTGAATGTACACACATCACCCGTGAAGTAGAAGTTTCAACGATTTAAATTCGTCATTTGAGACTGATTCGATAAATTTTGGAGTTATACTCACCGAACCTTCTTGGTGAGCATAGTGTACAAGCTAACTTTACTCTCATATATATATATATAGAGAGAGAGAGAGAGAGAGATGGGCTATGGTGAGTTGCGAAGTAAGGATCTTGTTTTACTTCACGCTCATATCTCCGTTTTCAAAAACTAAACAGTTGATTCGAACCGCTCAACATGATATCCATATTGAAATGTGCTTGGAGACAAAATTTTATATTTTTTGGAAATTTTTACTATTTTTTTGGATAGGTAGAAAACCGCAGTTTTTGAATGGATACTGGACCATAAAAACAATGATTTTGAAATATTCTAAAAAAATAGTAAACAATTTAAAAAAAATGTAAAATTTGGTCTCCTGGCACATTTCAATATGGAGATCATGTTGAGCGGTTCGGATAGTCTCTTTGAAGTTTCAATATATAAAATATGAGCATGAAGTAAAACAAGACTCTTATTTCGTAACTCACCATAGCCCAACTCTGTATATATAGGATTTTGCTAATATGCTATGCGTAGCATAGAGCCCCTCCGTGCTACGGCTCACTTTTTGAGTTTTCAAAAATCTAATGGTCGATCCGAACCGTTCAACATGATCTCCATATGAATATGTACTTGCAAACCAAATTTTACATTTTTTAGAATTTTTTTACTATTTATTAAGCCACTTTGAAAATTGCTGATCCAATGGTCCAGAAGATTTTACTGTTGTGTACAAATTACTGTTTTTTCAAAGTGGCTTAATAAATAGTAAAAAAATTCTAAAAAATGTAAAATTTGGTTTGCAAGTACATATTCATATGGAGATCATGTTGAACGGTTCGGATCGACCGTTAGAATTTTGAAAACTCAAAAAGTAAGCCGTAGCACGGAGGCCTCTATGCTATGCATAGCATCGTAGCACTGTCCATATATATATATAGAGGTGGCTAAGATCAAAGTCCTATGTGCTACCAATTAGTTTTTGCAATTTTAAAGTTAAAATAGTTGATCTGAAGTGCTCAACGTGTTCTCCATATTAAAATGTACTTGGAGACCAAATTTTACATTTTTTGAAATTTTTTTTACTATTTTGTATGGATTTTTGAAAATCACTATTTTTCAGATATTTTTTTATTATGAAAATAGTGATTTTCAAAAATCCATAAAAAATAGTAAAAAAATTAAAAAAAAATGTAAAATTTGGTCTCCAAGCACATTTTAATATGAAAAACACGTTCAACACTTCAGATCAATTATTTGAACTTTCAAATCGCAAAACGAATTGGTAGCACCAAGGCCTTGGTCATACCACTTTGATCTTAGCCAACTTCTATATATATATCGCCAAAACGAATTGGTAGTACCAAGGCCTTTGTCATACCACTTTGATCTTAGCCAATCTCTATATATATAGAGGTTGGCTAATATCAAAACGTTTGTTCCTAGGCTGTGGTGCAACCAATTAGTTTTCTAATTTTCAAAGTCCAAACGGTCGATCCAAACCGTTAGATGTGATCTCTATATTAAAATGTGCTTGGAGATCAAATTTTATATTTTTTGAAACTTTTTTACTAAATTCCAGTGAGGAAATGTAGTAATTCTATATTAAAATGTGCTTGGAGACCAAAATGACATTGATCTCTAACAATCAATCTGAACCGTTCAACATAATCTTCATATGAAAATGTACTAGTAGATCAATTTTTATATTATGTTTTTTAGATAGGTAAAAAATCACTTGATCTAAAGATTCTAAACCATTCAAAAATAGTAATTTTCTATCTATATAAATAATATATTTTTTTAAATGTAAAATTTTGTCCGTAAATACATTTTTATATTTATACGTAAATCACGTTGAACGGTTCAGATGGACTATATTAACTTTAAAATAAAAATATAATCCATAGTATGCTCCAATTGCGCTATGCATCCATACCATCACTTATCTCAAATTCTCGATTGAATTAGTTGTGACCTTTTCCAAGATAATAACAAAAACAGCCGAACAAAACAGGGGAAAAAAAAGGTCAATTGGATTGAAAAATTCCAAAGGAAATTGTTCTCTTTCCCACAAGAGGACTTTCAAAAAGCCATATACAAACCCCGGTGTAATCCTAAAAAGGAAGCCAATTTACATCAAAATACATACACTCACAACCAATGTTAAGAAATATAAGAAAAAATGAAATCCCACTATATATCTACACTAAGCCCGCCTAATGGAATGGAAATACACGTGGATGAAAGAAAAGCATCTCACTAAGTATTTCTATCAGTCAACCTGCTAAACTAAACTAATATACAAGAATTTTTGTTATCTAACAACTCCTTGTCATCTAGTTTTAGAGAAAAGCTTCATCTTTCTTGCAAAAAAACCCAATGGAGGTCTCAAAATCGGCATCTCCTCAATTATGGCATCTTCTTTATTTAAATCTGCTATGTTTACCGAAACAGATCCTGTTGGTGAATCTGAACCCGAGCCCGACCCATTAAGATGTTCATTGTGCCTCAAATCCCTCAATAGGCAGAGCAACCTTTTCGCATCTCCTTGCCCCTCTTGACTTCCATTTACCGAAATGTCGACCAAGGCCGGTATCACACCTTCTTTCATCAGAAGCAAACAATTTTCAAAGCTACCTGAACATAGAGAGAGAAGTATGACCAATGCATGGTCTTGTTCTTGGTGGGTCCCAGTTTCAAGGAACTCAGAAATTGATGCGAGACACCCTTCAGTTGCGGTGATCAATTTTAAGGTATCTTCCATGCAACTCAAGCTGCTCATCAGTTTTAGGCAATATTTAGCAAGTCTTTCTTCATCGAGTAAAGAGGCTATTTTAGAAATGAATTCAGCTGTGACAACATGAGATACCAAATCTCTGTACTGGGTAAGAACTTTGTTTAGGATTTTCAAAGCTAGATCAAGACACTCAGCATCTTCCTCGGTTTGAACAAATTGTAATATTGAGAGAATAAGGCCTGATTCAGTAATTCTGGATACATAAGCAGATTCTTCGGTTAATTTATCTAGGACCAGTAGAACTTCATGCTTTGCTTTTGTTTCAAGAAATGATGAGAAGAGATCTAACGAGTCTTCATTTAAGTGTGGCATCTGAAACCTGTATTTCAACAAAAAAGGAAATCAATTTAAATGAACCCTGTTTTCAAAGGGGCAGAGAGGCTCAGCGGCACATTTTATGAATTATTTCCATAGTATTGTGATTTTCAAAATCATGGTTCTTTTTGTAAATTCAATAGGGAATTTTTCGAAGTATTTTTTTGATCTATCACAACTTGAATTGGAGGTACGGACAAAAGCAGTGGAAGATTTCAAAATTGCTCGACTGCATTTATGTATTGGTATGTTAACAATGTGACCTTCATAAAGCCAAAAGTTAAAAGTTCTTGTGGCAATTACATGACCAAGTAATAGGTTAAGCGAGATTTCGATAAAGGAACCAAATCTCAGCTTTCTGATAGGTGCCACTTAAAAATAAACAACCATACTTTTGGTTATTACCAGTTAAGTTTTATCTTTCTCCTTCCTAAAATAAAAGATAATAAAATATACTGCATGGCAAGGAGAAAAAGGTTACCTGCTATTGCTAAAGAAAGCAAGGAGCAACTGCAAACCAGTTCTCTGTGCCTCCAAATCACATCGTTCATAGCAACTTCTCAAAAATTCAATTAATTCCTCCATAAATCCATTTGAAACCATGGAATAAATAGTCTCCTCATCCCCTTTCAAAACAATTTTGAAATCTTCCACTGCTTTTGTTCGTACCTCCAATTCAAGTTGGGATAGATCCAAAATGAACTTCGAAAACATTTTCCTATTGAATTTGCAAAAAGAACCATGATTTTGAAAATCACAATTCCAAGGAAATAATTCATACAATGTACCACTGAGCCCCTTTGCCCCTTTGAAAACACGAGATGAGTCAGAGACGAAGCTTGAATCCGAGGAAGCAATGGATGTATTGCTATGGTCAAATTGAAAAGGTAAATTTCTGACCTTGCCGCGAATAATAGGGGTAGAAACATCTTTCAAGCTTGTGATTGAGTATTGACTCTGCAGGGTTTCTGACATAGAAAAGGACCCGCTTTCAGATCCTAACCCCTTTTTTTCTTGAGAAACCACTGATTTGACCTTTGCTGAATGAACCTCATCTGGTTGACTTGATTTCATGCAGTGGTCCCTGTGCCAACCTTCAATAAGGTCTTTCATGGCATTGTTTGGTATAATCGCAAAATTGTCCAACTTGATTTTAGTTCTAGGACACGTGTCATTCCCCTGTTCAAACCAATTCTTGATATTTTCTCTCTCATAAGTTTGTCCCGAAGAAATGATCACTGGATCGAGCATTAATTCAGAAGAAATCGGGCACAGAAATTCCAGAGGCGGCGAAACAATAGAAGTACTAACATTTTCTTGTTTAAGGGGCTTGTGGGATTTCAGATCAGGCTTGATGGGATTTGGGTTAATGTTTTCTTTGGCGCTTTTCCCATATTTCTTCACAAGGTTTAGTAAGTAGATAAGCACCCCTTGTTTCTTGAATTCCTTGTCACCATTGACATTTTGGAGCAACTTTTTAATTGCCCTCCTTTCAATTAGAATAGATTTGGGGGTTGTAAGGCTTAGTTTAGAGGCCACAAACTGGAAGGTTGAGAATTCAAGTTCTTCAGGACTGTCAGCTTGGTGTAATAGCTCTAAGATAGATTTCCCAGCCTCCTCATCTGATGGATCAATGCTGAAATTTGCATCATTTATGTGATCTATCACCTCAACAATCTGTACAGTGCATAAAATAAAACGAATAATTAATAAATAATAAAGTCAAATTAATCTACAGAAGTGAAGAGTACAGCTATCATGTCGTGTTCTGTAGACTCTTTGTTTGCTAGCCCTCCAGGAACCAACCAGTAAAACTTACACCATATATTATAAAAAAATAAAAGCTTCCAGTTTGCCCTCGAAAATTTTAGAAGTTCCATGGTTGCCCCTCAAAATATCAATGTACCATATATGCTCCCATAAAATCACGCAGATGAAATTATATTCAAAAGTAGTACAGGCAAAACAGAATGCATGATCTAAATTCCCATTAATTGAATATATATACCCATTACGGAAGTAGTATAACTAAAGTGGAATTCATAATCTATGTTCCCATCAATTGAATATATATATACCCATTTACAAATGCCTGAAACAGCTAGGAGTAATTTGCTCTTCTTTATTGACTAAATTCCAGTAAGCTGAAATATATTCCCTCTTACCAAAACATAATGGATATGGAAGAGAGAATTGTAATTACAGTATTATGACAACAACCAGCATAAGAATTGTAAAAAAAATGGTTTATCTTATTTAAATGATGGTATATCAAATTAATCTTGTAAAGGCATTTAACCCTTAGGGAAATCTTAAAAGAATCTGGGTTTTAGGCGACGCACATAGGATAGTTTCTTTTTTCAGAGGAAAGTACGGAGATCATGAACTATTGAAGGGTATCCTGGACAATTTCACCTTATAAGTAATAATAAGTGAAGAATTGAGAAAACTTCAAATACCTTAGTGGCAAGTAGAGGTTGCACCATGGTTTGGATAATACATAAGCTCTGAGACAAGGAGCTTGTTATTCTCCGGCACCTCAGTAAAGTTGCCTCAGCAGTTATAGCCTATATGTACAAGAGTCATAAATCAGATGTAAAAGGAGATATTAACGAAAAATATTCTCATAAGGACAGAGTGCTCGAGGGCATAATGCAATTCTGGTTGTGTAAGATAAAAGAAATTTGCAATCCTTTTCTTTAATTTTTCTTGTCGGAATCGAACAGTTTAGGTTAAAAAACATCTGTGTACTGCCAACTTTTTTATACTCCTAAGGTTTTTTGGCTGAAATTATGCTTAACTGAGACAGGACAAGCGCTAGGTGGTTACAGAAACCCTGTTACAGCTTAAACTATGTATAAAGTGTTGCCTGTTTTAGTCTTTGATGTTTTACATTCATCATTTTGACATTCTAATCTAGCATTCTCTATAAATCTTCCAGTCCGAAAGCAAATTGAAATCATGTACACTACCATGGTATAAGTGAACTTTTACTGAGCGACATCCAACTACTTGTTCAACATCAATGTTTTGGCTAACAAAATTAATGATGATACCAAATGGAGATGATCAGATTTTGTAAAGCAAGACATGGGATCTTTCTAACTGCAGGGACCAAAACAGGAATGTGTAACATAGTATGAACCACTTGTGTAATTTCTTGAACTAAATAAAAGTACCAGGTATAGTTTGCTAGACTCTGTGCAGTGCTGGATAATAAGCTTGCCTTTCTCCACCTGATTGTTTATAGAACATAGCTCTTGTATGCCTACTCTACTACCAGGCCGGGCAGACTCAATTGCAGGTAGAATCCATGTGACTTTATCCAAAACATCTCTCAACACTGTGCACATCGACCTATTAACCTATGATGATTTGCGAGAAAATTTGGGTTAGTGATAGGTGGCATCATATCAGAAAAATAATGCATAATATCATGGAAGTTGTTTTGTATGTTTTTGAAAGGTAATATCATAAAAGTTGTTCTAACCTTTATATCATGATTACTTTGTGTCCCATTTGCTGACTCATTTGCATCACTCTCCATCTAATACAGGCTTTGTCTGCACTAATTATATACTTTTATACGAATATCTGTATAAAATAAATAGTTCAAGGTTACTTCAGTCATCCATACAACAAGTCAACAAGCACTAGAAAAAGTGGGGGGGGGAAAGGATAACAAGAGTAGGCATTAAGCAAGCTGTTAACTATCCTTTTCTATTTAGGAAAGTTTGTGTATTGGTCCTTCAACTTTCCCAAAAGCACCAATGTGATCATTGAACTTAAACATAAGCTAAACAAGTCCAGTCCTTATTTTTCTAGCATGGCCACATGGACCCAGTTTGTTTGGGTTCAATCAGAAAGGAAGGACGATGGGTTTGGAACAGTAGAGAGTTGAAGGAATGATTCATTGTTTCATTTAGAGAGGGGTTGTTTTGATGAGAAGAGAAATGGATCAGTGTTTTCCAGAAAGTCCAGGACCTATTTGGTGTTTTGCAAAAGTTCAGGGACCAGTCTGAATTTTATCTTTTTGCTACAACTCTTTCAACAGATCAGAAAGAGAAACTTATAACTACACCATTGCAAATATACCATAAATAGATTCCAAAGCTTTCGTTTTCTCTAATCAAGCAGGTGCAGTTAAGTCTAAATTTTATAACAAGTTCCCTCATTTGCTAATCTCTAGAATTGACAATTTCATCCCCCAGTCCCACCCCCTCCTGGCCGAATTCACATCCTCCTGGACCGAAACCAAGTAACTGCTACAGCCTTTTGTACACATCAAGCTAGAGAAACCAGTATAAAATTGTTCACCGGTAACTAACTTCTTTAAATATAATGACAACCATATAGACCCTTTGTTCTTAACAAATGTAATAACCTCGAACATTAAAACGTAAATCAGTAAATCAATAAATCATCAATCCCTATGCACGGTATTTCTGGAAAAAAAAAAACCCAATAAAGCAACAAAGAGGAAACTGTTCACTTTAAAGCAACAAAATAAATGAACAGGGATGTTATCAAAAAGAGGAAAGAAACCTGATCAAAGATCCAAGTTTTTATCCGAAAGACCCCTTCTACTCACATAAACTCCTCCTCCTAAGCTTGAAATCAACAACTTCAGGCCTTCAAAGTATAACTGGAGATAGACAAAGGAGATATCTATGAAGAACACGTGGATGAAAAACAGAGAACTCAATTGAATCGATTTTCAATTAAGAACCAAAACGAATGGATGGATGTCAGAGACCGAGAGAGAGATGCTTTGGTCTGATCAGGAATATATACGAGGAAGATAGCGATTAGCGAGAGAGTAAATGGTAAGAAACATCAAAAAGGGACTCCAGACAAATTTCCATCTCCTGTAAGCAAGAACACAGAATCGGTTCGTGTAACGAATCACATAATGCAGAATCTAACCTGCGGGGACCACATACCCAACTTTTTCTATCGTTTGCGCATGTTTTGACCGGTACGAGTGGCCTCAAAGAATCAAGAATAAGGTGGACCTAACCCGCGGGATGGAACATTCACTCCCACTTGAAAAAAGAGAGCTGTTACGGGTCCGAGTTAGATGGCTCTCGTTTTTGCGGTTTCTGGGGCCCACATCCTGTGTCCGGACCCCACATTTGTATTCCAAAATATTTTTGAAAATTAGAGCGGACCCCGCATTCGTATTCCAAAATATTTTTGAAAATTAGAGCGGACCCCGCATTCGTATTCCAAAACATTTTTACATTTTATCCCTTATGAGAGCTTAAAATTTGTTTGCATTTGTCACTTTCCGACGTTCTTAATTTTCCGAATTAATGACGTAGCGAGCGATTTGCTGCTGAGCTAACTCGATTTTTGTGTACGGAGACGAAATAAAACCCCACTGAATAAGATTGATGAAGTTAATATTACAAAATCTCCTACAAGTGACCTCAAGTTTTCCAAAAATTTAATTAGCATAAAGAAGCAGTTCCAAAATTAATATCCTTAAAACTATAATTGATTCCTCATTTCGATTTTTTTTTTAAAATTTAATGATCATTGATTATCTTATGTATACAATTTGTACTAACTAATCTTAAGGTAACTATTGATAATAATGTAGACAAAAGTCGTATCATGATGAAGCGAGTATTGATTTAATTATATATGTGATGATGTCAATAGAAAATTTTGATAGATATATAATGACATAGAATGTCTGATATTAGTAAAAATGATACTTTTCTTTTAATTTTAATTTCACATCTCTAACAAGTTCATATGCAAAGCTTCTTGTGTATTGGACTTTAAACATCAAATAAGCAATTATTTAAACTGAAAAGACTATTATTATATCTCGGATGCACACTTAATGTGCATAAATAGTAACACATCATATCACTTGTAATTTCTTATGTATCGGACTTTAAACATTAAATAAACATTTATTTGAACTGAAGTACACAATACACTATTATTGTCTCGGATGCCTGCTCAATATGCATAAATAGTAACACCTAAAAACATTATGAAATTAATCCCTTTCAATAGTTATGACATAATTTTAAAACTGTTGTTATGAAAATTTTATAGCTATTGAACAAATTTATGTCATGATATATTAAGAAAATTATTTTCTTCATTCATTTCAATATTAATATCAGTTTTTATAATTTCAATATTAATATATAATAAAATAGATGATACTAGTGTGAATTCATGTAATGACAAGAATCAATTTGATTCAAATTAAAATTTTGAAGTACTAAATTTGAAATAATTATGATTTAGGGACCAACATAGAAATAAGATGACACCTACCAGTCGCATACTTTTGCCATTGGGATTCGTTGTATTGAGTCCGAATAGACCATGCTGATCCACTTGCAGTGGGGTTTAGCCCGAACTAGTCAATGTGACCGTTTAATTGGGTAAAGATTTTAACAGAACAATTTAGCTTCATGCAGCACACAAACCATATACAGTGCTGTTTCGATTCTAAAGTTCATGCGCTGCATGAAGCCAAAACTACTCTGTTAAAATAGTTACCCATTTAATCATCTTTCTCTTTTCTCTTTTCTCTTTTTTGTTTCTGTTGACTCTTCTACGGCGGCACACAGTGATGTGATCTCTCTCACAACACAAATCTGAGAAGTCAATTTCAGATGGCTCTGCCGTATTATCTCTGATGATGTAAAATATAATATATCTGTTTGTCTGGATTATGTGGCGATTGGCGAAACATTATGTGATCTGACCGTTCAGTTATAATGGACGGTTAAAAACTATCATGAAATCTCTGATTAAATCTGCTCAATTTTATAATGGACGGTTTAGTAAGAATGAATCAAGTCTTCTAATTTAAATATCGGCTAAAATTTTTAGACCAAAAATCGGTTCAGATAATCGCTTTATTATGTGATAAAGTCTTCTTTTTCCTTTTACATATTTATTTATTCTTATCCAGTAAAATAATAAAATATTATTGAAAAATATAAAATTTAGTAATCAAGTAGACCGCCACAATTGCTCTAGATTTTTAAAATTACAATTAGACCTATAAAACTAAAGAGAGAATTGTTGTATTTTTTTCTCCATCAAAACTCTCAATTTTTTTATTTCTCCATTTTAAATTGGAAGTAATTGTTTTCATACATATCAAAAACTTCAAAAATATTTAATTTTCCCATCAAGACTTATAATTGTTTATTATTCCACTAAAAACAAACAATCTTTCTCATTTTCCTTTTTTTTAATCTAATTTTAAACTTTTATTTGAGCTTATTATTGCTCTTTTTATTTTAAGAGGAAATGTTCTTCAAACGAGCATATTTTTAATGTCCAACACGTTTTTTATTTTTAAATTTTGATGAAAAAATTAAATATTTAGAAATTTTCAAATATATCATGCTTCATAAAAAAATCGCCGTATAATAGCACAACCATGTTATCATTAATGTCGTTTACATAGCACAACCACTAAGGTGATGATATTGACACAATAATTTATTTTATTAACACAACAACTTCAAATTTTTTACTTATATGGACAAATTTGTCCTTACTTAAAATTCTCTCTAGATACCATATCTTTTCTAGGATAGTGTTTTCTTTATATTAAAGATCACTGATTATTTTTATTTATTTCCATAACTAAATATCTAGTAAATTTTTTAGGAGAATGTTTCAAATTTGAGAAGTATAATAACAAAAAATTAAGCAATCTTTTTTTTGCAGCAAAAAAGAATAGAATAAAACAAACTTTCTTTTTAGTGACTTTAGTTGAATTTATATCATTAAATACTTCATTTCATGCATCGCAATTTGTTTTTTTTTTCTAACTTTTATTGAAATGATTGCTTAAAAACTTTACATTGTTGAGTTTCAAAAAAGAGTACAAACTACATTCATATATATTTATCATAATTCAATAAAAGAATACTAGAAATTTCATTAATTGAAAATACACTTCATACTGACACAAAAGTATTATCTAACAAAATTGTTTAACGGAATAATTTTTTATATCAGTAAAGAATGAATTTTTTGATTTATTATTTTCTATTCTTTGAAATTAAAATGTTTTATAGGTAAGTTTAAGTTATGAAAATAATTAACATATAGCCATTAATATGAATAAATAAAAATATTTGTATCTAACGGGTTAACAATCCCTAAACAATTTACATATATAACGAAAGTTAAAATCATTGATGTAGAACCTCTGATGTGTGGGTTATTCCTTTTTTGTTATTATTTCAAATTAGATGAAGATCTAATAATGAATTATATATAGTAACTAATAAATGGTCCTTGTGATAAAAGATTGCATAATCACCGGGACCAAAAATAACATTTGAAAGGAAATATATATAGAGAGCAAAAACGTCTATAAATTTTGAAAATTTTAAGTTGTTGTGTTAAAATAAAAAGTTATTGTGTTAGTATCAACACCCCAACCACTACAATCATTTGTGAATTAATTAAGTTCATAAATGCCATCAAGACTCATTATTTAATGATGGCATTGTGGACCATTTTTTTTATTCCCGGTATAGTAACTTTTGACTTTCAATTGTGAATTCAAGTCTTTTGTTGGATTTAATTCTTTGTTTGGCTCAACTTGAAGATCCATATAAATCAAATAAAGTGGTCAACCAAACCGTGGAACCTTGTTTCAGAATTTATATTGAGAAGTCAAAAGTTTCAATTTGAAACTGGTATTTGGTTAAACGCGGTTGAGATGTGTTTTTAAAGTTTATAAAGCTATAAATAAACAATATGCAATATTTTCTCCTTTGGTATACACGCGGTTGACCGATATTTTTATTAATACCAAAAAAAAAAAAACAAATTATCAAATCTGCCTCCACTCCAAACTTATTTTTAAATATACTCCAACCGCCCGCCTGTTGGGTGGTCCAGATCCAGAGCAGACCGCCCAGCCACTGGGCGGTCCACTACCCATAGCTGATCGCCCAGGGAACGGGCGGTCCACTTTTTTTTTTTGTTTTTTTTGTTTTAAAGAGACTATGAACATCAAGATGCTGAATTCTAACGCTAAAAATTCGAATTTTGTTTTAAATATTAGTTAGATTACTTCTTTTAAGCATATTTATACTAAAATACGCTAAATTACTTAGAATTATGTTAAATTACGTTGAATTACACTAAATTACTTTAAATTACGCTAAATTACACTAAATTACATTAAATTACGGTAAAATACGGTAAATTATGCTAAATTACATATGAATAGGGACGATATCTTCACTGAAAAGGCGAAAAACGACGACGAAACTTCAAACGGTCATAAAACGGGGCTCGAGTGTCCGATTTCAGCAAATGACCACTTTTCGGAAAGCTTGAGAAAATATGCATGCGTCCGTGCTAGCAATGCCGGATTCCAAAATTCAGAATCGCCAAAAAACAAAGGGAAGACCCTCAAAACTTGAGTTGAAGTTTCCGATTAAGATTTTCATTTCTATTATTCAATCCAAGTAGTTTAGTAAATTAGTTACATAATGAACTTGTAGAATACCAATTTTTACTATTTTTGGAATTTTTTTACTATTTTTTATGATTCATGAAAGATGGCACAGAATTGGTCTACTTTAGCGTAATTTTGCGTAGTTTAGCGTATTTTAGCATAATTAGCGAAGTTATTGTTATTTAGCGTAATTTAGTGTAATTCAACGTAATTTAACATAATTTCAAGTAATTTAGTATAAATATGCTTAAAAGAAGTAATCTAACTACTATTTAAAACAAAATTCAAATATTTAGCGTTAGAATTCAGCATCTTGATGTTCATAGTCTCTTAAAAAAAAAAAAAAAGTGGACCGCCCGCTCCCTGGGCGGTCAGCTATGGGTAGTGGACCACCCAGTGGCTGGGCGGTCTGCTCTGGATCTGGACCGCCCAGCAGGCGGGCGGTTGGGGTAGATTTAAAAATAAGTTTGGGGTGGAGGCAGATTTGATAATTTGTTTTCTTTGGAGTATTAATAAAAATATCGGCGCGGTTGACATGTTCTTCTAGAATTCCTATAACGGATTTAAAACCAATTAAATGTTTTCGTAAATTATTTTTCTGATTAATTTAATGTTGAATCAGCCAAAATTACTAAATTATTCATGCAAAAAGGCCGTAGGTTTGAAATCCAACTTTTTATAAATATTAAACTTTTTGAAAACAAAATCTTCATCTTTCTCTCTCAAAAAAAATTATGATATATATAATTGGACCATGTATTTTCCGTACATTTGAAATAAATTATAAGGTTGTTTTTTCTAAGAACAATAATTCATATAGCATATTTTTTCCGGGCCAATTATCCTTTTTTTTTTACATAAGCAAATGCCTCTTTTTGTTATACTTTGATTTTTTTCAGTGTTCTAAATAGCGCGCTATAGCGCCGCTATAGCGTTTTTGGACCCTAAACGCTAAGCTATGGCATGAAAATACGCTAATTGCGCTACGGCCGCTATAGCGCATAGCGTGTAGCGCGCTATTTGCGCGCTATGCATATTGGGCTTTTTTAGACAATTTATATGGGCTTAAATAAAGATCCATAAAATTTATTTTGTATAGAAAAAAAAAATAGAATGAATCATGATGCTTAAGATATTTTGTATAGAAAAAGATCGATAGTTTATGATATTATTATGGATATTTTGAACCATGGACTTTTGTACTAGTTCAATATGAATATTATAATTTCTTAATTAATTTGGTGTTATTTATTGTTCTATGAAACTTTAGATAATGTTAATGTATAGTACAAATATATAATATAATTTTTGTAAAAAAAAAACGCTATTTGGAATAGCTTCCGCTATAGCTACGCTATTCGCTATAGTTTTTTTTGTAGCCTTCCCGCTATGACGCTATAAACGCTATTTACAACATTGATTTTTTTTATATGACAAATATCCATTGAATATTACAAATATGGATAAAACATATTGTTCTGCTGACAATGATTGATCAATAATCAATAGCACTTATCACCTGTATATAAGTATATAACTACTCCATGGTATTAAACTATTAATTATAAATATTGAATGGGTTCTCATTGACAAGTAGTTTGTCAATTGGGATTTTTTTTAAAAACAATAATTAAAATAATTAATTTTAAATAAACAACATGATTGCTACAAGATTTACAAAAACCATCAAAACCGAATTGTCAATTCGGTCCGAAGGCATTTTTTTCTTCGGACTGAATTGGCAATTCAGTCTGGTTGTTTTTCACCGGGTTATAGAAAGAATGCCACATAAAATAAAAAAACAGGCCAGACCAAATTGGCAATTCGGTCCAAGCTTCTTCTTTTTTTTTGTATAGAGACACTAAGAAGAGCAAAATAAAAAAATCTAACACTGAAAATTTGAATTTTTTTGTTTAAATTATTTGATAGATTACTTCTTTTGACATATAATTAGCATATTTATACTAAAATACGCTAAATTACTTGAAATTATGTTGAATTACACTAAATTACATTACATTACGCTAAAATACGGTAAATTACATATGAATAGGGACGATATCTTCACTAAAAAGGCGAAAAACGACGGCGAAACTTCAAACGGTCATAAAACGGCGCTCGAGTGTCCGATTTCAGCAAATGACCACTTTTCGGAAAGCTTGCAAAAATATGCATGCGTCCGTGCTAGCAATGCTGGATTCCAAAATTCAGAATCGCCAAAAAACAAAGGGAAGAGCCTCAAAACTTGAGTTGAAGTTTCCGATTAAGATTTTCATTTCTATTATTCAATCCAAGTAGCTCAGTAAATTAGTTACATAATGAACTTGTAGAATACCAATTTTTACTATTTTTGGAATTTTTTTACTATTTTTTATGATTCATGAAAGATGGCACAGAATCGGTCTACTTTAGCGTAATTTACCGTAATATAGTGTAATTCAACATAATTTATCGTAATCAGTCTACTTTAGCGTAATTTAGTGTAATTCAACATAATTTATCGTAATATAGTGTAATTCAACATAATTTCAAGTAATTTAGTGTGTTTTAGTATAAATATGCTAATTATAAATCAAAAGAAGTAATCTAATAAATAATTTAAACAAAAAATTTAAATTTTCAATGTTAGATTTCTTTAATTTTGCTCTTCTTAGTGTCTCTTAAAAAAAAAAAAAAACCTGGACCGAATTGCCAATTCGGGCAATTCGGTTCAGGTTGAAAAAAGCCTCCACACAAAATGCAACACAGTTTTATTGTGAAATTGAGCTGGACCGAATTGCCAATTCGGTCCGAAGAAAAAAATGCCATCGGACCGAATTGGCAATTCGGTTCTGATAATTTTTGTAAATCTTGTAGCAATCATGTTGTTTATTTAAAATTAATTATTTTAATTATTGTTTTTAAAAAAAGTCCTGTCAATTGTCATGATGGAACTTCATATGTGAATTGATCTTTTATTTTCTCACCCATTACAGTGTGGACAAAATATATTTTTTATATTCTTTCTTTTTCAACATATACATCATCAAAAAGTAAAGAAATAAAGTGGAACCTGTTAGGTTAGACTTGAAAAGATTTTACGCGCCATGACATTAATAAAGTTGTATTGCAACAAAAACAAGAGAAAGAAACATTCATGTATGCCCAGTAAATAGTAAATTAGGGGTGTCAACGGATACGATACGGGTCGGGTGGAGGCATTTTTCATACCCGTATCCATTATGATAACGAAAAAAAATCTTTATCTTTATCCGTTTTTTCGAATACGGTACGGATTGAATAAACGAACAAAAAAATTCCATTGACATCTCGATTTTATGTTTTCTATAAAAAAAATTTCAAAACAAGAAAAAAATAGAAAATAATAATAATGAATACAACTAATTTGTATTATGAAAATTTAGTAAAATACAAAAATTTATTGTATCATATATTATCTTCATACAAATATATATCTATATATATAATTTTATTTTTAAAAATTATCTTGTAAGATAATAGGTAAGATAACGAAAAAAATCATAAGTTAACAAAAAAAAATCTTACTCTTATCCGTCTTTTCGAATACGATACGGATCAGGTAAACGGATAAAAGAATGTCATTGACACCTCTACAGTAAATCCTACAAATAGCATGTAATATATATTATCCTTAAAAATGTAAATAAATCAGTTGCTCCTAGTTCCATATATAAGGAACGTATTAACCGTGTCATTTTCTTAATTACAGGGACTAAACAATTCAGATATTATTTGTTTGTATTCAAATATTTAAATGATACATATAAGAATATAAATATTTTTTACCAGATATTAATATGGATACGATTCAATTTGGAAGCAGATATAAATTCAGATTAGTAACTGAATTATTTTAATATTCAAATATTTGTTATAGAAGTTCATATATCGCTTTAATTTGGACTTCATAGTTACCAACCCAATTAATTTTATATCTGATTTAGTCAATTCACCTACTCATATTGAATCATTTATTAAAAATTTAAAACAGAACTTTTTTTTTATACAATTTGACTAATAATAATGATGATAATTTACGATTATATTTTATTAATCAATAAATATTTTTTCTTATAAAAATATTATGTATCAATTACACGTACTTATAAGTGTCCTTTTTATATAAATATACGATCATATTATTTTATCAATTATTATTTGATCCATATTCATTTAATATTCAATTCATATATAATTAAAACTATTATGTATTTGAATAGACATGGTCTTGCATCTGCTTAGTAGTGGGCCCGCTGGCAGGGGTGGGACAGGCGGGAGCTTATGTGGATATAGTGTGCATTCATGATTTTATATTGATATTTATTGATTTCCTTCATAAAAGATAGGATCAGGTCAATAATAATAGTCTGAGAGGCTCTGACTTTTTTTTTTTTTTTTTTGCATCTTAACGCCCGTAGGCAATCTCTGACTATATATTTGCGGGTCTTGAATCATATTAAAATCTAAGTCAAAAATAAATTAATAATGCAATTCCTTCTCTCTTATCTACGATGCTTAAATTAGTAATCTAGAGAAGAAAAATAACTGAATTTTGAACTTAAGTTTTTGAAAACATGCACATTTTCGCTAGGGTTAGGTGAAAACGGAGCGAATAGTAGTAAAATTATATTCATATTTCTTTTTATTTTTCTGAATATGGATACGGATCGGATATCAACCGGATACAGATACGGATATGAATCAGATCGGATATTTATTAAAATAATTTTAAAAAATACCAAAGTTTATAATATTTATCTAATTTTAATGATGAATAACAATATTTTTTTCATAATATATATTTAAATATATGATATATATTTATTATTCGAATACAAATAATTAAAATGTTAAACCATATCAGTATCCATATCTACACAAATATTCGGATATTGAATATCGGAAATCCACGTCTAATTTTTCAAATTGAGCTTTAGTTGAGAGCGAGTATCCGGTGCATGAGCCACTACAGCAAACAAGACCATCAGCGACCGGAATTACGGTCGCTGATACATATGTCGCCGGTCGCAGATACCAATTCCGGTCGCAGAAAGCCAAATTTGGTCGCTGAAAGACCGGTCGCTGTAAGCCTTGTCGCTGATACTCTTCTGATGACGTCACCGGTCGCTGATAATACGTCACCCGGTCGCTGATACTGTTTTTGCGACCATTTTTTTTTGTCGCTGTTATTTTTTCTGACGTCAGAAAAAGGTATCTGCGACCAAAAAAACGGTCGCAGATAGTTAAAACCGGTCGCAGAAAGTCTTCTGTCAGGTTTTTGAAATTTTTTTTTATTATTTAAATTTACACCATTTAATAATTGGTACAACATAAACATCGATACATGCATACACATAATACAAGACATCGATACAATAGTAATTAAAATCCACAATTACAACCATTTACAATAGTAATTAAAAGTCAGTTTCGCTCGCCAAAACAAAATCCACTATATCTCAAAGTCAGTTTTAGCAAATTACAGAGAGATTCTAATGTATATATAAAAGACAAACCCACTGAAAGGGCGTAAAAACAGACTAATCTGGATCGTACATCTTAATGGGTAACTTGACTAATCTGGGCCGTCGGTAAAAGGATTTTCATGCAATTGAGTTCTCAGAAATAATTTTCTCCGGACTAAACAGAGCTGCCGCCCCCCTGCCACCCTCCGCATACTCCTAGAATCAGGCCCACATACATAACAATTTTAAATTTTACATTATCCAATTGATATTTATGAACCTATGGACACCCAAAAAAGAAAAGAGACCAACATTTTTATAATCAATTTGCAAGTTCACAATAATTTCATTTCCTTTTTATTTACTCACACATCCTCCAGTCCAGAAGTTGTAGAAATTGAAGCAACACAAGGAAACCAATATCTGCGCCTACCGTCTCTATGGCCATCATCAATCATGGCAAGTCCTTCCTATTAAATAAGCAGCATGGGGATCAAATTCATATTTTTCTACAACCTAACTTCTGACAACCACATTTTACAGAATCTGAGACATAACCAACACCTATTAAAGCATCATTTGTTTACATGATTTCATTTATGATTTGAGTAATTTTAACTTCAATCTTCTCATTTAAAAAAAGGTTAATTATGAATAGCACGATGATCACAGAGGAATGAATACACTGCCTACAAGTTGAACATAAACCAAACTAAAGGCCTAATAGAGGTTTCCCTTTGCTGGGCTGAGTCGGTAATTGCTAGCTCTTAAGTACCAAATCAGCACTCAGTAACAAAAAAAGTGCATAACTACATAAGTTACAGAATGATACTATTAAGTCTATAACTGCACAAATTAAACATTCACCAAAGTTCCAACAACAACTATGAAGCCTTTACCAAAATCCCACATAAACCAAAAATAAAAAGCAATAATACTAGAAGTTGTGAATACAAATTACCTGGTCTGAGATAAATGTCATCATCAGCTTTGACATAAAAGTCTGAATCATACAATGCATATGCAGCCTTGAAGAACGCTAACCTACAACACCAGATCAGATCAGCTATCTCCTTTTATAAACTCTTAACTGATTGTATGACATGCTGGATAAACTTGACTAAAACCAGTAAATTACAATTAGTTCTCCCGTAGTGTACGACATGCATATATTTTAGAAGATGCAAATCCAAATTAGAAGATGCAACAGTAAAGGGCAGTAGACAATCACTTTTAGTGGAAGATTGCATCAATTTAAAGATAAAGGTAAAAAAGATGAAAAGCATAAGACTATTAAAAGATAACTTTTAGTGCTCATGAAATTCTTGCATTCATACACGTCAAGCAAGATTTTGAAACAGTATATATCAAAGCAAGAAGTTAATAGCCTAAATTCCAAAACAGATACTAATATTTTATTCACTAAAGTATATAATGAGCACCAAAAAGTATATAATGAGAAAACAACATGTGGTCGGCTGTACATAAACGAGCACCAAAAAGTCATGCATATATAAATTTACAATGTCTAATAAAAGAATCATGGATTGAAGTTTCTACAAGTGACCTGATTGATCAAGAATCAGTACTTAGGGTGTAAGTGTCTTCAAATTCGGGCAATCAGAAATTCATGTTGAAGATGACACGGCAACCGAGGCGACCAGGCGACCCCAAGGCGACTGAAGGGCGATTTCCAGGCGACGAACTTCAACGCAATACTGAAGACCACACCAATGGAGACGATGGAGGAGAAGGCTGGCAGACTGTGAAACGACGACACAGAGGAGGAGTAAAACCCACGCGACCTACAGTGCAGCAGAGGAATCTCCATCACAAGAAAGGAGACCCGAAGCCCAAAACACGTTTCACCGAATTCAATAGGAATAAATGTTTTCGGTGCCTTTCTAGAGATCACAAAGTAGCTCACTGCAGGGAGCCGGTGCGCTGCCATAAATGTCTCCATTTGGGTCACTATTCCAACAAATGCCATATAAAACCATCACCCACCTTTCAACCTAAACCCCGAACCACAACCCACTCTTTCGTGCAACCAAACACTTCATACGCCCAGGTACTACAGCAACACCCAGAGATGAACGCCGAAATTCACGAAGATGACCTAGAGCCTTTTTGGGACGAAAGGCCGGAGGAGGAGGAAGTCTTCTTGCCACCACACACAAACCTCAGGCCGCAAAATCAATTCCTCAACAGATCCGCCTGGGTTGAACTCCAGATTGGTGTACACTCTCCAGCTTTCATTGAGGGGGTCAAGCGAACTCTGGCACACATCCATGGTGGTCTCATCTCCTCCTACCGTATCGAGAGGGTGAAGCGCAACAAACACCTGGTCATATTCCAAGATGAACAACTACGGGATGCGGCGGTCCAAGAAAGACCATACGCGATCCCGGCGCTTGGTGCTCAGTTTACCCTCTTCGCTTGGCAACCGACAGATGGGTTTCAGCACCTCCCACCGCGCTACGAAGCCTGGGTTCGGTTGATGGACGTCCCGCTCCAAATGTGGAACACCGAACAGATAACCCGACTCACCGCCAGGTTGGGGACCATCATGAACATTATGCCTCATGGACTAGAGGCTCATCAGCTGGAGCACATTACGGTCCACCTGGCCACCCGCCACCCTAGGCACCTACCAAAGTGGCTTAAGATACGGATGGGAGACTTTGGAAAACGAGTGAAGGTTAAGCTGCTGGCATGGGGGACTGAACAGGCTCCCACTTTCCCGTACCAACCACCTGCACAGCCAAGGCAGCCACCGGCCAGGAGAACGCAGCAACAACCACGAAGGCGCCCTCCTTCGCCAAACATTCACAGTTATTCGGGCCAGAGCAGCGAGGACTCTAACGCGCACCCATGGGCACATACGGGCGGACCGTATATCAGCCAGGCTAGTCTAAGGCCTCACAAGAAAAAGGGGATATGGGTGCCGAAGCCAAGGGTTATACCGGTGCAGCCCATTAACAAAGGGAAGGGCAAAGCATATGTTGACACAGAGATAGTACGTGCAAGGGACGATAGCAACAACAACGCGAGGATGGGAAAACCGCTCATGATATTGTCCAAACATGATCAAGAGGAGGCCACAAGGAAGAAAATAGAGAGGTTAGTCCGGGTCATGGCGCAACCGGACGAGGGTTTACATCACACCATTTCGGTCAAGGCGAGATCGTTGAGGAAGAAGAAGCAACAAACAACACCAAAGATCACATGGGAAATGGGCAAGGTCACAATATCGTTAGGATCAGCTGTGGCAGCACGCGTTCTGATGCACCCTGAACACACCCCTATCTCACGCCATACTTACATCAACTGCCTAGAGTCAACTCTGACATTCGGCAGTTCGTGCAGTACGATGAATAGGAGTAAGGGGGCTACAGTGCAACAGAAAATATCTGGGACAGAGCAACCATTAATGCTTCAACGGGTGGGAACCAGCTGGAATGTTATTCAAATTAAAGTCCCAACCAATCTATTCGGACCAGTACAAGCAGTGAGACCAATTGGCCCTCTATGCTCAATTTCTTTATTAGGCCCTTCTCCAATTGGGCCGTCCGAACCGATAATTGGGCCTGCAGACCCGAATATCTCACTTCGGTCTGAACTGCCGATTGGGCCTTCGCCAACTGGGCCCTCAAGCCCGACTGGACCCCCGGCGGTGCTAGGCTCTTGTGAGATAACAGCTGTGGTGGTGGGCTCATGCGAGATAGCAGCTGTGGTGAGCTCTTCTGAGCTGGCAGCACACCTTTCGGGTCCAGCAGAAGAACATCCTGCACCGCCGGGCTTCACAACAAAAAGAACACAAAAGAAACCAACAGCTGTGGAAGAGGCACGTCGCAGCCCGAGAATTAAAAGGAAAATGACGGGCCCATACATTCCCATGATGGATCGGGCCAAAAAGGTATTGGGTTATGAGGAGGCCAAGCCTAAGAAGAAGAAAATTATCAAGGCTAAACCAGCAGCAAAGGCGGACTTAACTACGCGCAAAGCCTTGACCCATTAACGGTCATACAGGCGGAACTAGTGGTGGCAGCGGCCGGAATAGAGATGGAGGACACTCTAGAGACAATGATCATCGAGGAGATGGAAGCGCGAAACACACATAACACAACAGACCACCCGCCGGGAATTCAAGGGGGTGACATGGCTGAAAGGAGCACCTGAGATGCTCGTTCACTGTCTTTTTAGTTCAGAGTTGTATCAGTTTTTATCATGTTATTTTTTCTTTCTTCTTCGGTAATGTTTTGGGTTCGGCAACCCCAGTGTGATAGAGGTCGGGGTACCGGTAGTTTGCAAGTATTGGGGCAAACAGTAGTGATTTATCAGTGGGTTAGGGCAAGTATTAGAGAAAGTATTCTATGTAGTTGGCAAGAATCAGGCCAAGTAGTGGGGCTTTACCGCTTTAGAAGTGTACTCAAGGTAGTAGCGCTTTTGTTGAGTATCTACTGTATTGGGGAGGATGCAGGCTCATGGCCGGTGTTGTACCATCTCCCTCTAAACAGTTTAATGCCAAGTTATTATGTTTTCACGTGGTGCTCAACCTTCTCATGAATTATCAATCCAAAATCAAGATATTGTCGTGGAACGTGAGGGGGTTGAATGATAGACACAAAAGAATTGCGGTAAGGCAAACATTGTTGCAAGAGAGACCGAGCATTGTATGCTTACAAGAAACCAAACTTGCTCAAATGGAGAGACACACCTCGAAAGAGATATGCGGCACACGATTAAGGCAAGTGAAGGTACTTAATGCTAATGGATCTAGAGGGGGCATTTTGGTAGCGTGGGCACCAAGAAGATTTGAAGAACTGGATACGGTTCTCAAAGAGTACACGATGACTATCAAATTAAAGAACAAGGAAGATCAACAAGTTTTCTATCTCACCGGAGTATACGGCCCAACCATGGGAGCATCCAGACAGAATTTCTTAGATGAACTACAAGCTTCAAAACCTAGCGACAACGCTCCGTGGATAGTATGTGGCGATTTCAACTTCACACTGCGACCGACCGATCGAAACAGACCAAGCACCAACACCTCACAGGACCATAGATGTACACAGTTCATATCAACACTTGGATTAATGGACTTACCGCTTCAAGGCCGCAAGTACACATGGGCTAGAACTAATGGACAGCACCGGGCTACCATGGCCAGACTGGACCGCTTCCTTATATCCACCGAATGGAACACGACATATCCGCAATCCCAGCAACAGGCCCTTCCGAACTCCAGTTCGGATCATTGTCCACTTTTGTACACAGCTTCAACACGACAGAACCGAACTAGTTTCTTCAGATTCGAAAATAACTGGTTACGGTCAGTAGAATTACGGGACTTAGTCGGTCATACTTGGCAGCAAACCCCAGTCGCACGAAACCCGGCAGAACTTCATGTTAAATTGGGGAGCCTCCAAAAAGAAATACAGAAATGGGCAAAGGGGACTTGGGGTATAACCAAAAAACAATTGGAGGTATGCAGAGAGTATATTGGATGGATAGACAAGGTAGTCGAGACAAGACAGATAACGGGGCTGGAAAGAGTAATACTCAAACTGACCAAAAAAAAATATGAACAACTATCCGTTACGCAGGAGGACAGATGGAAGCAACGGGCAAAAGTTAAGTGGGAAATGGAAGGAGACCGGGGGACAAGGTTCTTCCATCTGGTCGCCTCCAAAGCTAACAAGGAAAATACAATTCACAATATAGAGCATCAGGGGGTGTTGCACACAACGCAAAGATCAAAGGCAGATGCCTTCTTCCAATTTTTTGTGCAGCTGATGGGGACGACATCTGAACATATGCCGCGCACACACTGGAACAGTTTATATCCAAACAAAAGGGATTTACACCACACGACCAAGGAAATAGAAATTGAAGAAATACGGAGAGTAATATCTGAGTGGCCGAACAACAAGAGCCCGGGGCCCGATGGATTTACGGGGGAATTCTACAAGGCATTTTGTGATATCATGGCACCGGATTTACAGGAGGTATTCAAAACTATCATGAATAGGCATATGTCACTGTACCCCTTAAACTCTTCATATATTGTGCTGATCCCCAAGAAAAACAACCCTACAAAGCCGCAACACTACAGGCCAATAAGCTTGGTACACGCGATTCAAAGAATATTCTCTAAAATCTTATCCAACAGAATAAAGGAAGAGATTAAACACTTGGTCGACCCGGCGCAGACGGGGTTTGTGCAAGGTAGACAAATAACAGAGGGGTTTTTATATGCGCAACAAACTCTTCAACAAGCTGAACAACAAGGCATCCCAATGGCGATCTTCAAAGCCGATATACATAAAGCATTCGACACGGTCAGTTGGGAGTTTTTACTCGCGGTGCTCCACCATTTGGGGTTCCCGGCCAGTTGGACGGCTTGGATCCGAGAAGCGGTACTAAAGGGATCGTCACAAGTCATTATTAACGGACTGATTGGGCAAAAAATAGAATTGAAAAGAGGAGTTCGACAGGGGGATTCGCTATCACCCTTTTTGTTCATTATGGCAATGGACTTCCTCACACGTTGGCTATCAAAACTGGTACACACGGGCGCGTGGGTTCTGCCATACGGGGATATGAAGCCATGTCTGCTATACGCCGATGATGCTTTGATCTTTCTCAAACCGGAACTCCGATCGATACAAATGGTTAAAATTGTATTCACCGTCTTCAAACAAATCTCCGGACTCGCCATCAACTTTCAAAAGTCAGCCCTGGCAACGGTAAGGGTTCAAGCCGACCAAGCAACACAGTTAGCTTCACAATTGGCATGTCAGCTCACACAGCTGCCAATCACATACCTCGGACTACCGCTCTCGTCACGAAGGCTCAATAAGGAGGCATACCAGCCTTTGATCCAGAGGTTTCACACGAGACTTGAGGGCTGGGCGGCAAAGCATTTGTCCATTGCGGGACGATTGGTTTTAATTAATGGCGTGCTATCTTCACTGCCGGTTTACTATATGTCGTGCTTTAAGTTACCGATCTGGGTCATTGATCAAATAGACAAAGTCAGGCGGAACTTCCTCTGGCACGGTGTTTCATCTCAGAGGAAAATGCATTTGGCCAATTGGGAACTAGTTTGTACCCCGAAAAACCGGGGAGGCCTCGGAGTCATGGATCTTAAAGCATTCAATACGGCTCTATTGTTGAAATGGAACTGGAAGTGGGTGGCAACCAGTGACAGTTTACTTAAACCCATGTGGAGCCGCATGGTGATCACGGAAGACCTCATGCCTATAGCAATTCAAAAACTAACAATGGAATATCAACACTTTTGGTGCATATCTATAACATGGCAGATCGGAAATGGGGCAAACATCAGCTTCTGGCATCATCAATGGGGATTGGGAATCATGAGAACAAACTATGCGGAGCTATACTCATATGTGCAAAATAGCGAGCAAACGGTGGCGGAGGTGGTACGATCACCAATGATCCTGAGACAGCCTCTATCCGATACGGCGACCGAACAACTTCAGCAACTATCAGCCCACATCGCACAAATCCATACGCTAACAAATGCGGATGAACCAAGGTGGAGGTGGGCACCAAATGGGATATTTTCGGTGAAATCGGCTTACTGCGCAATCAAGAATAACCCAGCACCGGGGAATTACAGAATGAGAATTTGGGATCTCAAAGCACCGCCTCGATTCAAAGTCTTCGGGTGGCTAATGATTCTCAACAGAATATTAACAATTGACAATCTCCAGAAAAGAGGCATGACAATGGTCAATCGTTGCTATATGTGTGGGAGAAGCAATGAAACGGTGAGACACTTATTCTCAGAATGCACGGTTGCAATCCGTTTGCAAACAATCATGGCACAAAAATATCAGATAAGGCTCCCAAGAGGATACACACAGCCGGTGGTTAGCAAGATGTACACAACGAAAGAACGGTCTCTGTTCCTAATCGCTAATTTCATCATATGGAGAGAAAGGTGTGTTAGGGCTTTCCGGGAGACACAGAATACGATTCAGGACCTACTGGAACAGATAGACCTGCAGTGGCAATTTAGCTCGAGGCCGGCACGGCAAGGTGGGGCCACAAATGACGACAATTAAAGATTAAACAAATCAGAGCCGCGCGGATTATGAGATTTTTATAATCGTTTCTACAAGCTTTATTTCTTCTTTCATTTTGAACCTGAATGCTCCACTGGAGCTCCTTCTTAGTTTTATTTTTCAGTTTCCTTCAAAGATCAATTGCTTTGTAACATTGCTTATGTAACGAAACAATTATCAATAGAATAGAGGCTTGACCTCTGTTTTTCATCAAAAAAAAGTGTCTTCAAATTCTCAGTTAAGCCCAAAATTAAACCTCAATCTTGAGATGTAATAACAATTTAGCCCAACTAGACAGCAATTTAACCCAAATTTTGCAACCATAAACCCTAAAGGAATACAACATAGCAACCTAAATTAAAACCTAAAGCTTCTGATCTTTCCAGGATATTTGCAAAAAAATCACCTGCTTTGCTTAATTTCATATACCGTTCTTTAATTTGAATAAGGCGATAAGATCAAGCCTTTTATCTAAAAAGAATAAGGCAAAAAGAGATCATTTACCTGCATCTAAGTACAACTTGTACGGGAACCTCTCGATCTCTGTCATGCTTGTGGCTAGTCGAGTTTCCATCAGCCCATCTTAGATCAAGATTTCGTCTCTCTAATCGTGGTGTGTAGATCAGAGAAGGAGGAGTCGGTGCCACAGAAAACCCTAATCTCCTATTCGGAGTGGGAGTCGCTGCCATTGAATCTTAAACCTTCCTCTAAAATATGGAAACTAGAAAAATCAAAAACCCTAGAACAACGATCAATAGCCTAATCGTGAGAAAAGGAAAGCAAGAATTGATCATTTACCTGTATCAGTGTCACAAGTGGGGAACGAGAGTGGAGGGCGGAGAGAAAAGAGAGATGAGCGGAGAGAAGAGAGACAGAGAGAAAGGGAGCGGAGAGAAAGAGGAATGGGCGGAAAAGAGAAGGGTCGGAGGAGAAGAGAGCGGTGGCGCGGAGAAGAGAGGGATCTGGCGCTTTTTTTTTTTACCCCGAACTTTCAGCGACCGGTGTTTTCG
Source organism: Carex littledalei (assembly GCA_011114355.1). NCBI lineage: Eukaryota > Viridiplantae > Streptophyta > Magnoliopsida > Poales > Cyperaceae > Carex > Carex littledalei. The sequence continues at coordinate 9,553,276 of CM022089.1, read as the reverse complement.
CCGGTCGCTGAACCGGACGCTGAAATAATTGGTCGCCAATAATTTTCGTAAATTTTTATTTTATTTTAAAAAATAAGTTTCAGCGACCGGCGAAAACACCGGTCGCTGATACCGGTCGCAGATACACTTTTTTGTTGTAGTGAGCACAAGTGTACTCAGAAGTGGATTGGTGCCAAATTGTAAGGAGACGCATTATAAGAGAAAAAGAACACCACGAAAGATAGAAAGTGAAACTTAATTATTTTTAATCGCACATGGTGAAATTTATTACAATTTTCTTTCTCAAGTCCCAATCACACTTTACCTTCTCCAATGGTGAGCCAGTAACAAATTTAAGGCCTAGATGCTCCTCTGTTTTATCTGACTATATATCTTTATATTTGTAATAAGTGTGCTTCACAAATTCTATTTTTTCTTTCTTTGATTTTATTCACTGTGACTGTCGTCTGTCGCTGTCAAGATAATCATTTATTTGTCCTGTTATATGACCAATGAAAATAGTGATTCGTTCAAACTGGTAACTAATATATGTGTCATAAAATATTTTACGAGTATAAGTTGATTTTTATAGATTTTTTTTTAAATAAAGGAGATTGTTTCCACATTTTTTAATGCTACAAATTATGACAATCTTATCTTCATTAATAATTTAATCCATGCACAAATGAACTCAACTAGTTTTTGTTCTTTTTAGTCCCTGGCCTTAACAAATTGTCCTTAATATATAAAAATATTTGAAAGTTTTGTTGTTGTTGTTGTGCTGTGCATGTACTGTTCATGATATACATCATAATCAACGTTTTATATTTGTTACTTAAATATAAAGTTAATTTTGTAATATAAAAGTAAATTTGTTATAATTTGTGACTGGTAATACCAAAATGTGACACCAAAACGTTTATTTTCCTCCTTTTTTTTTGTTTTTCCCCAAATGATTGTTCTACAGTCTTACTATGGTGATGCTGCTCTGTGGTGTCTGTTTTCCTATGGTTATCTTTTGTTGGATTTAATTTGTTAAAAAGTAGTTCTTAGTTGCTTTTGATATTTTAAGTTGATTTGAACCTGGCTGTTATCATTTGGAACTATAATTGTGAAACAATAGGTATCAAGTGTGGTACCAGTGCTGCTGTGCACACTCTTCAACATTAATGATACTGGTCACTACTCACTAGTGGTTTTATTACTTCAAAAGAGAAAATAATAACCAAGACCAAATAAAGGGAAAAGAGAGCTACGCTTTCCCAACCAGAGTCCATACCCTCTGAGGTAACATACTATTTCTGTTTAGATCCGGACCGTCCAATCAGAATCCGGGTCAATCTGATTGGAGGTGGAATACACGGACTCCTTAATATTCGTGCAAATTCTGATTGGACGGTCCGGATCTAAACAGAAATATTATGTTATCTTATTAGGTGATATGAATTGTTTCCAACCTGCTGTTTTAAGTTGTCACGTTTCTGCCAAGGAAACATGGGGTCCGGATCCCCTGAAGTAACTCAATTTTTGGGTTTTGGATTGAGACCGTTCGATTCGAATTTGTCGTCGAAATCTGTGCACTCACTTCGGAGATGGATTTTCGCAGATTCGAATCGGACGGTCTCGATTGAAAACCCAAAGATTGGGTTACTTCACTGGATCCGAATTCGGAAACATGAGCATTCAAATCTTTCGTTAATATATATATATATTTCATTTTCTCGGTACATTACTACACTTGAGACAAATTTGCTTTCATCATTTGATGTATTGTTATACTTTACATGGTTAGTATATGTATGTTTTTTTTTTCTCTCTCATTTTTTCGCATGATATCTGAAGTATTAAGTTCATATTTTCTTTCCTGACAGCTGAAGTTATCGAAAGAAAAAAATATACATATTTTATTTGACTCATATCTATCCTTTAGAAAAGTGTAAGAACTCAAGTTTCTTTTTTCAAAATTAGTGGATTTAAATGCTAATTAACAATTTCATTAATAGAAAACGCATTTACAACGAGTCAAATTACTCTAATTTCTAGATCTAAACTCATTTATTCTCATTAATTTATCTAAATTACTCTCATCATCTAATCCTACTTATTTACACTCTTAAATACCATAATACCTCGTTCTTCATCTCTCTCCACAACCGAATCTGCTTTCGTCCGATAGCCGCCACGCTCTGACGGCCGAATCTACTCACCACTGTGTTTCGACACTCACCACCTCGCTCCGATGACCGGATCTACACACCGCCGCGCTCCGACGGCTGGATCTACTCACCGCCTCGCACCGATCGAAAATAGTAGAGACTCTACGCTCCGAGCTCCGACGATACCGCATTCTTAGCTCCGGTCGGCTCTGCTCGACTCTCTCCCTTCTCTCTCATTCTCTTTCCGCTCGAAAAGGTAGAGACGAGAGAGAGGGAAGAATATGACTGTGTCGGGTTAAGATCTAGAAGAAATAAAAGGTATGAAATGAAAAAAAATGGAAGAGCAAGAACCCAAGTTTCCCTTCTCTCTTATTCTCTTTCCGCTCTGACGGCCAGATCTACTCACCGCCTCGCACCGATCGAAAATAGTAGAGACTCTACGCTCCGAGCTCCGACGATACCGCATTCTTAGCTCCGGTCAGCTCCGCTCAACTCTCTCCCTTCTCTTTCATTCTCTTCCCGCTCGAGAAGGTAGAGACGAGAGAGAGGGAAGAATATGACTGTGTCGGGTTAAGATCTAGAAGAAATGAAAGGGATGAAATGAAAAAAATGGAAGAGCAAGAACCCAAGTTTCTATCCACAAAATTGTCCCGTGCCTTTAATTTGCATCGAGATTTGCATTTAGTATCAATCAAACAACTAAAATTAATCTTCTTTTTTTAACCAAAAGTATCAGAGCATAAATTATACAGTGTCTCATGCAATGAGCAATTAAAATGATAAATGATAAAAGAATACTATTATAATAGAACCAGATAGTAGTTTTACAAGTTAAAGAACCAGACGAAATAAATAACTCAAATTGCAAATTTTTAACTAAAACATGAAAGTTCTCACTAGTGTAGAATCAACAATCAATATCGGTAAAAAAAGACAGACATCAAGATCGGACCTGCGTGTGATCCTGATCCAGGCGTTATTGCTAGTACCACTAATTAGGATCATATCAGAATCGTTTCTTTATAAATGACCGATTTTGATAGTGATTTTCAAGGACGGCTTTTAAATTCATCCGATCCTGAAAGGTATTAGTATCACATATTTAATATATCCGATCTTGATGAGGCGATACTATTAGTACATTTTCTACTTGAGTCTGATACAGTCCACATTCGACAATCATTTTGTAATTTTTAGTACAATGTCGCTCTCTGCTTCATTCATTTTGCCACGTTAAATATTTTGGGCTTCTATTGTTTGTTTTGAGGGGATTTTGGGCTTCTATAAGCTCCCCTATCAGTAGCGCTTGACCTGGACAAGAAATTGAATCTGGGATTGTGGTACACATGGGCTCATATTGGATTTCCTAAAAAGCCCAGTAGCTACATGGGCTCATATTGGATTTTTTTCAACAAGTTCAAACCACCTATAAGCCCAATAGATAGCTTTTGTCGATTTTCCTACGCAATTTTCTATACTTGTGCTTTAAGATTAATAGATTATTATAGTTCTGCTAATGGTATATGTGAATTATGTCAAGTTCTTCCAGCACCGTGATCAAATTTGATTAATAGATTAGAATAATTTAGCATACATTTTATGATACATCCAACTCATACGGTACATTTGAAAAATATTATTCAAATTTAAAATAAAATATCATGTGTTTTAAATTATTTAGATATGATGTGTATCAAATTTTGAGTTAATTTAAAATTAATTTAACCATCCATCAAATAATTGTAATTTTTTTAGCAGTGAAGTTTTAATGGTTTTATGTTGAATGACCAATAAATTTTAAATTGACTCGATTAAATGCACGTCCAATCTAAATAATTGAGAATACACCTACAATTTAAATGTTTAATTTGAATAATATTTTCCAAATATAAGTACTATTAAAATTTAATGTATCATAAATGTTGGATGCATGCTAAAATTATTCCTAAGATAAAATACAAAAAGAAAATAATTATGCCCATCGGACCTACTTTGGTTCGATGGGCTTAATCACTGTCCGATTTGCAATAAGATGTGTGTGCTTCGCATTAAAATACATGCGTGTCTACTTCAATTTCTGTGCGCACAAAGTTTGATTCTGATTGGACGGTGTTGAAACTAATTGAACCAAAAAGTAGGTCTGATTCCGATCTCAAAAGAAAAAGATGAATAAAAAAATAAAAAACTTGAGTCTTATATCCACCCTTTCAAAACTTTTGATCAAGAGAACCTTCTTTTTGCTATCTTTATATTTATATACACGGTAAGTACTTCATTTGACATGCCTCAGCTTTACGCGGCCGGTTCCTTGGCCATGGATTCGCTATATCTTCTATTTTTTCCCATGTGATTTCCCCTTCTTTTGTATTCACATCAGGTGCACATTGATCCAACGTGGTCAAGAAAGAGAGATGCAACCAGAATATCCTTTTGTTTTTCACAGATTTGTTTGACTGGTTTTCTCCTTTTTACCAGTTCTACATCACACGCCAATTCCCTCATCGATCCCTAGTGATTCGTATGGATATAATTAGAGATGCTTTCATCCTCTCTTTTAAATCATTGATCGGTTGGGAATGCCGATATCTTTTAACTTTCTTATAGGAATATATAGGTACGAACAGAGATCTTAAATTTTACTTTTGTTTATGCTTGTTATTGACCACTGAAACTAAATATACCAGTAGTATATAGCTTATTCAAGTTGTATCGGTTGTTGCTGGTACAGAAATGTCTTGTACCGTACCAATTATTGAAATAGTTTCTATTATTCGATAGTAGTCTGATAAAGTTTATTAATTACTTTTTATTTATGCACCAAATACACACCAGTAGGCAGTGTAGCTTTTTGCAAGTTGTACCAGTTGTTGCTGGTACAGAAATATATTGTACAGTACCAATTATTCAAAGAGTTTCTATTATTGGATAGTAGTCTGACAAAGTTTTGAGAAGGCTACATTGTGATTTCTCCACTAGATAGGTAGTTAACCATAGAATCCAACTAAACATATAATACAACAGAAGGAGAGGTCAAAATAAACAATGGTCTCATACAATGCATCATGTGAATTATAAGCACAACTAATCTAAGTTGTGGTCATCACTCTTTTCGTCATCAAGTCTAATTTTAGTTTTACATTTCGAATGAGGTAATGGTAATATGCATATTACGGCTCGACTCGTGCTATGAATTCATATCTCAATTTTTAAAGTTTAATTGTCAATCCAAACAGTTAAACATGTTCTTCATATGAAAATGTACTTGCTGATCAAATTTTATATTTTTTTATTTTTTACTATTTTTTAGATAAGTAGAAATCACTTCATCTAAAAATTCTGGACCATCCGAAAGTGGTGATTTCCTACCTATCTAAAAAGATAGTAAAAATATCTAAAAAATTGTAAAATTTGGTCTCCAAATACATTTTCATATGGTAATCATGTTTAACAGTTGAATCAACTGATTAAACTTTGAACATAGAGATATGAATCCATAGTACGGATCATTCTGTAATATGCATATTACCATAACCTCATTTTTACATTTTTTTTATTTTCTATAGAAGTTTCTATAGATGCCTGTAGTGGTTTGATTAAACCAGTGTTAAATTGTGGGGCTCAGAATGTAAAGGCCCAACCACCAAAAATATAAAAAAGTACTAATAAGGGATTATAATTTAGAAGTTCGGTTATATGGTTAAAGCAAAAGGTCACTTTCTTTCTCTTTATAGACAAATGGTTGAAAATGAATCTTTCAAGTTGGGTGCACTGTTTAGGATATTCCATTCAGATAGAGAGATAAAAAGATGGATAGATATGTAGATAGATGCCAAGGCTAAGCTCTAAATTCTCCACAAATTGTTAACACATAAAAGACACTCTCAAACATGATCAGCCACAGCCATTAATGTAAAGTAAATTCATCTTTTGTGATAAATCTCACAATTATGAAAGAACAGAAATGATATTTAGTGAGATCAAGTTATTTGTAGTCCCCTCCAATTAGGAGTGTCAATGTTTCATGCCAATTTGTGATTGATTTTGACACGACATCTTTAGTGAAGGCATGGTTTGATTTTTAGCCCAAGCACTCTTTCTAATTGCGGTTCAAGTATAATTTACATCAACTGATACATCCAATAATTTCAAGGAACACCATTAGTTCTTGATGGTCTTCTGCATATATGTACATAAATATTTATTCAAGGGAGAAACTGATATATTATGAGAGAAGTTCAATAATATATAGTAATGATCCAAGGGCATGTTAGTATAAGGTAGATAATGTTGACAACGATTCTTCAAATCAATTTAAGTAAGATTAAAAATCATAAAATAAATTTATATATATGTTTATTGGACACATAGATAGTCTAAAAAATAAAAAATGTATAGAATTTGAATATCTTTGATAATGCATCAAGGACTATTATTTTCATATCATTGAATCTTTAAATCACTTCATATATAATAAACATATACTGAATATCATTATTCTTACAAAAACATATTATTTGCATGACATTAATCATTCCTATAACATGTTAGATTATAAATTTAAATTTTATATTTGAAAATTATTAAAATAAGTGATGTTGATCTGGAAAATATCAAAGCATATCAAGGACTATGATGAGAAATGAGCACTTGGGCTAAAAATCAAAGCATACCTTTACTAAAGATACCGTGTCGAAATCATACACAAGTTGGCAGAAAACTTTAATATTCCTAATTGTAGGGAACTGCAAATAGCCGATATTTTTATTAAAACCTCCAAAGAAAAACAAATTATCAAATTTGCTCCCACTCCAAACTTATTTTTATTTCTACCCTAACCGCCCGTGGGCTGGGCGGTCCAGTTTCCATAGCTGACCGCCCAGCAGCTGGGCGGTCCGCTAGTGTTTTTTTTTTTTTTTTTTTTAAGAGAGAGACAATATGAATACAAGATGCTGAATTCTTAACGCTAAAAATTCAATTTTTTTTGTAAATATTAGTTAGATTACTTCTTTTAAGCATATTTATACTAAAATACGCTAAATTACTTGGAATTATGTTAAATTACGTTGAGTTACACTATATTAAGTTAAATTACACTAAATTACATTACATTACGCTAAAATACGGTAAATTACATATGAATAGGGACGATATATCTTCACTAAAAAGGCGAAAAACGACGACGAAACTTCAAACGGTCATAAAACGGCGCTCGAGTAATTTCAAGTAATTTAGAATACCTTTCCTATGTTCAAGTAATTTACAATTTAGTGTATTTCGGAGTAATTTATGTTAAATTTAGTGTAAATTACTTGAACATAGGAACATAGGAAAGGTATTCTAAATTACTTGAAATTATGTTAAATTACGTTGAGTTACACTAAATTACTTTAAATTACACTAAATAACAATAACTTCGCTAATTATGCTGAAATACAGTAAATTATGCTAAACTACACAAAATTACGCTAAAATAGACCGATTCTGTGCCATCTTTCACGAATCATAAAAAATAGTAAAAAAATTCCGAAAATAGTAAAAATTGGTATTCTTCAATTTCATTATGTAACTAATTTACTGAGCTACTTGGATTGAATAATAGAAATGAAAATCTTAATCGGAAACTTCAACTCAAGTTTTGAGGCTCTTCCCTTAGTTTTTTGGCGATTCTGAATTTCAAAATCCAGCATGACTAGCACATACGCATGCGCATTTTCTCAAGCTTTCCGAAAAGTGGTCGTTTGCTAAAATCGGACACTCGAGCGCCGTTTTATGACCGTTTGAAGTTTCGCCGTTGTTTTTCGCCTTTTCAGTGAAAACTATCCTCCCTATTCATTTGTAATTTACCGTATTTTAGCGTAATGTAATGTAATTTAGTGTAATTTAACTTAATATAGTGTAACTCAACATAATTTAACATAATTCCAAGTAATTTAGCGTATTTTAGTATAAATATGCTTAAAAGAAGTAATATAACTAATATTTGCAAAAAAAAATTGAATTTTTAGCGTTAAGAATTCAGCATCTTGATATTCATATTGTCTCTCTAAAAAAAAAAAAAAAAAACACTAGCGGACCGCCCAGCTGCTGGGCGGTCAGCTATGGAAACTGGACCGCCCAGCCACTGGGTGGTCAGATATGCATAATGGACCGCCCAGCTGCTGGGCGGTCAGGTGGGAAAAGTGGACCGCCCAGCCCACGGGCGGTTAGGGTAGAAATAAAAATAAGTTTGGGGTGGGAGCAGATTTGATAATTTGTTTTTTTTTTTGGGGTTTTAATAAAAATATCGGCTGCAAATAGTTGATCGATACTTGTAATTATAAGAGTTTGGTCATAATGTGAGAGGAATGATTTTCATGGAAAATATTATATTTCATGAATAACAAAATTCATATAATTATTCTTGTTTTTACAAATAATAATAAAATAATGTTAAACAAGTATGTATTCTCGATGTGAAATAATATGTATAGGTTGTGAATTGTGATTGTCACAAATTTGTTTCATCGGAATTATTCATTTTATACTCAATTTAATACATACCAACTAATATTAAGATTTAAAAGCGTAATTGTAACAAATTGGAGACTTTAGGGTGGTGATTGTCACAAATAAAAATAAAATAAAAGGAAAGGATCAATGCATAGCAAATTAAAGGTAACTTTTCCTATGCAAGCGTCCTAGATTATGATTTCTTAGGTTTACTATAATTTATATCAGATATACTAACAGAACCTAGTTCTAATTCTATAATACCTGAGGCACAAAATTCTGGATCCGTATCCTCCCAGGTATCTGACTCAAGCAAATTGAAACGGACGGCTCAGATTAATTCTATTTGAGCCAAACTCAATCCGGTGCCTATGGAGACTGTAGGGGGTCTGTTTTGAGATTCATGTCATGTTAAAAGAACCATCCGATCATAATTTGTTTGAGTCAGATAACCTGAGGTGATGTGAATTCCAAAATTCTAGTCTTACAAGTTAGTTTATCACCTACTTAACCTTTCGGCGGGGATAAATTTTTTGTACAACTTGTCTCCGGATGATCTGAATAAAAAACATTTACGGACAAATTACAAAGGTCACCTTTCACCAACAAAATTTTATTTTTACTAAAGCTGTTCTTTTAATCATTTCAATTTTTCTTTCCAATACAGAGAAAAATAAATAAAAGGTACTAGAGGTCGGCACACCTAGTACTGAAATCTGAAGATCAATTGCAATGTAGGTATTCTGTTACAAATTTCATAGAACATTCTCTGTCACAACTAACTGAGAAGATGGTCCCACTAGTTTTATTATTCACAAAGTTTGCTTGAGAGAAGTGATGGGACCCACATGTTACTGAGCTGTAACAAATTAAGTTAATTACAACTATGTAATAATTGTGCAAGTACAATGCATGGGGAACATAAAGAACCAATGCCTCAATAAAGGGAAAGATAAGCTTCAAATCTCAATGATATAATTAAGCCCCCTAGTTTTGGGCTAGCAGCCAAAACATAGTTGGATACACTCATTTCATGGCTAAGGTTGAAGCAAATCCAACAAGCAAAGTACAATGCCAACTATACAATCTCTCTTTTTTTCTACAGCATCTCTCTTTGGAACATAGCATAAATCAGAAATAGGAACTCCCCCACACAATAATTGTACTGTCAGTCTCTTACCGCACCTGGTAACATTCCCCAGGATTTACACACATAATTTTCAGGTTTCTGATATATACAGATAGCTAGAAGGTAGGGATGAAAACGGTATGGATAATATCCGATCCGTATTCGATCCGTATTTGAAAAATTAGATGTAGATATCCGATATCCAAATATCCGTGTAGATATGGATACTGATATGGTTTTACGTTTCAATTATATATATCATATATTTTAATATATTATGAAAAAATATTGTTATTCACCATTAAAATTAGATAAATATTATGAAGTTTGGTATTTTTTAATATTATTTTAATAACTATCCGATTCGATCTATATTCATATCTGTATCCGGCTGATATTAGATCCGTATCCGTATCCGGAAAATAAAAAAGATATAGATATGGTTTTACCATTATCCGCTCCGTTTTCACGCCCGCTAGAAGGTGTAGATTTTTGGGTTGATTTAACTGTGCTGCGTATATCATTTTCTTGCTTGAATAGGTGTTGGAGGTTTGGGTCTGCCAATTGTAAACCCTAATTCAAATAAGTGACAAGGTCAATTATAGCAAGGAGACATGTATTACAGCCAGGCCCGTGAATTTGTCTGTACAACTACGGTCTACGGCTTAGAATCTCACTTTAGAGGTTAGTGCGGTTCTTTGTGGTCTGAATTTAACACAAAGTACAAACATGGGACAGCACAAAAGCTATTGTCTTTATTGATATTTATGGACTTAATTTTTTATGTCACTACTAACTAATACAATTCATTACACATGCATGCCTGCGTGCATTCACATAAAGAAGAAGATCTAGAATTTTTTTTATTTATTTACAGAGATCAACTATGTATATGGCTATTAATTTAGTACTAGCAGTTATCATTTTATAAGTATGTAGTCAAATAAAAAACTTCCACAGAAAATATGGAGGTCAAATTACACATATATAGTAAAATTTTCTCAAATTACAATAAAAGATGATACAAATAACTAAAATTTGAATATAAATGGGGCCAATTGAATCCCGTTAATTGTTTCTATATATACATATAAATCCGCCTTTATTCGTACATATGTATGTATATATTTACTTATATATTTTATGTGTTGCACATTAATTCAAGTTGTAGGATCATACAAGATATATAAATATTATATATATTTTATACCATTCTCTTGTTTCAAAATCCTCATGTTTATTATATTATATATAGGTATATATCATATCAATATGAGCCATAATTAAAATTAAAGAAACAACAAAATAAAGAGTTGAGTAATCTTATCTTGTGACACTATTTTACAAGTGAAAATAGGGTAGAATAATTAAGCATTTCTTCGATCTTTTTTTATTAATTTGCTCAACTTGTTGCTCCTTTAAATATCATGAAGAATATTACTGACATATTTTTTGTACTTGCTCCTTTTTTTAGGATCAAAGCAATCTTGTTATGTATCCTGGCATCTTAAATACTAATTATTTTAACTATATAAATTGAACTAATTAATCTATATAATTAAACATTATTTATATATAATATAGGAGCAAAGCTAAGATGTGATGTGCTCACCAAGAGGGTTTGGTGAGCACAACTCCAAAAATATATCGGATCAACTTCAAACGGCGAATCCAAACCGTTGAAATTCATGTACTTTATGAGTGATGCATGTTCATGCAAAATTTTAAAAGTTTCGAATTTATTTGCTACAAGATCAAGCGGTCAAAGAAATGATGAAAAATAAATATATAAAACAACTTATAAAATGTTCATTTCTTTGACCGCTTGATCTTGTAGCAAATAAATTTGAAACTTTCAAAATTTTGCATGTACATGCATCACTCATGAAGTACAAGGATTTCAACGGTTTAGATTCGTCGTTTGAAGCCGATCTGATATACTTTTGGAGTTGTGCTCACCAATCTCTCTTGGTGAGCACATCACACCCTAGCTTTGCTCATAATATAGAGTCCGGCTAATGTCATAACGTTATAATTTTAGCCTAAGTTATAATGAGTCGGCTTTAGTGATTTTAAAGTCCGAACAATTGATCCAAACTGCTCAAAATGTTCTCCATATTAAAATGTGCTTAGAGACCAAATTTTATATTTTTTTTGAAATTTTTTACTATTTTTTTAGATATGTACAAAATCATTGTTTTCAGATAATTATGGACCATCCAAAACGGTGATTTTGTACCTATCTAAAAGAATAGTTAAAAAATTCCAAAAAATATAAAATTTGATCTCCAAGCACATTATAATATGGAGATCATGTTGGACGGTTCGGATCAATTGTTCAGATTTTGAAATTGCAAAAGCCAACTCGTTATAACTTAGGCTGAAATTATAACGTTATGACATTAGCCGGACTCTATATATATATATATATATATATATATATAGAGTATGGCTAACATGCTTCCACTAGAACTTCGGCCTCGTGCTTCCGGGGGCATATCTTAGTGTTTGATGTTCAAACAACAAATTCAAACCGTTAGATGTTCAATCTATATTAAAATGTACTTGGAGACCAAATTTTACATTTTTTTGAAATTTTTTTACTATTTATTAAGCCACTTTGAAAATTCCAGATCCGGGTGAACAGTAAAAACAGTCTGGACCATATGATCTGGAATTTTCAAAGTGACTTAATAAATAGTAAAAAAAATCCAAAAAATGTAAAATTTGGTCTCCAAGTACATTTTAATATAGATTGAACATCTAACGGTTTGAATTTTTTGTTTGAACACCAAACACTAAGATATGCCCCCGGAAGCACGAGGCCGAAGTTCTAGTGGAAGCACATTAGCCATACTCTATATATATATATATATATACATATATATATACATATATACATATATATATATATATATATATATATATATATATATATATATATACATATATATATATATATACATATAGATAGAGAGAGAGGGGGGGTTGGCTAAGATCAAAATGGTAGTTCCTGAGCCTTGGTGCTACCAATTCATTTTTTCGGTTTTCAAAGTTCAAATTGTCAATCTGAAGTGCTCAATATGTTCTCCATATTAAAATGTGCTTGGGACAAAATTTTACATTTTTTGGAACTTTTTTTTACTATTTTTTTATGGATTTTTGAAAATCACTCTTTTTCAGATTTGTATTTATTTATTTTTATTATTCAAAACGGTGATTTTAAAAAATCCACAAAAATAGTAAAAGAAATTCAAAAAAAAAATGTAAAATTTGGTCTCCAAGCACATTTTAATATGGAGAACACATTGAGTACTTCAGATCGACTATTTAAACTTTGTAACCGTAAAAACAAATTGGTAGCACCAAGGCTCAAGAAGTACCATTTTGATCTTAGTCAACCTATATATATAAGTTGGGTAATATCAAAATGTTTGTTCCTAGGCTGTGGAACAAACGCTTCGATTTTTACATTTTCAAAGTTCAAACAGTCGATCCAAACCGTTCAATATTCAATCTATATTAAAATGTGTTTAGAGACCAAATTTTACATTTTTTGAATTTTTGTACTATATATTAAGTCATTTTTAAAATCGTTGTTTTCAATGATCCAATTTTTTTTCATTGTTTATTAAAATCAGCTATTTAAAAACTAACTTAATGATAAGCCTCAATTATAAATATACTTTCAGTTAGGGTTTTACCTCTAAAACTGTATCAAATTCCTTGTATTTTAGGTTAGTTTAGTATAAAATACACCAAAGAACCAAGTTACTGCCTTTGTCTTTTTTAATTTGTAGAAATCGAGCAAATGGAGCATAAACACAAGCTGGTGCGGGCTGCACAAAATAATTCATAAGAAAAATGAATTTCGGAATTAAATCAAGAAATCTCCAGCCGAGTCAGAGAGTTCTGCAGCATGTACAAGTGATTTTATGCGGGCCGCAGGAATTCTGTGTGGGCCGCACAAATCCTTTTTCCTTAGCGAATTCCAACCGACTTCCCATTTTGTGCGGACCGCACGGATTCTATGAAGGACTCACAGAGGCCGCAATAATGCCAATCTTGTCTTATTTCGCGATATCTTCTCAGATTTGCTGCCAGATTCTGGGGGATTGCTTCCCAAGGTACAAGAATTGCTATATATTGGCAGGGAGGCAGCAGGAGAAAACATCTTTTTACCTAGTTTTAATTCGACACATCTCTCTACATCTTTTCTATCTTCTCCAAGTGAATCAAGGCGATTTGAGCGAAGGATTGAAGATTTCTTGAGCGAGCAAAGTGAAGACAAGGGGCAGCGAGCAAGGAGATTGGTGTACTCTATTCTCTTTCTTGTTTTTCTCAGTTTTTTTATCATGTTTATTCTTGTATTTCTCTTGGATGTTAGCGCACCCATGAGAGGCCAGATTTCCTCTCTACGGGTTTAGGCTTTAAGAATGAACTTGTGTTATAATCTACCTTATTTGGATGATTTTCTTTATGATGATTGTTTGCTTGCATATTTGTTCTTGTCGATTTTATAATTCATGTGATTGTGTAATTTGTGTGCTTGTTAATTAGCGTCCCGCTTAGGTTTAACCAACTTGAGATGATTAGAATAAAGAATTGATGATACCAAATTATGTACATGAATAACTCTAGGATTTGAGATTAGAAATAACCAAATCTAATTCTTAGTTCGGAACCACAAGAAACAAATGTTGAATTGAGGTAAAGGACTTAATCGTGAAGCCTCATATTTAATTGGGACCCCTAGAATTGAACCGAATATTGGTGTGAAGGATTTAATCATGAAGTATCGGTATTTGGGAATAAACTAGGCTAATATATGCTTATGGTCTAGATAACTAGGGTGAGGACTTAATTATGAAATTCGAATTGGCTAGGGACTTTATTAATTCACGAAAGTGACTCTTTTTGATATTTAAGGATTAGAAACCCTATCATTGCAAACATGAATTTAGAAACCAATTTAAGTGTGGATTTGAACCAAGGGATTGTGTGCCGATAGCCCCTAGACTCCTATCTATTTGAATCACAAAACTCCTTTTATTTGTTTGTTTTAAATTGCTTTGTTTAAATTCAACTCTCAATCGGGTATTGAACCCACAAAACCAATTTTACAACAATCCCTCCATTTACTTTATTTGCACCTTTTTAGAATTAATTAATTTAGTAAGAAGTAATATTTCCCGTTATTTTGGATCGATACCTATATTACTACAAGGATATGTTGTATGCTTGCAACTGATCTATCATTGTGTATTAAGGTTTTATAAATTTTAAAAGTGAAAAGGTGTATCAAATTGACCCATAATCCAATACCTAAAATACACAACACTTAATAAATAGTAAAAAAATTCCAAAAAATGTAAAATTTGGTCTCCAAGCACATTTTCATATAGAGAACACATCTAATGTTTGTATCGACCGTTTGGACTTTGAAAATCAGAAAACTAATTGGTTGCACCACAGCTCCGTAACAAACGTTTTGATATTAGCCAACCTCTCTCTCTGTCTCTGTCTCTCTCTCTCTCTCTATATATATATATATATAGTGAGTGGCTAATATCATAACGTTTGTTCCTAGGTCATAGAACAAACGCTTCGGTTTTTACATTTTTAAAATCCAAACAGTCGATCCAAACCGTTCAACATTCAATCTATATTAAAATGTGGTTGGAGACTAAATTTTACATTTTTTGGAATTTTATGTATTAAGCCAGTTTTAAAATTGTTGTTTTCAATGATCCATAAATTTTTCACTGTTTATTAAAATCAGCGATTTTAAAACTGACTTAATAAATAATAAAAAAATTCAAAAAATGTAAAATTTGGTCTCCAAGCATATTTTAATTAATATAGAAATCACATCTAATGGTTTCGATCGACCGTTTGGACTTTAAAAATTAAAAAGCCAATTGGTTGCACCACGACTTCGGACAAATGTTTTGATATTAGCCAACCTCTATATATATATTAGAAACTTTTATTGATCAGAACAATTTGTTTATCCATAGAACTAAAACTTTTATATGAGATCTTTTGAAATATACTATAATAAATAGTTAGCACATGTGAATTACTATTGCCTAACATAACAGGTTAGTGAAAAACAATAAATTTAAAATGCAAGCATAATAATACTAGCTTATTTTTATTACTCAGTAGCTTGATATGCTTTCTAGAACGACAACCAAAATTATTAATTGCATGGGCACAGAATTGATGTATTAAACAAAATTTCTATTAGCATGCATTTTTCTTATTCAATTGCATTCTGAGCAAAAGAGGATTAGAAATGTGACACCATCACCGTTCTGTCGACGGTCCTTGAACCAATAGGCCTAACCATTCTATTGACATGTAATGATACCATCTGGAACGCTTCAATAGACCATTACAGTGTCCATATGCCTTAATTAACAAAACAGAATGACACCAGTATCGGCGGTTCCAGCAAAGCTATAACCGCCACATATGCTTTAGATTGACATGCTCCAGTATTTTGGTCATAACTTCTTCATACAATTTCCGATTAAGGTAATTCAAAATTATATAAAAAGCTTACAAAATATTCTACAACTTTTATGTTTTGAGTTTTCCAAAACATGAGACATCATGGTAAAATAAGCGTGACAAAAAAATCGGTTAGTTTGGAGTCGGTTTGTCATTAATTAAAGTTAAGTGTGAGTTTATGTATCATTAATAGAGTCAAAAGATTTTTTTGTGTATTGTTTTAAATGTATAACTGAGTTTCTAGAGAAGGTCATTT
This sequence comes from Carex littledalei, assembly GCA_011114355.1. NCBI lineage: Eukaryota > Viridiplantae > Streptophyta > Magnoliopsida > Poales > Cyperaceae > Carex > Carex littledalei. Next base: position 9,536,748 of record CM022089.1, on the reverse strand, counting down.
GAGTGTCTCTAGAGAGAGTACTAAATGTGTTTTGGTATTAAAAAAAGTAATTGAGAGTTGTAATAATTATTAAGTAGCTTATAGAAGAAGAATATGACTATATAAAGGTCCAAAGTAAGATTGTAATAGAGATTATTAAAATATTACGAACTTAAAATATTGAGTTGAGTTTATCTCTTCTTTTATTATCTGTTGAGTTGAACTTGCTTCTGTTTGAGTGATGCATTGTTGAACTAGTTAGTTTGTGTCCATGTAAATCTTTGTGGCCGGACAATGTCAAAATGAAAACAAGTTAGACAATTTAATTATAAATAGTGAATTACAAAAGGGTTGTCCGACCTTTCTAAGTATCTGTCTAATTGCAAACGTAGTTTATATTCAATTCGTTTGTTACATATTAGCATGAATTTTAAAGACATCCGTGCGTCACCGGCGTGGGCTGAATTGACCGGAATTATGATCGGACAGTACTAGATTCTACTTTTAATATACAGTTGGATCTCAGTAGTACGGAGTACCTCTTTGTTAGCAAAAGAAATGGCAAAAGATTCAGAAAGTTAATTTTCTACACGTGGCTTAATAATTGTCATCTGCTAAGAGAAAAGCTTTTTTACTCGTACCCCTACTCCTATATATATAGGAATCATGGTACGTACCTAATAAAATAACAATAATTTTTTAGTATATGAAAATTTCTTGAAAATGCTTACCAAGCACATGATGAAGAACTAGCGTCGTACTAGATTTATTTTTTAGTAGAGTTAAAATGCACCCCTCATTTTGTATGAGCTCCAATCATATCTCACATCTCTATTTGCATTTTCGAAGTTCAAACAGTCGATTCGAACTGCTCAACATAATATTCATATTAAAATATGCTTAAAGACCAAATTTTATATTTTGAGAATTTTTTTATTATTTGTTTAGATAGGTACAAAATCACTGTTTTGAATGGTCCAAAATCAGTAATTTTGTACATATTTAAAAAAATAGTAAAAAATTTAAAAAATATATACAAATTTGGTCTCTAAGCACATTTTAATATGTAGATCATGTTGAGCGGTTCGGATCGACTGTTTGAACTTTTAAAACAGAGATAAAAATATGGATTATGATTAGAGCACAAAACTAATGGTACATTTTAACCCTCCTCTTTTTTTTTTAATGGACAGAGAGCCCATTTCATTAATATGAAACTTCAATTAAAAATGGACAACTCTTTATACAAGATTTTTTTTTTCTTCTCCCATTCTATAACCATTCAATCACCTTTGTTGATCTAATAATGTGGGAATAGTCTCTTATAGTACGAGACATGATGATATGATCCACTTATGTTTCTTCGGTCAAGAAAATATTTTTTTCATAGTACGTATGTCTCTGGTTATGTCTACGATTTGTATAATTTTTTCAGTAACTTTAACATTATATAAAAGCATTCTATTTTTATTTCAACATCGAGTTCTAGTGGAAAAGGGCAAAAATATGTTAGAATTGTTTTAAAAATCATTTAACTTTAGTTCTATCTCTACATATGCTGACATTGTTTATAAAGAATAATCTGAATTTTGTAATATTTGAAGAAATTGTATGTATTTTTTAGTGGGCTTAGACCAAAATTATAGAAATTACTGTGTATAAAGAGAAACTAATTCCAGCCCATAAATCTATATTGAACTATTGATGTTTTTCATGATAATTGTTGGGAGATAAAGATGACTCGAGCCTTTTAACTTTAAATATTTGAAAAAGAAAATCTTGTAGTCGGATTTTAAATCTGTGAATTCTCACAGGAAAATGTTATTATCTTTGCCAGTAGATCAAAAGATCGCTCTTCATATTTTTCATAATCGTGTAAAATATTTTATTATTTTTTTTCTGTAGGGCTTTTATATTTTTCTCCCTCGGTTTATCCTAAAAAGTTCATAAAATTACTTACAAGGAAGAAAATTTTATTACAGTCCATATATCTGTTTTGTTACTTTACATAATCAAGTAAAGAAGTTTTCGTACTTCTCGGAAAGAGTAATCATTTCTTTACCTCGGTTACACATAAATAAATACATATAAATTATGAACAGCGATAAATATTTGTTCAGGTGCCACAAAACTTTTCTTATATTTGCTACAATTATGATGTAAAATGTTTTTTGCTTTAGTTTTTCCAAAGAGTTATTCAATTTTTACTTTTCTTACCTAACCTCTGGTGCGCTAAGAATTAGATAGAAACTATTTAAAGTGAAGAAAAAATTAATTCCAGCATACATATCTATTTTCATACTTGTCATAATCTTGAAAAAAAAAAGATCCGTGCTTTATCTAAAGAGTCATCTTTTTTTTTAATTAATTTCGTTTGGTTTACTTCAAATTACAACAGAGAAATACAAAACATAAGAGAAAATAGATACTTTTTTTTTTATTTGAAGAAAAAAGATACTTGCAATCAATCACAAAGGCCCTCCACAATTTCCGAAAACTTTATCTAGTTACTTTTTGAGGTTTTTCTTTCTTTGAAATCTAAAATAATTTGATTTTTTTTTTTAAGTAAAAGCTCATAGGCGTTTAATTTGAAAAATACGTTTCTTATTCAAGTGGGTGGGATTTGGCCGGTTAGGAGAACGCAAAATAGATACAAATTCATATCGTTAACTTAAATTTTGAGTTTTTGCAAAACAAATTTGGACCGGAGAACGCAAAATAGATACAAATTTATATCGTTAACTTAAATTTTGAGTTTTTGCAGAACGAATTTGGACCGTTGATTGGTATTAGCACAAATATTAGAGACATCGTGCATTACATGCGTAGACAAAATCAGTCCAAATTATAATCGGACGGTCAAGATTTCAACCCAAAATATGAGGTAACGCAAAGAATATGGAGTAAGATAGATATGAGATTTAAGAAAGTTATGGGGTATGTCGGGGTATAATGGATGATATTTTATTGTGATGATGAAAATATTCCCTGAAACGTCACAGGCTCACAGCATAGGACCGGTGGTACTTTCTCCATTTTAGTTGCAATTTATTTTGAAATTTTTTTATCTATGGAAAATAATAAAAAGAAGAAGAGTGAAATAGAAAGAGTACTTATGATTCTTTTTGAGTAGAAAGATTGGTAGGGGAGACATCGATTCTAATCCAGTTCTGATTTTTGTTTTTAATTTTTTCTATTAAAATTTAAAAACGTTTTTAGGAAAATAAATTATTGAGTTATGATCGGTGTCTCCCCTACTAATTCTAACATTAGCTATTTTGGATCGGCCTCCCCTACTGATCTTTCTACTCATGAAGACACATGTACGTTTTCTATTTCTCTCTTCTTTTTTAATATTTTCTATGGACAAAAAAAATCTCTTTCATTTTTACTCCTTGTTCATATAAAATTTAAGGGGGTAATTTGGTCATTTACAATTCTTAGAGTTTATTTTCAAAATATAAGAGTCCTCGTTTATTTCGAATCCAACGCTTAAATTTCGACAAAAACTTATTTCAGGCGGACAATAAGGATCGCTGGCTATGGTTACATAGAAGTACTATGAACTCAATTCATATTTTTATTTTTATAATTTAAATAATTGATATGAACTATTCAATATGATTTCTATATGAAAATATATTTGAAAATAAAATTTTACATTTTTCTTAAATTTGATTATTACTTTTTATAGATGTTAAAAATATACTATTTTTTATGGCCCAGGATCTTTAATCGAGTTATTCTCAACATATCCAAAAAAATAGTAAAAAACATTTAGAATTTTTTTTTTCTTCCAAATACATCTTAATATAGAAATCATATTGAATATTTGAAATAACTGTTTAGACTTTTAAATATAAAAATATAAATTTGTAGTATAAACTGTTGTGTAATATGTATATTAACATAGCACCACTCGAAATGTGGTTGGCTCTTCTAAAGATTAACTCATAAAAGAGCCCAACCTTTCGATCTTTTTCACAAATAGTGAATATTTTTTTTCAATGATAATATCTATTTAAAATTAAGTAAAAGTTTAATAATGATAATTATTATAAAAATAATCTTATAATCAAGTAAAATTTAATAATTTTCAAAACTATAAAGCTATATAATAAAAAATAACAAAATTAATTGCATAGAAGTTTATACGAAGAAATATAAATATATGTTCTTTTCTTAATTGAGAAGAAGAGTAAAGTATATATGAATTTTCCAATCATAGTAAGTATAGAAAAGGATAAAATTTGATGGATGATGGAGTTGACAGTATGATATACAGGTAAAAAAAATTGAAATTTAATATTTATGGAGTATAGATTAATTTATTGAATATAATTTTATGTGTTTATTTAGGATTTTTTTTGTCATGAGTGAAACTATGGTAATATACATATAATAACTTGGCTTGTGTTATGAATCCAAATTGCAGTTTTAAAGGTTCAAACAGTTGGTCCAAACTCCAAACCATTCAAAATAATCTCCTAAAGATCAAATTTTTATATATATTTTTATAATGAGTATGGCTAATTTGCTGCTGGCAGCATTTCGGCCAGCTGCTGCCGGGGCTATATTTAGCCATACGATGTTCAAACAACAAATCCAAACCGTTAGATGTGATCTCTATATTAAAATCTACTTGGAGACCAAATTTTACATTTTTTGGAATTTTTTTACTATTTATTAAGCCACTTGAAAATTCCAGATCATATGGTCCAGACTGTTTTTACTGTTCACCCGGATCAGCAATTTTCAAAGTGGCTTAATAAATAGTAAAAAAATTTCAAAAAATGTAAAATTTGGTCTCCAAGTAGATTTTAATATAGAGATCACATCTAACGGTTTGGATTTGTTGTTTGAACATCGTATGGCTAAATATAGCCCCGGCAGCAGCTGGCCGAAATGCTGCCAGCAGCAACTTAGCCATACTCCTTTTATAATTATAACTATCTTTTTAAGAAATAGAAAAATACTACTTTCAGATGTTCAAAATCTTTTAATCAAGTAATTTCTATATATCTAAAAAATCAATAAAAAATCTAGAAAATATAAATTTTGATCACAATTATATTTTTATATAAGAGGAGGGTTAAAATGCACCCTCTTTTTGTGCTCCTAACGTGCACCCTCCCCTCATATCTTCATTTTCAAAGTTCAAATAGTCGATTCGAACCTTCCAACGTGTTCTTCATATTAAAATGTGCTTGGAGACCAAATTTTACATTTTTTGGAAATTTTTTACTATTTTTTCATAATTTTTTATTAAACTAAACAATAATAAAAAATTCAGCAAAGTGATGATTTTTAAAAATTCTGAAAAAAATAGTAAAAAATTTCCAAAAAATGTAAAATTTGGTCTCCAAGCACATTTAATATGAAGAACACGTTGGAAGGTTCGAATCGACTATTTGAACTTTGGAAATGAAGATATGAGGAGAGGATGCACGTTAGGAGCACAAAAGGGAGGGTGCATTTTAACCCTCCTCTTTATATAAATATCATATTGAACCGTTCAAATCATCCGTTTAAACTTTAAAAACCACGAATCGATTCAAACTATACAATCAGCTCTTTTGTCATTATAAACTATTTAAAATTTAAAAACAAAAATATAAATTCATACCATCAATCGATCCGAAGTATACAATCACCCTTTGCCTTTGTCGTTATGAATGTGTAATTCACAAGAATATCTACATCCAAGATCTTGTTTGGCAGAAAAACCAAATCGTCACCATGAATAGTGTTCTCCAAAGCGTTCTAAAAAGCGAAAAGTCAGAAAAGTACGAACATGTAATCGTACCAGGAAGATCGATACCTTATACCTACTTTGTACAAATTCGAAATGCTACGCCATTTGGCAAGTCGTACAAGATCTAAACAGAACCACTTTATTATCAAAACTTGTACAATAGCAAAAAGTTAAATTTTCTACACGTGGCTTCATAATTGTCATCTGCTAAAAACAAAGCTTCTTTACTCCTAGTCCTAGGAATCATGGTACCTAATAAGCAAAATAATCAGCTTCTTTACTCCTAGTCCTAGGAATCATGGTACCTAATAAGCAAAATAATCAGCTTCTTTACTCCTAGTCCTAGGAATCATGGTACCTAATAAGCAAAACAATGATTATTTATATACGAGGGAGAAATTTTTATTTATAGAAACTATTAATAAAATAATAGTGAAAAAGAGAAAGAATACATGAAAAGTTTCATGTATAGATGGATTGAAAACACTTTTTCAGCTATAAACTTTGAAATGGAAAAATTCTCACTGATCCAAAAATATTTTTTTTTGTCCGATTGTTTTGGATCTTTTTAGCCTTTATTCTGTGAAGAAAAAAGGTGCACTAGAAATACAGTTTGTGGACTTTAAATAACTGGATCAAAAAAATTGTAAGTGAAAAAGTTTGAATCGGTAGAATTATTTTTCATTCAAAGTTTGAGTCGAAGAAATTTTTACCGGTCCATCAATGTTATTTAAATTTTAAGGTACTCTTTCTCTTCCCTTTATTATTTTATAATATTTTCTATAAATAAAAAATCCTCTCTATGAAGATTTCTTGAAAATGTTTACAAGCACATGATGAAGAACAAGATTTTTTTTCATTTTTAATGTATAGTTGGGTGTCGAGCTCGATTTGATATCTGTTTCGATGGCTTTCTCGAATTGTGGAACGGATTAATTCAAATTGCTGGTAATTTCGTAAATTTGACTTTTGATTACAATATACATAAAAGGATTGAGTAAAAAAATCAAAACAAGATATCATTATTTTCCGTAAGGGAAATTGGACCAAATTTTTTTATGATATTAAAAAATAAATAAAGTAAATTGAATATTTACTATGTCATATATTTAATTCATTTATATTATGTCATAAACAAATCGGATAATTGAAGCATGCTTAAATTTATAATTTGTTAGCTATTTTTATTAAATAACTAAATTAAAAATATCAGAAGATAAACGTCTCTAGTCTCTACCCGTTGTTTGTTATATATGTTTGGTTTTATACTAAAAATCTTACAAAAGTGGCATATACATGAATCAAAAGATGGCATTGAAAATCAAATTAATTTTAATAATGTGAGTATTTTATCCCTTGTTATGTTATAACACAAGTAATTAAAACAAACCATTAACAATAGAATTGGTGGAAATGGGAGAGATGTGCAGAGATGGATCATAAAATTCATGATGAAAGATGAAGAACAAAAGTATAATACCTTCAACGTGGAGTTATTTGACAACAATCTATGATCTCAATTCAGTCAGAGTTATCAGATTTCAATTTATTTGAAGAAGAGCTTGACGTGACGTTCGAGGAGAACATATTCGAGTGGTGATCTGATCATGCAATTTCGACAACAAAAAAAAGTGAGGCAAAAAGTATGGCTGAGAACATGATATAATGATATACTGGTAAAATGGGGTCAAGATAAGGGATAGAAAGCTGCATTCAGATCCAGTTAGATAGAAAGGTTAATTCAGATCCAGTTAGATAGAAAGGTTAATTCAGATTCAGTTAGATAGAAACCTGACATGGTAGAATGAGATTCAAACAGTTCATTTCAATCTGATACGAATCTCAAAGACCTTTCTCCAACATCTAAGGCAGGTCACAAATATAATCATTCAGCTGTGATTTCCTCAGGTACGTGTAGTATCTGAGGGGTACTCACTCTAGAAACTAGATGGTAAGCACTTGGCAGCTGCTGCCAAGAATTTCAAAAAAAAAAAAAAAAAAACTAGATGATAAGAGAAATAGAGAAAAATATAATGAATTATAATTATGATTTATTTTTATTTTTTACTGATATTATTAAAAAAATTTAGATAAAAAAATTTATTTGACCTTGGAGATTTATATCACATGGTTTTTGAATGTGGTAAAACATTAAAGTCGTCGCATGCTATATATTTTGTAATGAGATGGGCTATAATGCTTGAGGAAATAAAGTTGGTGTTTTACTTTCTGCTTATAACTTTATTTTCAAAGTTTAAATAGTCAATTCGAATCTTCCAACATGATTTTCATATTAAAATATGCTTGGAGACTAAATTTTACATTTTTTTAATTTTTTTTTACTATTTTTTAGAAAAACTGTGATTTTCAAAAATTCTAAAAAAATAGTAATTGTTTTCTAAAAAATGTAAATTTGATCTCCAAGCACATTTTAATATGAAGAATATATTGAAAGGTTCGAACTGACTATTTGAACTTTGAAAATAAAGTTATAAGCGGGAAAGTAAAATACAATCTTTACTTCCCAAAGCATATCTCATTTTGTAATATATAAAATCTTTACTTCCCAAAGCATATCTCATTTTGTAATATATAAAAACTTGCTTCTTCAATATAAGTGTTTAAATTCTCCTCAGAAAAAATTTCAATATATTTTTATAAATTGAACGATGAGCATTGTGACCACAAACATTTTACGATAAGAGCAATATAAGAAGAAGACAATCAAATAAAAAGGTCTGAAACAGGGAGACAAGAGAAGGTGAAAGGGGCCCCTCCTTTACTCAAATCCTTAACTTGATTTGGGATCAATTTTTTCCATTTTTAAACTGGCTTAATCCTTAATTAAGGATTAACTGAGACAGTTCATAGTTGACAAAAAATATTTTACTATTTTCAACTCCCAATAAAATTATTCATGTATTTTTCAGCATCCCAAAAATACTTATCTGATAATATAATATTTATGTTTTTTATGTAGTACTTAACATAAATGTAACAAATTGCATGCATGCTGAGATTTTCTTAAAAATTCAATTGCATGAGATTGTATTTATTTTCAACTTTTACTTGCGGACATTTCAAATGACATCCATTTATATTATTAATTTTACACTTTTAAGTACAATAAGAGATACAAATAAGAAGACACATGTATCACTTGTCCAACCATTATAAATTTATATTTTCAATAACACACCAACTATTATAAATTTATATTTGCACATTTCATCAAATTCAAATTCTACATAGATAGATCCCTAGAAGCACCTTTTTTTTTCTCCTTTGGATTAACAAATAAGCACTTGATTTTTGTCCTTTTTCCCAACTTGTGGCTCTTATGAAATTTCACCCTGCCACATTATACCAGCCCTTTTTCTCCTCTTCCAAAATATGATAATGGACAACTTGCTATGCCACATCACCATCAGAACCCCATCCTTCTCTCCCTATATAAGAAGCAAACATTGTGCTACTGCTTCAAACAGTAAGCAAAGCAGCCTTGATTCTAATTCCCCATTACCAGGAGTAATAACTGCTCCCTTACACTAAACAGAGAAAAACAAAATGGCGTCAGGATCGGTATCCCGTTCCTCGGGTTCGGCATGGACCGCGAAGCAGAACAAACTGTTCGAGCGGGCATTGGCTGTGTATGACAAGGACACACCCGACAGGTGGCAAAATGTGGCGCGCTTGGTCGGTGGCAAGTCGGCCGAAGAAGTCAAGAGGCATTATGAACAGCTTCTAGATGACCTGAAACAAATCGAGTCCGGCCAATCGAGCTACTCCGGTAGCTATACCAATTCTTCCTCTAGAGGTACTTCCAATGGGGAGAGGTGAATTTAATTTCTCACTTTCTGCCACTATATTCGCATGCACATCATTTATTTGTTTAAACAAAATTAAGTCATAGCTAATGGTAGCAACTCACCTTCATTTGCTTCCTTGTTAGTTTATTCAATGAGATTTTCCTCGTTAATTGTATCATTAAAAATTAAAGCTAGTATTTATTAGAACTATATAATACATGCATTTTGCTCACATCTCTATTGCTGTCACAAATGTTCTTCTTATAATTTTTTATTAAACTATAATTAATTTGCCGCTAATTTGATGTTGGCACTGTCACTCTATATAGAATCTTTCACTTCAGTGTTCTATTCAAGATTGTAACAGAAAGAGAAAGGAGAAGATAACATATTAATTAGGGGCTTAGTTTCTGAAGTGATTGGTCAGAATTTGCCACATGTCGAAATGAGAAGATAATATATTTGAAAAATTCAATATCTTTAATTTATTATTAGAAAAAGTCGCCAGTATATAGAATTATTAAATAGGTGCAACTTAGTTGACTCACTAATTAAGTTAATTAATACTGGGCGCTATATTTCTTTTCATATATCTATCAACTAATTTGATCATATATTGTTAATGTTATCATTCATTTCTATATGCAGTTTGTAAAGTTATTTATTGTTTTATTTATATATTAACTTATCAGCTAATTCTCATGTAATTTTGAGTAAGAGTTATCTTGTATATATTGCAAAAAAAAGGACCATGCATATCCTGTAATCCTGTATGCCCAAATTAATCCATCTCTCTGATTGTTTTTAGTATTTCAGATATGAAGAGTACTTTAGATAATTTTATATATAGTAAGGAAACATTACATATTAAGCAATGATAAAAAGGTCTTATAATGTCCATGCTAGCCTTATCCTAAAACAAATTAGCATTACTTAAAATAATGCAATTTTCTTTTCTCCTTATCTTTTGTTACTTTCTGTTATTGGCATATAAGGGCCAGGAATTCTTCGTGTCAATTTTTTAAAAGGCATTGTCTTTTTCTCCCGACATTTTTATTAATATCCAAAGTTTAATAGAAATTAATTAATATACACAGATCCCCTGAGTATTTATAAAAATACCCCTACTGGCCATTTTCTGGCCGGTACTCTATTTATTTGCCTACCGGTCATTAAATGGCCAGTACCCATAATTTTTTTTTTTTTTTTAGAGAGACACTATGAAGAGCAAGATGCTGAAATCTAACACTAAAAATTCGAATTTTTAGTAAATTATTGGTTAGATTACTTCTTTTGATGTATAATTAGCATATTTATACTAAAATACGCTAAATTACTTGAAAGTATATTAAATTACGCTGAATTACACTAAATTACGCTAAATTACGGTGCATCATCGATGTTTTTGCAATGAAACATCGATGTTTTATTAGCCTTAGCATTGACAATTAAGTAGGGTAGTGCTAAAAAAATATTGGTGCGCCGCTGATTTTTTGTAATGAAACATTAATGTTTTATTAACCTTAGTATTGACAATTAAGCAGGTTAGTGCTAAAAAAACATCAGTGCGTCGCTAATATTTTTGTAATGAAACATCGATGCACTTCTACCGTCATTAAGCCGTGCATAAAGCATCGGTGCGTCATCGGTGTTTTTGCACGAAAGCATCGTTTTTTTTTTAACTTTAAACGGCCATAACTTTGGCTAGGAAACTCGGATTTGCATGTACGACCTCAATTCGAAAAGCTTGGGACGAGACGGGGGCAATGGTGCCCTCGGGGTCATCCCCAAGGGGCCGATAGAATCAAAATTGCAAAAAAAAACATCGTTTAGTGCCTCAAAAATTGAGTTAAAGTTTTTTATCATCGGTAGACACACAACAACCCGTATGCGGCTAGTGACAGTGTCGTATGCGGCTGATGATTTTGAATCACATTAAAACAACTGGATCAACCTGAACTAGTGAAATTGTTAAAACTTAGTACCTGAAAAAACGTAGTTTAGAGTTCGCATGCGGCTAGTGAATTTAATTACTTGAAATTATGTTAGCGGAATTTTGCGTATTTCAGTATAATTATTATAATTTTGGGTCTTTCAGTATAATTAGCGAAATTAGCATAATTTAGATTAATTTAGCATAATTTCAAGTAATTTAGCGTATTTTAGTATAAATATGCTAATTATACATCAAAAGAAGTAATCTAACAATTAATTTAAACAAAAAATTCGAATTTTTAGTGTTAGATTTCAGTATCTTGCTCTTCATAGTGTCTCTAAAAAAAAAAATTAAGGATACCGGCCATTTAATGGCCGATAGGCAAATAAATAGAGTACCGGCCAGAAAATGACCGGTATGAGTATTTTAATAAATACTCAAGAGATCTGGGTATATTAATTAATTTCTATTAAACTTTGGATATTAATAAAAATGTCGGCTTTTTCTCCATGTCCCATTTCAACAGTTCTACTATATAGACCTTCCAAATTACTTAAGGGCCTGTTCGGCGGACACATGGGCAGGGGAATGGGCACAGGAACAGAAAAATTTTGAACTGATTTTTACTGTTCACGTGGGAAAAAAAATTCAATTTGAGTAAATTTTTTGTTTCCCACGTAAACAGTGAAATAGAAGTGCAGCCGAACAGGTCCTAAAAGAGCAATTATATAATAGTTTAATTTTTCCAACCTAGTCTTTGTCTTAGACCAAAAACCACTTTATATCTCCTTTTCCATGAATGTGGTTCAAAACTTTCCATGAAAAGGAAAGGGTCTAGTTAGGTCTGATCTTAACCTTCTTTTCTCTCTTTTTTGCTGACGTGATAATAAGATTTGAGATCATTTTATTCCAAAAAAAAAAAAAATTTGAAACAGAAAGTATTAAAACATTTGAAAAATTTTCTGGTCACTTTGTCAGAAAATTTCAACTTCTTAATTAGTTAATGAAACAAAGCTAAATTTAGAGCTATTAGCCCATTTATGCTAAACCTGCTATCACCTAGTACCTCATCATTGCTCCAATGCTCACTGTTAAAGTGTTCAAATCTCTTCTAGGTCTGATCAATATTTACCGAAACAGGCTGAAATTGGTGCAATATTTCTGTTGTGCCAATAACCAATATGCATGGTACCAAATCTGGAGTTTTGGTTTATGACTTGTACATTGTAGATTATATATAGTAATTATAAATAAGTTAGGTCTAATTCATCAAGAGTATTTCTAATGGGGTACTTTATTATTTATTTCAGGGTGAGGTACTTGAATCTGCACTGATAAAATGCAAGAAACCAGCAACAGCAAGTATTTCTCTAAATAGGCAGACTAGGCTACACAAAAGCCAGAAGTAAATGTCCTGTTATTAGTAGCACACATGAAGCTAGTGTGCAAGTGACTAGTTAAGTGTGAATATAGATATCTCTTCATGTTAACTATTCTAATCTAGTATGATATCTCTAATGGCTAGAGAGAATAATCAAATTGTTAATCATGTCCTTATCTTGTAAAAGTAATGTAAAAGAATGTATGGTCTTCTTTTCCTTCTCTCTTTTTATGTTTTCTTCTGGGGATTGTTTAGCCTCTCTCCCTCTCTCCCTAGTAAGCAAAACTTGCATATAATTTTTTAATTGGGAATTCTGACCCATAATAATCTAAAAATTGCCGAAGCAATAGTAAAATTACCATACTAAAAAACACGAAAGAAATTTGAACATTAGAATAAAAATAAATAAGAAAGTCATAATTAAAGAAAGGTACAAATAAAAATAATAAGATGTGTTAAGCATTAGCCATAGAGTGGGAAAAATGGCACGACGGAACTGGCTCCGTCACGGCACGGCACGCGTATCGGTTACGTGCCGTGACTCGCGTGTCTCATGCCGTGAATATTCGGGTGATGTCACCATCTTTAGAAAATTTGGCACGGCACCGGTCATGCGAGTCACGTGTAAGTAGAACCGTTAGATCTTGATCAAATAGTGAATTTTGAATAAACTAATCTAAATTATGATCAAATGGCCACACAAGTCACGTTTTGTCACGTTACCACACTTTTTTCCACTCTAATTAGTCACAATCCAATTTATCTACAAGCTCATGGTGGCACCAAGAACTGCGCAATGCGCTAGGCGAGAAATCAAATGTTTCTGGACCAGAAAATATTCATTGAGCCCAGAAATTTAAGTCTAAGATCTGTACAAATATTCATGAATCTTTAGCAATTTAACACTTTATGAAAAGCCCAAGAGATCCTTGATCCGTAAATTTTTGTCACAGCATGCATATTATGACCCAAAATATAAGTCCAATAAAACATGCGTAAAATAATTAAAGGCCTAAATGAAAGTCTAGTAAGTAATAACTTGAGCAGTAAAACCTCTGGAGGTCTCCGCTTTCGCTAAAACCTCTCTCTGTTTCAGTCTCTCTCAACTCTCCTCTGATGTGGCGTCTCGTACGGACGTCCGCTGCCACAGCAGCCGTGACCGCGGCGGCTGCCGGGGTGGCCATGACAGAAGTGGCGTACGCCGATGGTCGCTTCTTCTTCCCATTTAGAGCTCCGGCAGCTCCTCCCGCTGGGCCTGCCGCTAACGTACCTGGGTCCCACTCGTCAGACCAGTCTGGGTCCAGTAAGGCCTCTTCTGGTGGGTTTGATCCAGAATCGCTTGAGCGCGGCGCAAAGGCTTTGAGAGAAATTAACGAATCTCCTCATGCGAAGAAGGTGTTTGTTTCTATGCCCAAATGAAATGTTTGCGTATTCTTTTCTTCTAATTTTTTTTTGTGGTGTTGATATACTTCTCTTTATTGGACATTGGTTTCTGAAACCTGATTTATTATTGTATAAGTTCCTAGTTAGTCCTTGTTTGTACCAGTACACCAGGTACAAGTTATGACTGGTAGTACACTCATATAAGATGTTGCCTCTATCAAGGCTTGATAGAATGTACTATTCAATTGGTTTTAATTAAGGTTAAATTTGTAGAAAAAGGTGCTAAGTTTTAATGATTGCAGGTGTTTGAGCTAATGAGGCAGCAGGAAGAGACAAGGCTTGAAGATCTGGCTGTTGAGAAGGCTCACTATCATGCTAACCAATCTCTTGCTGAGATAGTGAGTGCTACTCTTCTTCTGCTTTCCTTTTTTTACTTCACTATTTGCAGAATAATAATTATCTGACATACTAAAAACCTAAGACAGAATAATAATTATCTGACAAATTAAGAACGTAAGCATAGATTGGGTCATATAGTATAAGAATTATAAAGAAAACAAATAGACTTGATTGCTTTGTGCAACCATTCTTGATAAAGTCCTTTCCACGGTTGTTTACATAGTTACTAATTTTAGTTGAACCCAATATTACTGCATTTATAGGAAAAGCAGCGTAAAATAGCAGAAGAGCAAAGAAACCTAGTTCAGCAACAGGCCCAAGCCAAGGCACAGATGGCACGATACGAGGACGAACTAGCCCGAAAAAGAATGCAGGTAAGGTACTAATTTTGGCTTTCAGTTTTTTCCCACAACCTCAAGTAGGCATGACTGCATGAGCAGGTATCTTTATGCCAGGTTACCAGTTGGGTTATATAAATATTAGTAAAAGTTGTATAATTATTTACATTGTATAACATAATAGTTATGTGTTGGGTTAGGATCTCTTGAGTCTTGATAATTGATATAGTATCTTGACTATTCGGTAATCCCTATAGTTCATGTTGTCACAGTCTCATATGTGTGACTTGTGAATTAATTTATAAGAGTCATCCTCGGCAGAACAATCATTCAATGGTACATTCTAAAAATTTGAATTTCATGAATTATAGACAGAGCACGAGGCACAGAGACGTCAGGATGTGGAGCTGGTGAGGATGCAGGAGGAGTCAGCTGTTAGAAAAGAGCAGGCGCGGCGGGCCACAGAAGAGCAGATCCAGGCTCAGCAGCGCCAGACGGAGAAGGAGAGAGCCGAGATCGAGAGAGAGACCATTCGCGTGAAGGCCATTGCTGAGGCCGAAGGCCGGGCTCACGAGGCCAGGCTCACAGAGGAGTACAACAGGAGGATGCTTGTCGAGAAAATGAGTGGTGAAAGAGAGAAGTGGCTCGCTGCCATTAACACTACTTTTGCCCACATTGAAGGTTTTAATAGTTTGATTTAATTCTAGAGTATTTCACTTGATGGCCCCTGTATCGCCCATTTCCTGTCTTGGTTCATATTCTAAATCTCAAAGTTAAAATTTTTATGCAAGGCCTAAAATCTTGGTCAAGCTGCTAGTGTGGAGTGAGTCATTTTTCCATGTGCACGCTGACTAGGATTTCCATCCCATTATTGAACAAAAGTTGCAGGAGGGACCACAATGCTGGAATGTTTAGGGGCAGTGAGAACTTTAAAACCCTAGGAACCAAAAGAGGGTAGTAGATGCTATCTTACAAAGCACTTAGTTTCCTCTATTTAATTTTGTTTTATTGAGATAGCTAACATATGTAATAACCAGTCATTAATTTATATATGCCCGTAACAGGTGGTTTCAGAATGATATTGACAGACAGGAGCAAATTAGTGATGGCAGTTGGTGGAGTTACTGCATTAGCTGCTGGTGTCTACACTACTAGGTTTTTATTAATAAATCCAACAATCATTTGTTATATTTTATCTTTTTTAGGATTATCACTGTATCATTGTTGTATTAACGCATCACCTTGCTAATACAGGGAAGGTGCTAGAGTTTTGTGGGGTTATGTCAATAGAATCCTCGGTCAACCATCTCTAATCCGTGAATCATCAATTGCCAAGTTTCCTTGGTCAAGGATGGTATCTCAACTTACACGCAAGTCAGGTTCAGAAAGTGGCACAATCAACTTTGACAGTATAATTCTTCACCCTTCTCTGAAACAAAGAATAGAGCGGCTGGCCCGTGCCACCGAGAACACAAAGTCCCATGGTGCCCCATTTCGCAACATGTTGTTTTATGGTCCACCTGGTACTGGCAAGACTCTTGTCGCGAGGCACATAGCTCGTAAATCGGTAATTTTTATGTTAATTTATTTTTGTTGGTCTTTTCTTTCTTTTTGTGTCACTTTGTTCTCTTTCAATAAAAGGGCATTTATATATTGTCAGCTTTTGAAAATGAACTCACATGCCTCTGGAAAGTGAGAGAAATTGTTTATGAACCACCAAACATGAAAAATCATTCCAAACATCCCTTTTGAGAAGTTGTTGGGATTTTTTCAAAAGTTTTTCTTTGTTAGTGGTTTTCTGGTAATTTTTGTATAAAATGTTAGCTTATTTGCAACACGATTCTTACGAAGGACAATATTTTTTTTCTAACTTTGCTTCTCTTTATTTATCTATTTCTTATACTTATTGGTGTACATCCTCCTTCGGAGCAGGGTCTAGATTATGCAATGATGACAGGAGGTGATGTGGCGCCACTTGGATCAGAAGCTGTCACAAAAATCCATCAGATATTTGACTGGGCCAAGAAATCCAAAAGGGGCCTATTGCTTTTCATAGACGAGGCTGATGCCTTTTTATGCGAGTATGTTTTGCAACTTCTGTTCAGTTTTTTTTGTCTAATAAATATGTTTTTTAATGTTTACTATATCTAATATGCATCTCCAACTTGTCTGCAAATGTGTCAGGCGAAACAGTGTGTACATGAGTGAGGCGCAAAGAAGTGCTTTAAATGCACTTCTGTTTCGCACTGGTGACCAATCACGTGACATTGTTCTGGTGTTGGCAACCAACCGTCCTGGTGATCTCGACACTGCCGTAACTGACCGCATTGATGAGGTCATCGAGTTCCCCCTCCCGGGCCCACTAGAACGATTCCAGTTAATAAAACTTTATTTTGACCAATACATAGCTAACAAAAGCGAACGGGATGATAAGGAGAAACTGAAATTCCGGGGCTTGTTTAAGAAGGAACGACAGAGGATAGTTGTGGAGGGAATTGATGAAGAGTTGATTAGGGTTGCAGCAGAGAAAACTGAGGGTTTCTCTGGGAGAGAGATAGCAAAGCTTATGGCAAGTGTTCGGGCCGCTGTTTACGGGCGACCTGATTGTGTCTTGGATGCGGGTTTGTTTATGCAGATTGTGGATTATAAGATAGATGAGCATAAGAAGCGCATCCAACTCTCTAATGCTGATGTGCCAGTTTTGATGAGGGATAGTAGTAAACAATAAGCTCTTTTTTGGTCCACTTCATGTGGTGAAAATGTCTATTGTGCGTTCAATACAGCATGAGCCTATGCAGAGCTTAACAGATTTTTTTCCCCTTCGTTTGTGCTTTACATTTACAACATCTCGTCCAAGGTTTGTGATAAAATTTTGGTTAATATAAGGTAGATGATTTTGCATTTACCCTTTTCTTGGTGTGTATTATTTGCTTCTTTTCTCCTCTTTCCTCGCTGTTTCTTCAGTTTAAGGCTACTTGAAATTCGATTTTACTTTTCACAATGCGTGTCTAGTTTTAGGATGGATGTACTTTTTTTTTTTTCTTTCTTTTTAATTTTCTCTAAGGTTAGCTGTCATGGTCAAGCTCAACCCTCCCCCATGCAATGAAGGTTTATACATTACTATTTACTTGCTTTTTATTTTTGAGTAGTTTATTTATTCAATTATGCAATTCTGTTTGCTGTCAACTTCTCTTTTTTTAAGAAGAAAAGTATATTTACCTGTTGATTTCTCATTCTAAGGCCATCCAACATTATGTGCATGCAGAAGGCATATTTATTTGAAATCATGTGCCCATCTTAATCATGGTATTATTTTTGTTATTATTACTATAACTAGTACTATACGTGGCGGTCTGATAAATAAAGACAACAAGCAGTATTCATACTAATAGCATGATACAATTGATGCCTGAGCAGGGGTGAAAACGGAGCGAATACGGAACGGATAGTGGTAAAATCATATTCATATATTTTTTTAATTTTTCAGATATGGATACGGATCGGCTGAAGTCGGATATAGATACGGATCGAATTGAATATTTATTAAAATAATATTAAAAATATCATAGTTTATAATATTTATTTAATTTTAATAATGAATAATAATATTTTTTTATAATATATATTAAAATATATGATATATATCTACTATTTGAATACGGATAATTGAAACATAAAACTATATCAGTATCCATATTCAAATATCGAATATCAATATCTAATTTTTTGAATAGAGGTCAACTACGGATCGGATATTATCCATACCGTGTCTGAGACAATTCAATACCTAACTTCTCTGTCTTTATCTGAGTAATTGCATGTGTGGTCTGACAAACACCTGGCTAAGTTCAGAATTCAGCACAGTAGTGGAGACAAGACTTGGTGCCACCAAAACCTGTTTCTATCTCCACCTAAAGCTAACCTAACCAACCCGATGCTGCTTGAGATAAAAGAACAGAATAGTACACGGAGAGGCAAATTAAAAGGTACTAATGACCCACTAATTGCACTTGATCTGAATTTAATTAATCACACTTTTGTACGGTTAAGTACTTAAGTACATGGAAAGAATGTTCATCACCGCTTCAGAAGGAATTAGCACCCAAAAAGAGACAAGGTGGTGGACATGAAAACATGCACATGCACGCCATGATTTATTGTTTAGAATATGTCGACAAAATATTTACTTGAGCGCGCCTAATAATAGACCAGAGCTAATTTAAAAGCCCATGCATGCCATGATTCATTCTTAGCCAGCATGGGTATCTATCTAATATCAGCTGGTGATTATCAATATATGTCCCACTTCATCACCACCAAAAATAACATAAAGAAAGAGAGTATATTTGAAGCAGCGCCTACATTTATGTACAAATTGATTAGAAATATTCAAATCTAGCTTACAAAGTGCCTTCCCATCACCCAACAAAATTATATAAAACCACAATAGCAGTAAATTTTTCTGATATATGCAAGAATCTGTTTTAAAGGCGAGAATAAAAAAATAATTATCTCTGACCGGAGCATTAATATGGGTACTATAACAGATTCTAGTACTGAAAGAAATTAAGAAAAAAAATGATTTGATGAAATAAGTCATAATAATGCAAAATTACATGAACCCAAAATAAAGAATCTATCTGATCTCGACATACACTGATTGCCCCATGAAGGGGTCAGGCTAACATATATATAAAAGTACGCAACTCCTGTTCTTCCTTAATTACAACATTTTTTAAACATTAAATATATCCCCCCACCAATCATTAAATGAACAATAGCATCATAAACAATTTGCATGTCGGAGCAGCAAACTTTCATGTGTACAACTCAAAAAGCAAATAATTTTAGGACTACAAAATTTGTAAACATTAAACAAACATAACTAGAAAATCTAATGTGACATAAAATTTTTATGGGTGTACAAAAGATGGAACAAATGCTTTCTAAAAGGTCTGACATAGACAGACAAAGAAAAGGTACTTTAGATTGATCTTGATTATCTCCCTAGGGCTGTGCTGTGCATCTATCATGAACAATTAACCCGTCAATAGCTATAATTATTAAGTAATAGTCATACACATAATTAGAAAGAAATAAATTTCATTAGCTTCTCATCGATCAATTTGTTAGGAATTAATTAAAATAGCTGCCTAATGAACTACCAAGATTACATGAAAGAGATCAATTGAAGAAAACAGCTGCCTAATTAATGAACTACACAGAATTTGCATACTACATATACTTGATCAAGAAATTAATTAGTACTTGTGCAGCATACACATAAAAGTTAGATCCCTGCAATTAAATAAAGCAACCACTAATTTGAAGAAAAGATTGAACATTTACCTACATCTTCTACACACAATATGAACATGCACACCATTCCTCTGGGTTGTAAAAGGATCTCCTATTGCTGCACCTTAAAGAGTCAAACATGCATTAATTCCTTGTATTTCTAATTGCGCATCTGTCTCAGAAGTCACTCTCTGATCAAAAGATCTAAATAATCTCAAGCAATCTGTTGATGATCTTGGTGTGGCCCTTCTTGTGGCAACTGTTGTGGCGGTGGCAACGGCTGATACTGCTCTTCCTTCTTGTAGGTGTACTTATTGTTGTGCATCCATACTTTCAGTACCTGCCGATTAACACCGGCCTCGGCACAAAACTCGTCTATAGCCGCATCATCAGGCTTTTGGAACCTCCAACTTAGGCTCTCAGCAAATTTGAACATCTTCTCCTTTTGCTCAGGAGTGAATTTCGTTCGATGCCTCTTCTTAGTGGGACTTGCGCTCGCCGTTGCGGTTATTTGAGACTGATGAGGGGTCCCACCAATCATCTCCTCACTCGACGACTGATCAGTCGTTGATCGAGGCGGTTGTGAAGGAGGAGGAATTGGAGGAGGAGGGAGGGGAGGAGGCAAGACTGATCTATGAACCACCCCCCCATTCGGAGAATATCCAGGCGTACCACCGCTAGGGTAATTAGGGCTACAAACCTTGCGGTGAAAGCTGCGGTGGCACCCGCATGCAGCACATTTCAATGTCACATCATCACTCAGCATGAACTCGCAACAGCCATCTACAACATGGCCACCGATGCCGGCAGCATGGTTTCTCTGGCACTCACGGTAGTGCCATGTCACCTCAGTTTGCATATTGTTGCTACTACTAGAGGTGACAGAAGCAGGAAATTTGAGACTGGCACCTCCGCTTCGACCCATCATTGGATGATGTCGATGCGGCGCAGGGGTGAAAGGACTGGGTGCGAGAGCGTACCCAGCCCCTCCATTTCTCGTTTCTCCTCTTTGAACGAGAGAGGAGTTGAGAGGAAGCAACGGTTTTGAGAAAGCCGATTCTTTAATTGGATGTAATGGTGGTGGTGGTGGTGGTGGGGAAGGTGCAGTTGGGGAGAGAGATGGAGAAGGGTTGTAGCCCCTCTCTTCCTCTTGTCTCCTTAAATCCATCTCTTTATTGTCAAAAAAATTAAGAAGGTTGGGGTTTTTGAAAGGAAGGAAGCAAGAAGACTTGGGTTTGACCTTTAGACCTGAGTTTTAGAATGTTCTAGATAAAGAGATAGGAAAGGGTTTCTGATTTGGCTGAGACAATATTAAATAGAGATCAAAGTAAACTAACTAACTAACAAGAATTATACAATAATTAAACAAGGCGGAAGAAAGGCATGCAGAAAGCAGAGAAAGATGCAAAACATACATGAGAAGAGATGATAAATAAAAAAGAGAGAGAATTAGAGAAGAGGTGTGAGAGCCTGCTCATTATCCACCGACAGGGTCATGTTTCACTCCCTCACAGCCTGCACCGGTCCTACTTTTTTCTTTTTTTCTTGAAACATCCTCCAACCTTGCCTATTTGTAATAATTTACCTTGAACATGTTTAATCTGCTTTTCATTTATTATTTTCTCTTGATTAATAAATGGAGAAGGCTACATGTACGCCTGGATACAATGATACATGCATGTTGACTAATTAGTAAATTCTCTTAGAAAATTTAATTCTATTTTATTTTATAGAAGTTATTCAAGTTTTCTATTGGTGAAAACATCACCTCATGTAAAGAAAAACAATTAATCTAATTGTTATATATTTTTGTTAAAGTTTTCAATTTGGTCATGATGTAAGTCCACATGCAATTTCATATTATAACTGTATTATAATGTAGAAAATTGATTTCAGATGTGCTTTGTAATGCTTTATTTTTTAAAGTTTAATTTTAAATACATCTTTAATTGAAAAAAAGAAAGATAAAACACATAATTGGTGATGCATATCAATTTTCTATGCACAAAATTAATTAGAAGATTATATTATTATTTTAAATACAAAATTGTAAAATAGGATAATTTTAACAAATTGAAAGGACTAACCTGTCAAGGTTAGCCTCAATCATTATATTCCGAAATTTTTTAGTTACCACCTCAAACTTCCATAATTCGTACTTTATTATCGTTTGGATCAAAATTCAGAAGTTGCCACGTGCGCAGATTCAGTTTGCATACCAAATCTCTGAGTTTTTTTTTGCTCAATTGTTAACCGAAACAGAACATAAAAAGAAAATGGTACGCAGACTCGCACGTGCTAGTTTTTGAATTTTGACTCAAACAGTAATAAAAATGCAAATTATGGAAGTTTGATGTGGAAACTAAAAAAATCTCGGCATTATACGTTGAATAGAAAAGAAAGCTTTTGTGATAGTAAGATCATAGTAAAAAGTTGTACCCAAATCTGTAGCTACTTGTACTAAAAATCAAGTGTGATCCCTCTAAATAATACAATATATTAACAAACATATTTACCGGTTATATCATATGCAATAGCTTGAATCTTGAGATGTTTCTCAAACAAATCATCACATACTTATAATTTTTTTTCATGGCGTTGATCCCAATTAAAGAATGTAATTCAATTTCAAACCCTGTTTTTTTCTTCCAAGGTCGATCATTTTGATAATTTTTTGTTAGCTGAGTTTTAAATTTAATTATGATTTAATGACTTTATTTTGTTAATTTGAGTTTAATTTTTCATTCTGTTAAATTGTAAAAAGGATAAAATACAATGTTAAAAGGATGAAGACACTGAAAGTACCAGCTTATGATTTGTTATATCAACAAAAAAACAAACTTATTTGTATATTTGTATTTGTTGGAAGGAGTCATTAATAATTGGAAGGACGTTGGTGGTGGTTACCACAGTCTCCATTTTAAATTTAATCTAGCAGTAAAGGCAATATTTTCAATGTACTGTGAGAGGTTGAAAATTCGAAATCGAAATGGAGATTTCTCTTAGATATAAAATAATTAGGTGGTTTAACCTCCAACCTTTACTTTAAAAAAATTATTATATCGTTATGTAGCATTAATTTTATGATATGTTGGAATTAAAGTACTCCTGCGTTATTACATCACGTCTCATTTATTTGTTATTTATGATTATATTTATTTATTTATTGGTGCAGAATTAAGTTGTATTATACAATTTTTTATGATTTAAAATTGTGCTCTAAGTGGAAAAATCTTTCAGATATATTTAACTAAATTAAAATAGTCATAAAATTTAATCTAGCAATATATTTCAAGAAGAATTACTTGTGTGTCCATCATAAATGCTAAAATAATTAGGCTTTTCAAATATTTTGTCGAGGTTATGCTAGGTTCATGTCATTTATTTATTTTTTGATTTTTTGACATATGCCCGTAGGCACACACACTTTTTAATTCCTGCTATTCAGGATCAAACCTAGAAACTCTCATATGGAGGCATATGCCTCAGCCACTGTGCTACTCAGTTCTTGGTTCATGCCATTTATTGTCACTATTTTAGTACAAAACTTGAAATTGAATTCGAACTTGATATGTATCAGGTGTCATCAAATATTACCACTTGTATACAAGCCTACTCTGTACTTGATAACCCTAATCATAGTAATTTGAGGAAAGATATTAAAACTTAAAAGATCTTAAACTTTTATAAGAGCTACCAGCACATCTGCACAGGATTGAGATCTGCTGCGATCCGAATATTAAGCACAGTAACCCTGCAATCTCTGTTTTTTCAAATCCAGCCGTCTAACTTTTTAGTGCACGCATCTCAAAACAGCTGGTTTTTCTGTGCACGCATTTCGAAACAATTCGACAGCTGGATTTGAAAAAACAGAGATTGCAGGATACTGTTCACAGTACCCGGATCGCAGCAGATTCTCACCCCATCTGCACATGTGTGTGAAATTATCCAATTATCTTCAAGAAAACGAAGAACTGGACGTCTCCATTTAAATGAAATCAAGAAGATGTAGATCTGGAAAGGCGTCTACTGTGGGAATTGAAATGCTGTGGGGCCCCATGATACACAATTAGAAGCAGAGACCACTCTTACTGGTCTGCCAGAGCTTCCCACAGAGAGAGAGAGAAAGAGAAAGAGACCAATGCTTGCTTACCATGAGCTCCTTAAATTTTTTTTTTTTTTGTTCTATCCGGGCTTTTGAAATTAACAACGTCACTATTTTTCTGATTTTCAAACATTTGACAAAATTATATTAAGTTTTTAAATATTATTTAGAGTAGTTTTGATTAAATTTATACGTTCAGATAATTAAAAAGTATTGAAAAATAATAAGCATATGAATTGAATGCTTAAACCTTTAACATATACTTTCAGATTAAAATAATAATGCATTTACCGAATTGCGAAAGCATCCATTCACAATTTAACTCGAATACATGTATTTAGGTTTTCATTTTTTTCCAACTGTCTAAAATTTGGATATTATTTAGGGTAGTTCTTTAATTTATCAATATGAACAATTTCTCAGCATTTCCATTCATAATCTCGATTTTAAAAAAAATCAATTTTTGGAAAAGGGAATTAATGTTTTTTTAGAAAAATGGATGGAACCGCACAAATGGTACGGTTTTCACTAGGTACATTTTTTTTGCGATCGTACCAATAGTGCGCTTCGAGTGTGTTTCAGACGTTAAACCTCATCTTAACCACAGATTTTTCCAAAATCTGCTGGTATCGTACTAAAGGTATGATTCCATCTGTTTAAAAAAAACAATCAATTTTTTTTAGGAAAATTTCATTTTTTTTAGTTTCTAAAACAAAATAAATCTCGAATCTCTTGTAAAAATATTGCAGATAAATTAATTTTAGAAAATCTCACTCCCTGTCTCTGATTTTGAAAATGCTGGAGACCTCCATTTAAATTCAAATGGAGGGATTATGCTTAGAAAAATAGTAAGAGCATCTACAATGGTAATTGTTTTTAAATTGCTAATCTGACGTGTCAATTGCTAATATAATTGTTGGGTTGTAGGCCAATTGCTAAAAAAGCAAATTTGCTTATAAAGCAAACGATTGCTTTTGGACATGCTAATACTCTCTCTTTCCTATTGGCTCTGACTCCTTTGTTCTCTTTCCTATTGGCTCTGATCCAATTTCTGAAATGGAGGGGTTAAAAAATTAAAAAGAATTTAATTTTTAAATAGTGCTTTACAGCTATTTTTAATTTTTTTACAGATTGCTGGGTTGGAGATGCTCTAACTTATTAGGTAGCAGTATCCCACATACGTGGCAAATCCCTGGCCAGCCACCTTTTTTTTTTTTTTAGTTAGACTAGAGCAGTATTTTTAATGCGGCATGGTGTATTATTGGAATATTTTAGTATGCAATCAATTAAAATAAAACAAAAGCCACCAGCAGTGAGAAGTTACTATCTTTCCACTTGTACTCTCAACACGGTGATGTAAGCATATACCAATTACTTTATTTATTTAAATGAATCCATGATCAATTTTTAATAATCTTAGCATCTTTATTTTAAAATAAAGTATATGTTGTGTCTATAACAAATTATCAAAACTGATGTATATTTTATCGTACATTAAATGTTTATAATTTTAATAGTTATTGATGTATTATAATAATACTTAAATTGTATTACATACCTATAAAGTATCTATTGATTTCCAATTTATATGAAAATTTTGAAAATTCATCGTCAAGATTATTAAAATAATTGTTGTAAAGTGACCGCTCTCCATTGTTGATTTTTTTTTGGTGAAAATACTCGTAGACTAGCATTAAACAAAAAAATATTATACATGAGAGTTGCAGTATTAGTAGCATCATGCAACCACAGAAAAACCATGTAGCCAATATAATTTCCAATTTTAATATACATAGATGCATGCATGTAGGCAATATTATTTAATGAATACGACTTGTTCCATATTAGAGAGCTAATGAAATAGTATGAAATAATTAGCACTAAAATTACGATTGTTTTTCGGACTTCGCTCGAAGAATAATATGCTAGAGAAATAATATTAGATTAAATACAACATTAAAAAAATGCACAATTTTTTCAATAACGAATCACACAATATAATAATTCAATCATGTATTAATTGAATTAGGTGGACCCTACGCAGTGATGAGGCAGCGCATGGAAGTATTAATTGCATAATTTTTTAAAAATCCAACAAACATTTGATCCATTAGGTCGTACAGATTATCATAAAATTAAGAAGATGATCAAAAGAACAAACAACACATGCAATGTAGCATAGTTAAGAATATATTAAACTACCTTTTTGTAGATTATGAATTATATATCTGTCTGATTATTAACATTTTATTGAACTAATATGAATAAAAGAATACCGATGTTAAAATTCAAAACCAAACTGCACCTAAGTACCTAACAGATATTGATATGAATTCATACAAAACGATCAACAATACTTACAGCCATAACAAAAGAAGTATAAGAAATTTGGGTGTTCTTAAGCTCATCAACCTCCTTAATTAGTGAGCTTAATTTCAAATTCTATCTAATTAACTTCAAATGATGAATTTAATCCGCTGAATTAATCTACTTGCAAGAGTGACGTGTTTATATAGAAAATTTATAAATTAACTTAATATAAAGCTATGAGGTCAAAAAGTGTTGACAAATAAATGTATTATAATTAACTTATAAACTTTCTTTTTTGACTTTATACTAAATTAATTTATAAATTTATAAATTTTGTATATAAATGCATCGCTTGTGAGTAGATTAGTTTCAACAATTTGAATTAATTAGTCATTTGAAGTCACTCAGAAAAACTCAGTGAGCTTACAAACACTCTGATTTTACTTATTTTGGAATAATAAATAGAAGTTTAAATGATAAGATGGATAACAAATATGCACGTACTTGATATTTATATTCAATGTAGACAATAAACATATGAAACATGCAGGTATATCGGTAAAAAGGAAATGAAAAGAATAACAAATTTAGATATATAGTAGGAGTAAATATGGCATGTGATGTGCTTATTAAGAAGGTTTGGTGAGCACAACTATAAAAATATATCGCATTGGTTTCAAACGACAAATTCAAACAACTTAAATCAATCTACTTTACAAGTGATGCATGTACGTGCAATATTTTGAAATTTTGAAATTCATTTTAGTACAAAATTAAACAGTTGAAAAGATAAAGTTTTACAAGTTAATTTAATGCATTTATTTTTCATTATTTTTTGCCGAATTTTGCATGTACACATTCACTAGTGAAGTACAGCAATTTTAACAGTTTGAATTCATCGTTTGAAGCCAATCTGATAGATTTTTAATATTATACTCACCAAATTCTTTTAGTGAGCACAACACATATTAACTTTGGTCCATAAATAGAATTTGGATAATTAGAATAATTTAAACATTCGTATTTTTTAACGGATTATGCATTATTCTTAACCGCATTTTCATCACCTATGTGAAAAGGGATGTGGATAGAGATATAAACATGAATAATTTATTTACGAATGCAAATATATATTTACGGATAATTATGAAAATACAAAATTAGATCGCAACATATATCGTATGTTTCATTTACACCCCTATAAATCATTATTTACGTATAACTTTACATTATTTTTACATAATCTTATAATAGTCCTCCTAGCAAAATTGTCTAAACGTCTTCCGAAATCTAACTATTTTGATTTGCACTCTAACTATCTTATCGGTACTATCTTCTAGAAGGCCATCAACGAATTTACAACTAACAAAATATATGCAAGTGTTGATACATATTCGTGTAAGTGTTGATATTTAACCAGTGTTCTAAATAGCTAGCTATAACTACGCTATGCGATAAAAATTCGATAATTCAGCTACGACCACTATAACTGTAATAACTTACCGCTATTACCGCTACACGCTATGTGCTATTGCTGACCGCTATGCTACATGGGTTTCTTTTTTATTTATTTTTTGCAATTTGCATGGGCTTTTGTGTTTATGTTCCTATTTGTGATGCTACATGGTCCGCTATGCTAGGTATGCTAAACCGAACTCTATGCTTCTGTTCATATTTGTGATTTAGTCTCTCCTTTTATATCGAAAAATATTAAAATATTAATTCTTCCTTTTACTTGCTCTTCGTCTAGTATTCACTTTTTAAAATTATTGCCTTCGATTCAATTGCACGATTATTGTAATATGTAAAATAATTAAATAGGTACTGACTTTATTTCACTTGTAAAATTAATTGTTTTTCATCTATTATAATATGTAATACAAGGTATGAACTATTAAAGAATGTTACCTTGTAGATCTTTTTTTTTTTTCTTATTAGCTTGATTGAAAAAAATATAGACTTAGAGTAGTTATCATTTGGTTGTTACTCTAATTTTCAATGTTGTAATTTTGATAATTAGTATAAATATAAAATATAATTAAAAAAAACACCATGTATGATAGCTTCCGTTATAGTTACGCTATTCACGATAGCTTTTTTTTTTTGCCTCTCCGTGACGATGCAATAATCGCTATTTAGAACCTTGTATTTAACATATAAGTATTTATACCTAACGTATCAAGTCAATCTAAAGAACTGGATATTACAACTCTTTTCATTTCTCTCTCATCACCCACCCATTTTTACACGTTTTTAGTGGTGATTTTATAAAATCATTCAATTTCGCACATATTTTTAACGATCTGTGAGAAATTTTGTGAATCTAAAATCATGAACGTCTTATATATGATTTTCTTTTTCAAATGAGATCTATGATGAAGTATTTTCGGATTCTCATAACACAAGTATTTATATCTCGTCAAACAAGTATTTATATCTCATTATGTAAGCGTAAATAGTTTATGTGTTAAGTGGTTTTACCTGACATATTCTATCAGATTTTAATTTTTTTTACACATGAACTATTTAATCTTGCATACGAGGTATAAATACTTGCACGACGAGGTATAAATACTTACGCGACGAAGAACTCAAAAGTACTTCATCATCGATCTAATTTGAAAGAGAAAATCGTGTAAAAGACATTCGTGGTTTTATATTTGCAAAAATCCTCACAAATCGTTAGATATATGAGCGAGATTGAACAGAGGAAAAAAAAAACCGACATCTAAAACGTGTAAAAGATGGGTGAGTACTGAGAGAAAGAAAAAAAGTTGATTATCCCGGTTTTTTTAGAAAAACTTGATATGTTAGGCATAAATACTATATTATATATAAACAATTGCGCACATAAGTATCAACACTTGTAATTTGTCAGTTGTAAATTCACTGGTGACCTTTAGAAAGTAGTTCTGATAATGTAGTTAGAGTTCGGGAGATTTCATATTCCAATTTAGTGAGCTTGGGGAATATTTAGAGGGATTGGAGACAGGAATATAGTATAATTATTCTATTTTTAATTGTACATTAATTAGTTAAATTTAAAATTTTGCATAATCTACTCTTATCATGTTAACATTTGGAGACTGATAACCGTAATTTAATTTTCAAGTAATCAAGCATTCAATGAGAGAATATGTCCAAAATTTGTCCTTATTTTCAAGGACAAATGTCCTTGATGCATAAAATTTTAAATATAATTAGTTTTTTTTTTTTTAACAATTGATGATATCCAAAATATTAAGAAATTATATATCTGAAAAACAAATAAAACAACTTAAATAAAATTTCATTACAAATAATAAATTAGAGTCCTTTTAATGCGTAACCCATTTAACCAGCAGATTAAAAAGATGGGTTTTAGTCTTTTAGATTTAAATGAGCATATGCCGCTTCAAAAGAAAAAAAAATAAAACAGTTCAAAAGATAAAAATATGGACAGAGCTATTTTAAGTTTATGCAAATTACTAGTCGTATATTTCACATTTTATTTCTGTTATATATGCATTGTGAGAAATGAAACTAGTAATGTTAATATCATATCAGTTAAAATGCACCTGGGTCTCCGGTTGCAAATTTGTGCAAACCCGTTGATCCCGGTAAGTTAACAATTGCACAGCCTTATACAAATAAGACAAGAGAGAGCACAAAAGCCCCTAAAGCGATGCTTTTCAGGTCAACAAGGTACAGATAAGGCCTGGTACCCTCTTTTTACGGGTCATGTCGGGCCCCCTTCTTGGGTTAGGAAAAATGTTGGCCTCCTCTTCTCCTTTCAAATTCCAATAAAAAATCTTGGTTTCAGAGCACAAGAATCCTAGGTGATATCAGAACCAAGTTATTTTCGCCACCATGTGAAGCAACTTAATTACACACTTCACAACTTCGATACGAACAAAATAATGTATTTCGTATTAACCATGTCTAGTTATTATTTTTGATTTTGCAGGTACCTTATCCAAAGAGTAGCAAATTGCATTCTTAGTGATATTTAGTGCTGTATGTTGGACCTTGTGGAAATATAGAAACTCGGTTATTTTTCAAAATTCACCTTGTAAAACAACACGTTCTATTATATTGCTCATCATTTCTGTGTTTGAATATTGGACAAGACATATGGACAAGAAAATCAAGATGGCAGCAACTCAGTGGTTGCCGGCTGAGTTAGATGCTATTCCTTTGAGCGTCTGGGATCCAAATGACATGCAAATGGTGGTGTACCAGCCGGAGATCGCACAGGCTGGGGACATAGGAGGGACAGCTGGCTCGCCAGCAGATTGATGATATGATGCACACTCCTTTTTGCCCATTTCCGAGTCTAGGCATAGTTTACTTTAGCCCCATTTTTTTACTTTAGCCCCATTTTGATAGGTGGCTTAGCTTACATGATATTTTCTATCACAGTGTTTTGGTGGACCTTAAAACGAAGGGCATTTGTCTTTTGCTCTTTGTTAGCTTTTGTGGTTATTTTCTAATACTTGGGACCTGATACTATGGACTTGTAAGTTACCGTTATGTTTCTTATATGAAACGGGCTCCTATGCCTTTTTTTCAAAAAAAAAAAAAAATGTCTAGTTATTTTCATATATCAGAACCATGTCTCGATAGGAACAAAATAATATATCAGAACCAAGTTATTTTCATATCTCAGACGACCTCATTCTGGATTTTTATGAGTGATGTCTGTCTGTTTGTCTCTATCATTTTTTTTTTAATCTTTTAGCGAGAGCTTAAGTTTTGTTTTCCCGCTGCACAAAGAGAGATTTTCAAAATAATTTTATGAAGACACTTGAGCAAAATACAGAAACTATTTTCTTTGTGCACAAGTGCAGAACCAAAAATACTGTTATTTTTTTAAAATACAAGACTATCCTTCTATATTTTAATATTCATAGAAAATCCTCATCTGAATTTCTTTTGTAATAATATTGTTATTCACCGAGTTCTCTATATATGTGTATGTATGTAATTGGATATCTTGAATATAACTATCTTTTTTTTTTTTTTTTGAAAAAAAGGCTAAAAGCCCGTTTCATATTAATGAAACAAAGTTAAGTTACATAATACACAGATCTAATATTCTCCCAAAACGTAGCACCACAGTCGTGCCTAAAGCATGCAACATATAGTAAAGAAACACATAATAAGCTGTCTAATACAATGCCAAAAGTCAACAAGATAAACTAGCACTAAGCCTCTCCTAGGGGGGCTGAGGATTAGAAGTAGGGGCAAAATTCTGAAGAGTATCAGCTGGAGCATCATCATGGGTCTTCAGGGATCTCTGGGGCTGGTTCAGCTAACTGAGGTGCCAGCAACTCTTCTTCTTCCTCTCTAGGAGCCAGAGTACTGAGAGAGATAACATCCAAAGTCTCTGGAAGTCACAGGAGTGCTGCCTCTTTAAGCTTCTTGCTCACAGTACCTGTCCAATATTCAACCAAAGAAATGATAAGCAAAATAATTAAATAGAACTATCTCATGTAAAGCCGCAAATGTATGGCAAAGAGAATGTTCTTTATATGAGAGATCGTAGGATTGATTCTCATATGAAGATCTGACATTAAATAGTTGAATGCCTTGATCTTCAACTTTTACTCAAAATAAAACTATATGTATCTCCTTTCTCAAAAAAAAAACTATATGTATCTCATGTAGAGGTTTAATATATATAGAACTACAGTTGAAGGTTCAAACTGGTGCTTTCCATAGAGTATAGGTTTGTGACAAGACCAGTTCAATCAATTACTTCAAATTAAAAAAAAATGGACGATTTTTTTTTTTCCAAGGAATGGAACGAAGTTAACAACTGTATTCTAGGAGGTTGATAATATTATGAATAATTTTTTTTTGCATAATGTAAAACAACTATCTTAGGAACTCAGATATCGTAATGCATCAATGAATAGGCCAGGAATAGGCTCATAGAGGTACTTGAGAGTTGAGACAACTATGAATTGGTGTCCAATTTGCAAAAAGCAAAGGTTACATAGCAAAAAAAAAAAGTTGCACACTCTGTATTATAATGATTAATTCAAGTCAACGGATTTATTATTTCTGTCCACATTACAAAATCAGAGCTGCTGAATTAGATACTAGTGAGGAAAAATAGATTCGGTCTGAATGATATTTTGACACGAATGACATAATTTATGTGAATTCAGATGTCTAATGAACTAGAAATCGCACAAATTTCCATCTAATTTTACACTTGTTTTATTGGATTTTGTCTATAGAATTTATCGTGCATTTCAGATCAAATAGCCTTAGACTCTAGATTGAGCATGATGAAATTATATGATTCTAATGGTAAAATATCAGTTTCTATATAAGCCGTCAAATTTAAAATAAAAAGTTCAAATTTGTTATGGATTTTTTTTTTCTATACAACTAGAGAGGAACCAAATCATATAAACTTTAGTCCATTCCATTTAAAAAAAGACATAAAATAAAATTGTCCAGAGAGAGTATAGAGTGGGAAAAAAAAAATAGCTACCATTTAAATTAGACTAAGTCTTTGTTCAAGATGATAAAGTTGAAGTGGTTACTTTGAAGACGGAGCTAAATGGACCAAATACAATTATATATATAAATAAGCATGATTATTACAAGAGAAGGCCAATAAAATTTAATGGTGAGAATAATGAAATTATATGGGAAAAAATAGAAAGAAAAACACAAGATGAGGAAAAACATAAATAGAAAAAAAAAACAAGATGGACTTCAACAACAACAACAACAAAAAACCAAGGGCGTTTCATATACATTTTTTTTCGTACATCAATTTATTAAAATAAAACCGTAAATGAGGAAGTCTACAATAGTAAATTTAAAATTAAACAGAAGTTTATTTTATTTTGGCTGAACTTGATACCGGTGAACTTAGACTCTAACAAACAGAGTACTTTTGAAATAGTAAGTTAGAACGGGTAAAGAATATGTTTCAAATTTTGGAGAAAACACAACCCCCCTGATCAATCTTAATAGTTCACATTTTTCCATATTACACATGATTTTTAATTAAAGAATACATTGGCAAATTTGTATGCCCTTAATTATAAACATCAATACAAATTTAACAAATTCAAGACCGAAATAAAGTAACCATACTTGAGCACCCAAAAAATTTGATGTGCTGTTATGCCATCACATAAATAATGAAAATGTATCTATTGACACAAATAATGTAATCATTCAGCTAGCACCCTTGTGAAGCTTGATTTCGACATTAGTTCGAACTCGCATCTTCGATCGAGTTAATATACGCAAGGAACCTCTGCACAGCACGGTTGTATGCGCATGGCCGTTCGAGATGTAAAAGATGACCAGCATTGCTTATTCCATAAATGAAACAACTCTCCCCCAATTGCCTGATGAGATGCATATTCAAAATTTTTAGAGAACTTCTCAAATAAAATATTCTAGCTACATTTTCAAATTGTAATTGTTCTCCAAAAGGATGTCATAGTGAGAAAAAGAAAAGGGAATTAAAATGACTATAATAGATAAAGATGCATACTCTTTCATATTCTTGGCAAGATCTATGTCAAAAATTTGGTCTTTCTCACCCCATAGCAGCAATATTTTCTGAAAATGAGACAATTAAAATTAGTTATTATCACTAAACTTAACTCTTCCCTAGCTAATTACATATGATATCAATACCTACCAATAGTGGTGTGATGATCGATCATTTATGAATATGAAGATATCATTTTTTGCTGATAAAAAATAAAAAGTTTAAATAAAAAAACCTCTCTTTTAAAAAATGATGAATTAAGTTTGTTTTTTTTATAGTTACTCCTTCATGTTTGAATTCTATATAATTGCAAAATACCTGTTTGAAAACAGGGATTTTGGCATCCGCGTTGCTGATCACTAATCCCTCCAGGAGCTCCTTTCTCTCCTTCCTACTTGTGTACATTGACTGCCAATTTAGAAACAAACACCTTATTTTAATATTTATTCTGACCAATATATAACAAGTTGGCACAAAAATTTACAAAAAATGCAAACTTTATATTCTCACCTCAAGGAAGTCCTTGTACAGTCTGTCAGGCAACCACATCTTCTTGTGCATGGATATAGAGAGGAGATCCTTAAGCCGGGGCACGGTCTCCGGCATGAGGAGCTCGTTTGATGACGTGGCACCCAACCTCTGCAAGCTAGCCTCATTGATTGAGTCAGTCATAGTAATGACAGATCCTGATATAACAAGGGACCGTATCAAGTCCGGATACTCCTCTGCCAGTTTAAACGCAATCATGCCACCATAACTAAACCCGACCAAATCACATCGCTCAACACCCAACTTCATCAATCCACTGGCAATGCAACTGGCCTGATAATCGGGCGATCGGTCAAGACTTGTTGAGGTCGACTTTCCAAAGAATAATAAGTCGGGGATGTAAATTGCATAATTTGTAAGTAGCACACCAAATTGGAATTGCCATGTGATGATGCCTTCAGACGCGAAACCGTGGATCAAGACTACTGGCGGCTTGGGCTTTCTGGTCTTCTTGTGCTTTGCATCGGGTGAAATCACGGTGTTGGGTTTGGATTGGATGGTTTCTTTTGGTGCCCAAAAGTTCATGTAAGTGCCCGGTTCGATCTCGACCTGCTGTTCTCGGAGACCTGCCCTTTTCACAAGCCAGTGTAGTAACGGTTTCTGGGCTTCGATGAGGTTCACCATGTTTTTCCTCTTTTAATTGGATTTGAATCTTTCTTACTTCCTTTTTGTTTTTTTTCCTCAAGGGATTATCAGGAGTGTATAGTAGCAATGATATTACACCATGGCTTAGGGGCTATTAATAAGAGATTGAGACAATAGGTCCACATCATATGCTGATTAAGTTACGTGAAGATTAGTTATTTTCTTGGCTGATGTGGAGCTTGATGATTGGAGAATGAGTGGTGGGGCCCTTTTGTCAGTTGACAAAAGGGGCAGATGAGCACCCACAACTGCCCAAGGAATAAGAGGAGGAAGGTAATCTAACATGATCTGTTAAGTTGTTGGTTTGATGGTTACAACAACTCTAATGCATATTTTTGTTTGATATTCATGTTTTAATTTTGTGTTTCCTGTGATGTCATAGCATCTTTCTCTGTTTTTTTTTTTTTTTTTTTTTAAATGGTACATGTCATAGTGTCATTTGTTAAAATTTGTTAATTCAGCACAGTTTGTAATTTTCAAAATTATTTCAATTAATTGAAACTAAAATTATCGCACGTAATTATTTACCAGAAATAACATTTAATTGGTGTGTTGCTCTGATTTTTTGTTCTAGATACACTCTTTTAATTTCAGCATAACTAAAGAGTATCTAAGTGAGCATGCATAGGATGGCCTTAGTCGTAATT
This sequence comes from Carex littledalei, assembly GCA_011114355.1. NCBI lineage: Eukaryota > Viridiplantae > Streptophyta > Magnoliopsida > Poales > Cyperaceae > Carex > Carex littledalei. The sequence goes on along the minus strand of CM022089.1, from coordinate 9,500,704 downwards.
AGACATGAATAACGAAATTTGAAGTCAAAACAAATAATTATTAAGTGCAAGAATAAAGTATTCTGTCAACGTACCCATCAGAGAGAGCAAAAGGTTAGTTACTTAATTGGTATGTTGCCGTGCTCTAGAAAGCGAACACAAAATTAAAAAAATATAATAGCAATATTATAAGCTTTCCAAAATATGGTTAGATTGATTGGGTCAACTCAAACTTAATCTGACATAATCCCAGAAAAAAAAAAAAATGAATTTTGAATACTATTTCAGTGCCAGGCCTTTAGTTGGGCTTTCCCACATTTAAAAAAAAAAGGAATTGGGCTTTTATGAGCTTTCGATGCCTGATATCAGACTTCCTAAAAAAAAATTGTTCCAGAAAACAGGTGTGGTTTTCAAATCTCAGAAAATCCCAGTTTTACGAGTCCGAATCTGCTGCCATTCCGAGAGAGATCGCAGGATCCTGAAATTCCGAGATCAACGGTTCAAACTTTTCCGTGCGTGGATCTAGGAAATGTTCTCGGAAAAGTAAATTTTCATATATGCATCTCGAGAAAGACCAACAGTTGAGATCGGATCGCAGAGTCCTGTGATTCCTCGAGAATCACAGCAGATTTATTTTCCAGTTTTACCATAACTCTTTTACCTAACAAGGAAAACAGTACAAAGCTTGTGCAGCCTTTAATCGAACAAAATAACATAGAAATTAATGAAAACATGAATATCTAATTCTACTGAATCATAGGAAAATGTCATGATAGGGTAATAACATATGGATGAGTAACTCATTTGAACCAGTTTAATTTGAAAATAATAACACCAATCAACACAAGCCATACATGACCCAAATCAAGAATATCAGAAAAACAAAGATTATATCAAGGAAATTTCTTACGCGACTTCTAACATCTAACAACAAACTTCAACAATATAGCATACGATTATCTTTGGCTTTTAATATTTAATTAACACTCTAAAACCCCTGTGCAGGACAAAACCCCGAAATAGTCAAAGTCCCTACTATGATCTTTATAACTAGAAATATCAATCAATATTATCAGTAGAACTAAGGTGTTCTTAAGCTCACCAAGCCCCTCAAAAAAGATTGACTTCAAACGACGCATCCAAACTGTTGAAACCGATCTACTTCATGAGTGATGCGTTTACATATCAAATTTTTAAATTTTTGAACTAATTTAGTATGAAGTCAAGCGGTCAAAAAAATATGATTTATGAGTTAATTTTAATAAGTTCATTTTTCATCATTTTTTGACTGCTTGACTTTAAACTAAACTAGTTCGAAAGATTATAAATTTGACATGTAAATGCATCACTCATGAAGTAGAACGGTTTCAACGATTTAGATATATCGTTTGAAGTCAATCCAATAGATATTTGAGTTAAGCTCACAAAAGGGGCTTGGTGAGCTTAAGAACACCTTAGTTCTACTCCAATATTATTAAGCAAGCTAGAACAATAATTTTTTCTTTTTGAGTAAAAAGGCCTAAGGCCAGTTTCTTTCAAGAAACTAATAAACTAATATAAGTTACAAGAATTATATTAAGAGCTGATCAGTCCAAAGCTCTTAACCTGCTAATAAATGGTAAACTACTTCCCTTAATAAAAATTAACAGCCTCAAGTTGAAAAGCGAAGTCACAAAAGAGCTAGAACAATAATCATATTGTTTCTTCGTGGAAACATGAAGACATTCAACTTAAAGAAAACATGCTAAAAATATCACCAGGTATCATTGATACTTATAAGGGACATGAACAGTTTTCTTCCTGGGCAGGAGCAACTTCCTACTGGTACGGGCTGCTACCCCTTGGAGTTGGAGATTGAAAGGCTGGAAAGACAGAAATGGATTCATTGATGAATTGGATATTATCATCTGGATCTAGCCAATAGCAGTAACCAGGTGGAGCAACGTTTGGGTCCAGGGATGTGCAGCAAAGACCTCCCGGATGGTACATTTTCAGTGAATTAGCCTGGTAGTAATATATTGAGTTTGGCTTAATCCAAGGGAAGACATCTGTGGAGACAGAGAAGCTTCCATACACTTTATTGATGAATACAGCACGCTTACCGATGTTGTTTAAGGGAACCAGGTGAGCTGCCTTCTCCTCACCACCGACACCTTCCTCAATGACAACCTTAAATACCCGTACAAAAGAGAAGTCAATAATCCCGTCTTTACCACGCGTCCGACTGATCAATAGCACCTCCCCATCAGATTCCACCAGAGATGCTACGTCCCACAAGAGCGGTGCCATACCCAAATTGATGCAGGCAATCACTAGGGACTCAATCCGCAAATCAACCTGACAAGGAGGATTTGCTTCCTGAATTCATATCACCGACGGTACCGTAATATGGAATCTTTTACAATTACTTGATCTGGACCGTTCTTTTTAACTTGGCACGAATCTCAAAGCCCAATAATACTGCCCCCTCAGTCAGCCCGAATCCCAAACCGGCTGAGAGTTAATCTCAAACCGTAAATAGCTAATTGTAAAAGGGAATCTTTTACGGTACCGTCGAGGATATGGATTCTTTGCTTCCTCCACTTTAAATAGTGACAGACAAGGTTTCAAGACGCTTCCAGTTATTGCAAGGGAGAAGACATGGGTGTAACTTTGAAAGCAAGTATGTGCCATGTCGACAACAGCATGAGGGTTGCGGTTGGCAACAAATTTCCACTTGTTCAACCCGGGAACTGCATACGCCACTTGTCTTCCGGTGAGAACCACAAGGGTTGATGCAGTAGAGGAAGCAAAGCATATGGACTGTGGCGTGTACATAGAGCACAGCTGGGACAAGGCTGGGTACTCCGTCACAGCACCGGTGAATTGATTCAAAAGCCGGGTTGGGGTGTCAACGATATCAATCTCAGTTATGAAGAACTAGTTTTTGGTCTAGTGGCAAAGGCACATGACCTCTATGTGTGAGGTCATGGGTTCGAAATCCGAATAGGAGAAATCTTTTATTGTAATAACAAAGGTATTAAATAGTTGGGTGGCTTGACCTCCAATTTTTACTCAAACAAAATCTCAGTTATGAGAAGAAGCCCATCGATGCAAGCACAGATGTAGTGACTGTGCAGCTCAGGGATGTCAGCCCGGATGCGATCGCCGCTTGAGAAATTGATGAAGACACAAGCACCGGATCGCCTGCTGTCAGTGTTTACCAACGGAGGTTCGGCAAATGCGGAATAAGTTTGGCACAAATTGGTGGCTAGATCAGGATGGATCAAAATCCAGTTGTGGGGACGGAAGCGCCTGTCAGTGTTTACCGGATGTTTTGTGGCCTGCCTCCAGGGGTGGCATACCCCGCGCAGAGAGATGTATAGGAGCAAATAGGAGCAAATCGTGTGCCAGAGAGAATTCGCCGATGTGCGCTATTATTCCCTCAGGAAGGTTGGTCCAGTCCCTCTCCTCTTCTCCGATTTCCCTTTTTGCACCATTTCTCGTACTTCTTCGTAGCCTACCAATCCGACATTTTTATTAATATCCAAAGTTAATTAGAAATTAATAAATATAAGTAGTTCCTCTGAGTTTCAATAAAAATATTTCTACCGGCCATTAAATAGGTGCTTTCGAATTTTTTTGCCTACCGGCTATTTAATGACCGGTACCCTCAAATTTTTTTTTTTAGACACTATGAAGAGCAAGATGCTGAAATCTAACACTAAAAATTCGAATTTTTTGTTTAAATTATTTGTTAGATTATTTCTTTTTGATATATAATTAACATATTTATACTAAAATACGCTAAATTACTTGAAATTATGTTAAATTACACTGAATTACACTAAATTACATTAAATTACGCTAAATTATGTTAAATTACGTGAAAATACAGTAAATTACGCTAAATTATATATGTATAGAGACGATATATTTACTGAGAAGGCGAAAAATGACGACGAAATTTCAAACAGCCATAAAACAGCGCTCGAGTGTCCGATTTTAGCAAATGACCACTTTTCGGAAAGCTTGCGAAAATACGCATGCGTTAGTGATCGCTTTGGAATTTTTCAAATTCAGAATTGCCAAAAAACAAAGGGAAGAGCCTCAAAACTTGAGTTGAAGTTTCCGATTAAGATTTTCATTTATATTATTCAATATAAGTAGCTCAGTAAATTAGTTACATAATGAACTTGTAGAATATCAATTTTTACTATTTTTGAAATTTTTGTACTATTTTTTATGATTCATGAAAGATGGCACAAAATCGGTCTAATTTAGCGTAATTTTGCGTAGTTTAGTGTAATTATACTGAAATATGCTAAATTACATTAAATTTCAGTGTATTTAGCATATTTCAGCATAATTTAACATAATTTCAAGTAATTTAGCGTATTTTAGTATAAATATGCTAATTATACATCAAAAGAAGTAATCTAACAAATAATTTAAACAAAAATTCAAATTTTAGTATTAGATTTCAGCATCTTGCTCTTCATATTGTCTCAAAAAAAAAATTGAGGGTACTAGCCATTAAATGGCCGGTAGGCAAAAAATTCAAAACCGGCCATTTAATGGTCAGTAGATATTTTTATCGAAACCCAGAGGAGCTGGATATATTTATTAATTTATATTTAACTCTGGATATTAATAAAAATGTCGGCCTACCAATTGAAGGGTTTCAATTAAATTAAGAAGAAAATAAGGGAATTAGAAAAATAAATCAAATACTCTCACAAGATCAAATAAATAAAAGAGAAATTTAGATATATGCCCATCATAACTTCATCAAGTAGATATTTCCCTATCAAAACTTCAAAATTAGTTATTTCCTCATCTAAATTTGCTTATATTATAAATATACCCATTTGTTGATTAATCCATTAAAAACACTGATTAGTATTAATAAAAATAAATAAAATTACAATTTTGCCCTCCTTGTCATCTCCTCCAAGGCTCCAACTCAGGGAATAAAGATATGCTTCTTCCCTCTAGTTAAACATCGATTTTGTGGTCTTCTTTCACCTTCTTCATTTCTCCTAACAAGTTCTCATTCTCAGATAAAACTTTCATTATTTCCTGGGTTTAGTGATTTCGTTTTTTTTTTGTAACTGGACTTCTTGTAAAGAGAAACTTTACTTCTCCATGTTCATCTTCACCTCCTCTTCACACTCTTTCTATCTCTGTTTCACCTTCTCTAGTTCCACCTTTATATAAAATCAAGAATAAAGGAGAGAGGTGGGATGAATTGGGAACGAAAACATCATTCTTTAAAACTGAGGATCACATAGTTTAAGGAAGCTCTTTGAGTGTTTAATAAAATTGAAGCTGAAACGTTACTCAGGTGATCCAATTCAATTCATCAATTATGTAATGGTTGTTAATGCAAACTTTAATGATTGACTACCTGGGTGTCGCCCCCATTTCTGTATATACCTTCTATAAAATCAAGAATAGAGGCTAGAGGTGGGATGAAATGGGAACTAAAAATCATTCTCTGAGAAAAGGTGATACAGAGATAGAAATAGTGTGAAGAGCAGGTGAAGATGGACATAGCCGAAGAAGTCAAGTTTCTATTTACAAGAAGTCCAGCCACAGAAAATAAAAATAAAAATCACTAAACTTTCGAAAGAATGAAAGCTTTAAATGAGGAGAATGAGAAATTGTTGGGAGAAATGAATAGGACGAAAGAAGAGCACATAATCGTTGTTTGAACGTGAAAACTGAAGAACATATATAATCAATTAGAGAGAAGAAGCATATTTTTATTCCCTGAGTTGGAGGAGATGAAAAGGAGGGCAGAATTGTAATTTTATATATTTTTATTAATACTAATCAATGTTTTTAATGGATTATTAACAAATGGGTATATTAATAATATAAGTAAATTTAGATGGGGAGATAATTAATTTTAAAGTTTTGATGGGGAAATATCTAATTGATGAAGTTATGATGGGTATATATCTAAATTTCTCTAAATAAAATAAGGAAACGAATGGAATTGAAAGAAATTAGAGGTAGCTTAGCTAGCTCCGACCATCGTAGGAAGGAGAAATCGCTCAGTCGCTCGCACCCAATTCCTCGCCTCAGTGGAAATTGTTACTTTAGGTCCGATTTGGAATACTCACTCGCCTTAGTGTTAGAATGGCAATAGCTAATTTTAAAACCCTAAACCCTAAAGCTTAAATCCACGCTGTACAGCTCCAAAATGTTTTCAATTTCAATATCGTTTAACAATGCTAAACTAATCTTAGGTTGAGATCAAGAAAATCGTTATCACTTCTTAATTTGAGGCTAAATTGCTGAATTGTTGTACATTCGGATAAAACATAAATTAATTCATTCTAAAGAAATTTCCAAATATGGCCTTCACGCATGCATCATGAACAAGTTGATAAGAAAATTATAGTATGGTACCAATGCATGCTCTCATGAGAGTTCAGGTGTTGATGCAATTTCCGATATGGTACCAATGTACCAATATAGTATGATACCACAGAATTTCAATTTTGGTCTATATATTATCCAAATTTCGAGATCATTTTTGCAAACTACATAATGTTCAGCCAAAAACAAAAAATACATTACATAATCATCACTCATACAAGCATAACCAGTAAAATAGTAAAACAAATATAACTAGTTCCGAAATTTTTATCCACAACATATAATAAAATTAAATTAAAAAGCATACCCTCTCTTTCAGCCTATTTGCATGATTAGGTCCGCTGGATTATTCAACGAGTCTAGTTTTTTAAATATTGGATTTTTCGCTAGATTATTTAGTGGTTCTGTTTAATATTATATTGATGTGTAGTGTAGTGGAAGGGTGTTTGACATTTAATCTTTGGATCTTGAATTCAATTTTCTTTTTAAGGTTAGTGGTTTTAATGCTTACTAACAATTTCATTGATAGAAAGAGAGGTAGCACAGTTGGCTAAGAAGAAAGTTCTAGGAATCTAGAATTGTTGGTTACCCAAAAGTCGAGAGTTTGATTCCCCTCACGACTTCACACCTTCTGTGAAGGTTTTAGAAAATAAACAATTTTTTTGATAAAAAAATGTATTTATAACTACGTGAGTTCAATTCTTGTTAAATTTTTTTTAAAATAGGCTGGAAGAGAGAGTATGTTATTTTTTTAATATTTTATGAATAAATATTTCGGCAACTAGTTACCCCAATTTTGTCGGATTAAGAAAATTAAGAAAACCTCGCCTAATTGAATTCTAATATGAACACTAGCGTCTCAGCCCAAAATAAAGCCCAAAAGTAGGAACGCTCCAATGCTTTCTGTACCACAACAACAATTGAAGAGAAACAAATCCCCATCCATCTTGCTAGCCGCCCACTACCAAGTTTTCAAAAAAAAAAAAAATCCCCATCCCATCCCAGTTTTCACAATATTTTTTGTGCCTCATTAGTCATCATGACCATGTATTTTTTAAATAATGAAAATTAAATTTCAAATTTCAACGATAAATGTGAGCCATTCATCATCTTATTTTATTTCTAAATAAATGTACTCATATAAAAAATCCTCAAATATGCAGTTTGTATTGTATAAAAATCAAACGGTTAAAAAGTTAATAGTGCAAATGAGTTTATAGTAAACTTTTGATTTTTCAATTTTTTCTTAATATTATGCAAAACAAATCAAAATAAGATCGGCGGTTCACATTTCATTTTCAGAATTTCAATATTAAGTTATTAGTAAAGAATATCTGCAATTTTAATAAAGCACTAAGAGATATAGATATTGAGTTCCTCACTCTTAATTGTTGCCTCTCTTGACATTTTCTTTTACTATAATAATAATAGGGATAATAGTAATAATAATAATATTATTATTATAATGATGATGATGATGATGATGGTTTTACCTTGAGCCTGCACAAGACAAATTGATGTTTTGATAAGACTTTTCTTTCACTTGCCCCGGAGGCCAGGATGCTCCAAACCTCTCTCTCACCAACTTGATTAAAACTGTGCAAAAACCTCTCTTTCTCTCTCATCTCTCACTCAATAGTATGAAAGTTGCATGTGCAGATTCGGGTGAATATCCCTAATTCCCTATTGTATATCATATTGGTGTGGACATATCGACAAGTAAATAACACACTTAAAATTTATAATTTTAAAATCCAACGGTTATAAATAATTTATATATGAGCAAGGCTATGATACTTTTTGCAATGCGTACATAAGTCGGTGTTGTGAATTCATATTTTTGTTTTCTAAGTTTGAACAGTCGATTCAAACAATTCAACATAATCTTTATATGAAAATGTACTTGAAGACTAATTTTACATTTTTTGAAAATTTTAACTTTTTTTTAGATATTTAGAAAATCATCTGATATGAAAAATTATGGACCATCCGAAAGTCAGTGATTTTCTATCTATCTAAAAAAATTCTAAAAATAATATAAAATTTTATCGGTAAGTATATTTTCACATGAAGATCACGTTGAGTTGTTTGAGTCGATTGTTTGAATTTTAAAAACAAAAAAAATGAATCCATAGCATGAACCGATCTGCATATCGCAAAGTACCATAGCCTCACTATAAATTACACACACATGTGAAATGATAAATTTTAATGCAAATTTAATTTATGTTCATCCAATAATTTAAATTTGCAAAATTTTATATTTTATAATATTTTTATAAAATATTAAATTATATTCAAATTTATATAAACTGATTCAAAATTAATCTATGAGACAAACAATAGTGTATATATTTTTTTTACTTTTGAATATTATCTTTTAGAAAACAATATATGTCATAATTATTTATCAAGTAAAATATTATAATACTAACTTATTCGTTATATATTCTCATTGTGGACAAATAGAGTAAAAATATGCAACACGTGCTAAAGCATGTCATTGAGAATTATGTCAATTATGTGCTTGAAAAGTTGAAATCTGAAACTAGCCCAAAAGATATTGGTCCCATTTTTTAACTGGACCATAGCAGATAACTTCTGGTGCATCCATAAGCCATAACTATATGAGGAGGGTTCAAATGTCTCTATTTTTCATGCCTCCATTAAGCCTCCATTTTTAAAAACTTTAATAACTCAAAATTTAAAACTTAAAAGTCAAAATAAAACCGTTGGATATGATCTACATCATTTTATCTATGTGCTCATAAAAAATTATCACATTTTGATTTTGTTTTTATGTGAATCAATAAGTTGAAAAATCAACGTCTAGCAATTATCCACATTAGTGCATTTTTTACAAGCTCTTGATGACAACCAAAACAAAATCAAAATGTCATAATTTTTTACACGTGCATAGATAAAATGATTTAGATCATATCCAACGGTTTTATTTTGATTTTTAAGTTTTAAATTTTGAGTTATTAAAGTTTTTAAAAATAGAGACATGATGAAGGCATGAAAAATGAAGGCATTTGAACCCTCCTCAACTATATTTTATCTATCACACACCAGTGTTAGATAAGGTTTTTCCTTTGCTTTTCGATAATGATATTATATACAGAGCTTCAATAAAAGGGATGAAAAAGAGATATTGCATGCGCCTCCATAAAAAAAGGCGTAGGCATGGACATGTGGTTGATAGAATCATTTGTGATCGGTTATAACGATTGTTTATCTTACCCTTTTTCAATGTATTTTTAGTCTGGATGGCTCAATGACCGCCATGCATGCTTTTGAATCTCTTTGTTGACCATCCTTCAATTGACGATTCAATTTTTCAATTCGATACTCATTTGCATGCTTATATTTTGATTTGATATTCATTTGCATGCTTATATGTTATTTTCAATTAATTTTGTCATGTAGAAAGGTGACTAAAATTCTGCAATGACAACGGATCAGCCAATGATAGACGCAAGCATACTTTCTAGAAAAATCTCATTAATTAATTTATTCATGTTCAAATATATATATGTTGCATATGGACCCATTTATATAAAAAATAAAGAAAAAAAGAAACACATTCATGTATGACCACATGATGATTCAACTGATCATGAACAATATAATCAGTTCATCTCAGCAGATTTGGATTGTCTCCTTCTGATAAAATTACTCCAATTAGTTGCAGATTGTATAAATTGGGTGCAGCTCAAACTCCAAGTTGCCTGTTTTTTTTATTAGATATTAAACTTTATTTATTTTTTATGATACAAAAGTTATATTGATTAAGTATCAAAAATATATATGTTAAAATTAAAAAAATTAACCGTTAACCGATGTGATCTCCTACTTTTAACCATAATATATTACAACAAGCTCCTAGTAATTATCTGTATTTTCTGTTAGCTAACGAAAATAGCTCATCAGACTACTGTCTATTTTCCGAAATTTTTATTTATACCATTTAAAAAAAAAAAATAAACCAAAACACCTCAAAATATGGGGAATTCCATATCTACCCGGGCCGCCAAGCCAATCTGCGGCCCTATTCTTGGGGGACCGCAGATTGGCTTAGAGGCCCCTCAAATACATAAATATATTTAATATTACAGTGCATTTTTGGGCTTTTGAGGGGCCGCCAAGCCAATTTGCGGCCCCCTCAAGAATGGGGCTACATATTGGCTTGACGGCCCGGGTAGATATGGAATTCCCCATATTTTGGGGTGTTTTGGTTTTTTATTTTTTATTATGGTATAAATAAAAATTTTGGGTCTATTTTAGTATCCGGCATAAACATGTTCGGTTTTGGAGTAAAATTAATGAAGATTAAATTGCTTACTCCATATTACTCCTCATATTTTACACTTCATTTGATAGTTGAAGTTATTATGACTTAATTAATTCATTTGGTGGAGAAAGATGGAAAAATGTGTCTCTGCTTGTGACAGTGGGCTATACAAGTGGAGTAAGTGTGAAATAAGTTAATCCACCTAGAGAAGTGAAGTAAGTTACTCCGGATTAACTCACGTCTTACTTCATTTACTTCTATTTTATTCAGTGTTCTAAATAGCGCGCTATAGCGTTTTTGGACCCTAAACGCTAAGCTATGGCATCAAAATGCGCTAATTGAGCTACGACCGCTATAGCGCATAGCGTGTAGCGCAAATAGCGCGCGCTATGCATAATGGGTTTTTTTAGGCAATTTATATGGGCTTTAAATAAAGACCCAAAAAAGTTAAATAAAAGCCAAAACCAAAATCAATTAAAAGCTTTGTTGCTACAGATCTTTTAATTTGCCCAAACCGAGAAGGAAACCCTTGTCTAAGTTATTTTGAAATTTGAATAGAAAAAATAGATTATGTCATGAATCATGATGCTTAAGATATTTTGAATAGAAAAGATCGATAGTTTATGATATTACTATGGATATTTTGAACCGCAATTTGGACTTTGTACTGGTTCAATATGAATATTATAATTTCTTAATTAATTTGGTGTTATTTATTGTACTATGAGACTTTAGATAATGTTGATATTTAGTACAAATATATAATATAATTTTATAAAAAAAACGCTATGTAGCATAGCTTTTGCTATAGCTACGCTATTCGCTATAGTTTTTTTTGTAGCCTTCCCGCTATGACGCTATAAACGCTATTTAAAACATTGATTTTATTTCTTGTTTGACTGCTTAAGTGTGGAGTAAGAAGTTTACTTACTCCACCTCGTACTCCGCAACCAAACATGACCCCATTTAATTTCATATCTATGTTTCTTATACATATAGATAACATTGCCTTAACCAAATAAATTATGTGTGATTTTCGTATTATTTTACATTTTGTGATTATATTTTTTATTATTCTAATTAAATATTAATTAGACAAAAGATTATGGAGAGGTAATCTTTTCCGAAACTAATTTTGGTGGCACGAAAATGGCATCACACTTATGAAAGTACATTATTTTAGGCAAAAAGTGTAATAATTTGTTGTCTATTATATATTGATACAAAAATCATTTTCGTAAATATATTACGAGGAGGGCTAAAATGCCTTGTGCCTTATATTTTTTGTTTCGTTTTCAAAGTTCAAACAGTCGATCTCTATATTAAAATGTGCTTGGAGACAAAAATTTATATTTTTTTGGAATTTCTTTACTATTTTTTTAGATAAATACAAAATCACTGTTTTGGACATTTAAGAGCATCTACATCCCAGCAACTCAAATGAGTTTTTAAATAGCTGTTAACTATTTTCTAAAAATTAAAGTCTTTAACGTTTCTAACTCTCACATCCCTGAAATTAATTTTAGAGTTTCTATTAAGCCACATCAGCAACAAATTGAAAAAATGAGAAATAATTTGAGCCAATTATTTGGTCAACATGGAGTTTATAAACAATTTCTTAATAAGAAACTTTACTGCATAGTTTCTAAATAAAAAAACTCTCCCACATCCCTGAAACTGGATTAGAAACTGTCACATTAAATTAGAAATTCTAATAATACCAGGGATGTAGATGCTCTAATATATCTATAATCAAAACATAGCCGCTCAACATGATCTCCATACTATCTTCGTTTTCAAATGTTTTTTTAACCTAACAAATATTTTCCTGACTTGCTTTTATATATATATATATTTATATATATATATATATAGAGATGAGCTATTGTGCTTTGCAAAGTAAAACATCCACTTTACTTCGAGCCATATTTTGCATTTTGAAAATTCAAACAACCGATCCAAACCGTTCAACATGTTCTAAATATTGAAATGTGCTTGGAGACTAAATTTTACATTTTTTGGAATTTTTTTACTATTTATTAAGCCACTTTGAAAATCGCTGATCCACTGTGAACAGTAAAAAACAGTAAAATTTTCTGGACCATCGGATCAGCGATTTTCAAAGTGGCTTAATAAATAGTAAAAAAATTCCAAAAAATTTAAAATTTAGTTTGCAAGCACATTTCAATATTTAGAACATGTTGAATGGTTCGGATCGGTTGTTTGGATTTTCAAATTGTAAAAAATGGCCCGAAGTAAAGAGGGGGTTTTACTTTGCAAAGCACAATAGCCCATCTCTATATCTACGGTGCTACGCGTAGCATAGAGCCCCTAAGTGCTACGGCTCAATTTTTGAGTTTTCAAAATCCTAACAGTCGATCCGAACCGTTCAACATGATCTCCATATGAATATGTACTTGCAAACCAAATTTTATATTTTTCAGAATTTTTTTACTATTTATTAAGCCACTTTGAAAAAACAGTAATTTGTACACAACAGTAAAATCTTCTGGACCATTGGAGCAGCAATTTTCAAAGTGGCTTAATAAATAGTAAAAAAAATTCTAAAAAATGTAAAATTTGGTTTGCAAGTACATATTTATATGGAGATCATGTTGAACGGTTCGGATCGACCGTTAGGATTTTGAAAACTCAAAAATTGAGCCGTAGCACGGAGGGGCTCTATGCTACGCGTAGCATATTAGCCAGATTCTATATATATATATTATGTCCGGTTATGTTTTGGTAAACTATAAATATGGCCATTAGCTATCTTATATTTTTATTAAAGATATGTAACTTTCATCTTACCAAATCCTAACAAATCACGGAAATAAATCTGCTGCGATCCTCTGGGATTGCAGGGTTCCTGCGATTCCAATCCCAACAATTCACATGTTTTGATATTCGTACACAAAAACTGACTTCTTAAAAAAAAATTGGATTTTATCATTTGAATGGTTGGAATTAGAATCGCAGGACCATGCGATCCCTTAAAATCGCAGCAGATTCGCTTCCAACAAATCACTGCCTTAATAAGTCAAGGTTTATGATAATGAGTCTTTTATAGACCAGTGTAGCTTAATAGGTCCAAAACACAGCTACTTTAATTTCTTTGATTGAGTATTTGCCAAGGCATGCAAGGTACTGACAAGAGAAACTTGGCGTAGAGTTTCCATGAAACAGTCAAATATGCAAATTGATTTAGAGATATACTTTGAGATAAGGTGATAATTAATCCACTATAGTCCACATATACATGTGACTTGCAACAGGGACCAAATCTACAACACTGCAGTTTAGGCCCCACCAAACTGCAGTGTTCTTTGATATTTCTCTATCTTATTTTTTTCTCCTTTATAATGTCATTTATTTTAAAAATTGTGATTACAATATTTTTACTTCTTTTTCTTTTCTTTTTTATATGGATGTAGTTGTACATGGTACATTATTTTCAAACATATTATTGAAATTAAATTGTAGATGTTTTTTTTTGTTATTTAATGTATCAAATTTTAACTAATTCATTGTTAAGAATTTTGTCAAATAATTATAAATTTGTAAATATTGAGTTTTTAACGGGTTTTGATGAATTTATGATATCATAATTAATGACGATCCATTTTCCATTATAATTTTGTCAGTATTAATACCATTATACATTGTATAGATACTATTTATAACATTAATTAAGGTAGCTTGTGCTGACTTTGAACTGATTATCTAAGTTGTTACTTCTCAACCATTATCACCAGAAGAACATACTAGTAGGCAAGGAAAAAAATGCACAATAATAAATTCCTTAACAGAAGCACATACAGAGCTCATTGAGTGAAGGTTTGGGTTAAAAGATTGTACAAGTAATTTTGTAGGCCCAACCTAGCTCCTGATATGATTGGTTTTTTATTTTATCTGCTAATTATGATCGATCCCCCCTTGATTAATTATAGAGTAGACACAAACCAACTACTCAGATTCCTCCCGTGACCGTTGCAATGCCAACAAGAGATTAGTTATTAGCTACTTCTCCTACTACAAATTGGACCCATCTCAAGGGTCACTAGAAGCTTGCTCTGGACTCAAGTGACAAAAAAGTTTTCATTTGTATTTTTCTTTATGTAAGCAGTGTATATATATATAGTATGTGTGGTCATAAAATTTATTTCTATACTGGATCTTATAGTAACTTTTTTCTATCAATTAATTAATTAAAGCATCCATAGAAAAATGATAATTAAAATTCTAAAATGGTTGATATAAAAATGATTAACTGTGTGGTGCTGGTACTGGATTTGTGTACCATTGGTACAATTAAAAACCCTGATTAAGCAACACCAACCCAAATCTGAATGATGATAGAATAAGACAAAGGATTCCTTGCAATCTGTTCTCACTTCGTGTGCTACAAACTTCCAAAATACCTTCCCTATTTAAACACAGGCACCCTACATTCCCTCTCCAATATCATCAAACCTCTCTCTCGGCAACACCTCCCCCCCCCCCCCCCCCCCCCCCCCCCCCACACACACACACACACAAAACTAGCACTAGATATAAACAAAAGGTACAATGAGAAGCCTTAGGCAACACCTTTTTGTTCTTACAATCCTCATAATTACCCTTACAAGCACCTATGTAGAGATATGTCATGCTAGAAAGAATACTCACTGGAGAACCAAAGATGAAATAGAATCGTCTTTTTCCACAAAGAAACATAAAGGAAAATCTAATGGCACCACACATCATAACCATAGCTCCAAACACCATCCAAGCCCAAAACTAAATCCTCCTCCCCCACCTCCCCCACCATCAGGTCCAAGCCCGTATGCACCGGTAACACCAGCGCCACCGGTGCTGCATGGTACTACTTTCAATGTGCTAGATTACGGGGCCAAGGGTAACGGTGTCACTGATGATACCAAGGTGGTGGTTATAAAGGACCTTGTTAATTTCTTTTTTTCTCAAGGGCACTATTTTTTTAATTTCAATGTTAAAGTTGGAAATCACATTATGAGGCTTCTTACAATTAAAATGATTGAAACAATCAAGAGTGATGTCCTTTAGTTATATATTAGATTTATCCATGATATTTTAATTTTTGTGAAACAAATAAAATCACATCATTAATGTTATGTTATATATGTATCTTTTCAGAAGAGGACCTGCCATGCATGTCACATAGAGAAATAGACAAAAGTTGAATTGTTAACATATGCAATAGGAAATATAGATTGTTCTAAATGGTATATAGTAATTAGCAAAAGATTATTGTGAATTGGGGAAACAAAGTTGACTCTTAAGTTGTTATAGGCATTTCAAGATACATGGGCAGCAGCATGCAAGATAGCGGCATCAACTATGGTGGTCCCCTCCAACTACGAATTCTTAGTTGGGCCCATCTCCTTTGCGGGCCCCGTTTGTCAGCCCAACTTAGTTTTCCAGGCAAGTATTCAATTTTGTACATATACTATTTTGCATGCCAGTATAATTAAAGCCAAATTTCTGAGTTCTATTTCGTATATAACATTTTTTCTTTTAATATTGTACATCTCGTTTTTTTTTTATTTTCCATTTCAGCTAGATGGCACAATAGTAGCACCATTAAATCATAAAGGTTTTACATCTGGGCTTCTACAGTGGATAGAATTCACGAAATTAAGAGGAATAACAATCCAAGGACGAGGAATTGTTGAAGGACGTGGCAATTATTGGTGGAATATAAACTCTGATTCTGATGATGACCCAGTAAGTAATCTCTTACCAAATATTTTCATATTTCACTGCACGGATAATTACTTCTAAAGGCTTTGTTTAGCATATTAAACAATGGGATTATGGAAACATAGATATAGAAAGTAATGAAAGAAATGTAATCTGCTCACGATCAATTTTAAGGTCTCAATCTTCCTCTTGTAGGATATTGCTGGAAGTTTGTCACAAACCAGGCCAACGGTAAGAATGTACTGTTTCACTTATATTTGTTATTAAAACCAAAAGAAAAATTATCATCTTCAAGGGATGTATCCCATTTTGATAAAGCACTTGTTGATTCTTCATGGGGTTGATTTTCCAGTCAGTGAGGTTTTATGGGAGCTACAATGTGACAGTAACTGGAATAACAATCAGGAATAGCCCACAATTCCACCTGAAATTCGACACGTGCCAATCAGTAGAGGTGCACGGAATTACAATTTCATCACCAGGTGATAGCCCAAATACTGATGGAATCCATCTCCAGAATTCAGCTGGTGTTACCATTCACCACTCCACCTTGGCTTGCGGTAACATCTTAAAATAAAATACTGAAATTCATTTTACATTAATGATCACCATGTTACATTCTGAGATCAGGAATCCATTGAAGCTTGACTTATGGGTTATTTTGAGCAGGTGATGACTGTGTATCGATACAGACAGGCTGCTCAAATGTGTTCATACATGATGTCAGTTGTGGGCCAGGCCATGGTATCAGTATCGGAGGACTAGGAAAAGATGGTACGATGGCAGTTGTGTCAGGCATAAATGTTCAAAATATAAACATGACTGGTACCCAGACAGCTGCCAGAATCAAAACTTGGCAGGTAAAATTTCAGTATTTTTCCTCAAAATGAAAAAAGAAATTGAATGACACTTTATGTTATCCCACAACCCCCTTCTGAAAACTAGGTACCTTCGCCTTCTCAACATTTTTGTGGAATACATAAACTAACGAGTATAAATAACAGGGAGGCTCAGGATCGGTTAAAAATGTACGGTTTTCAAACATTCAAGTGTCAGAGGTGGAAACACCAATTATGATTGATCAGTATTACTGCAATGGCCAGAGCCACTGTGCAAATAAATCATCGGCTGTCACCTTGTCAGACATCACATTCCAAGGAATTGTTGGGACCTACACAGTACAGCCCGTGTACCTAGCATGCAGTGATAATACGCCATGTACGAATATTCACCTGGCCGACATCGAGCTCCAGCCAACAGATGGAATCAATCATTTATACGGTCCTTTTTGTTGGAATGCATTTGGGGATATCAAGGCACCGATTCAACCAACAATCACTTGTTTGAAGAATGAGAAATGAGTATTTTATAAAGTTTTAAATATTTGAATTTGAATCTCAACTAATAGTCATAGGAAATGCTATTAAATAGAGGCAATATGTTATAGGTATGTAAAGAAAAATACTATAAATTGGCTCATCCAGAGAATTGAGTCTGTAATATATATAGAAGGAGATTTATAGCTGTTAAATATTTTTTTAGATGAATTTTATAATCGACTCTTTGGAGCTACTAGTACCGCTAAATACTTGTACCAATTCTGGAATTAATTTTACCAATCATTACCCCTTGCTGCAGTACCTTGAACAGTGTAAAGTGAAAAAATAACTAAAAAACTTCTTGATAAAAAATAAACCTAGTAAAAATGATGGAAAAACACGACGAAAAAACCGGTACAACATTACCACTGAAGGACCAACTCGTACTGATTTAAAACCGATCTCTCTCTCTGTTTTTTATTTTTTATTTTTTTTTATAAAAAGGCAGATTTGCCCGTTTCATGGTAATCAAAATGAAACGGTTGAATTACAATCTTAGCCTTAGCAACTACTACTGATAATGTTGAAACAGTTAAACAGATTTGCCCGTTTCAGCTACCACTGCACTAACTACTATTAGCATATTATCTCTAAGCCCCTGAATCCCCTTAAAACCGATCTCTAACAAACAGAATAATAAAACAAATGGTTGTCCAGTAAGCTTGGAAGTAAACTCACAGCAAAGATTTATTTAAAAGAAAGAGAAGCAAACAATCAACATGTGACACGTAATATAATTGATATCGTCACTATAAACCATGATTGTGTTTTGATAATATACAAGTGGAGCTATTTAGTCAATGCAACTATATTTTATTTTTCTGTAAAACTAGAAACGCCATTTCTCCGTCTTTCCTCTCCATTATACAATCACTCCCTTAACATAGGGAATTCAAATTTAAATAACAATAAAAGCAACAGCGCATTGCACAATACTCTTCACCACCTGCGGCGCCTTACCCCATACCAATATGCAAATACTGCTATGGAAGCTGCTGCGGCAACCCCTGCAGTGGCATGCCACTTGTACAGTGGCTTCTCCATAATTGAACGCGTACCAGTACCTGTGCCTGCACTGGCAATACGACCAGTACCAGTACTCTCAACCAACTTTTGGCTCTCTCTTAAAGCAAACCCCGACCCTAGTTTCTCCAACTCGCCGACATTGGACACTTTAGCTCTTGTCTTGACCACCTTGGAAATGGCCTCATATTCCTCTTTGGCTCCGCCTTCCAAAAACGCCCCTATGATACAGCCTTCATTAACCCAGTACACACCAAACCGGCCATTTGGGAAGTCCCCGAAATGAACTGCTTCTCCAACATTGTCCCCATAAAATTGCCATGACAAGGCAAAAACCCTTGAGTAGAAGAACGGTAAGTAGTCCAGGTCACCAGTTTCATCAGGTGCCATTATTGCTGAGACAGCATGCCTATTAAATTGACAAAAATAAAAATTGAAAAATATTAGATGAAACAAAAATGAAATAAATACATTAGACAAATTCATAAATAAAAAGATATCAACTAAAACCAAAGACTTCAACTAAAAAAAATGAAATTAAAAATAGAAAGTTACCGTGCAGTTTTACGGGCTGAGTCAACATGCTCGAGCCGGCGAATGTCATTTCCAAAGAGCTTTACTGGGAAGGCCGCCACATCACCGACAGCATAGACTGAGCCGTCGCTAGTTTGCATTCTACCATTTACCTTTATGCCACCCTTTTCTAGTGCTAGCTTTGCACCTCCCTTCTCTAGACCATCAAATAGGGTTGTGTTTGCACGGATCCCAATGCCAACCACAACCATGTCGGCAGGGATGCGGGTCCCATCTCTCAGGATAACAGCTGTCACCTAACAAGTAAGAAAATAAAATTTATATTGCTAGAAGTGATACCTCAAAAAACAAAATGGTACAATATGCAAAATTTAATTCCAAATTATAATTAATAGATATATAGACTTGATAACTCCGCCTGTGTAGTTTCTACACAGCCTGTCCCAAGCCAGGAAAAAGGTGGAGGGTTCGTGATAGGCTTGGCGAGCCAGCGGTAAAAAACAGCCTCTTTATAGAAATGAAACCATCACGAATTGAGCAGTAGCAGTACTAGGATGGGTGACCTCCTGGGAAGTCCCTGTGTTGCTAATTCCGGTTGGGTTTTATTTCTAGCCTACCCCAACTTGTTTGGGAATAAAGGCTTTGAAGAAGAAGAAGATATATAGACTTGATCATTTACCTTGCCAAATGGGTCATTTTCAAAAGATGTCAGCACATTTCCCTTAACAAACTTTACACCCCTCGCTTTGTAGTAGTTTTCATAAAATTCTGCCATCTTCGCCGTAAATAGCCGGGCCACTGTAAATATTAAAATTAGCATGCCGCATTATGACAAAAAACAAAAGGCAATAAAAGAGACAAACAACATGACATTAAAATAAATAAAAAGGAATTACAAAAATCGGCAGTACTTACTGCAGTGTTTTTCAGGGAAAACCATGGTGACCTTTATCTTATTTGTGACTAAAGCTGCTGTGCATTCCATACCAATATAACCCCCACCAATTACCACTGCATTTTTCCCAGCGCATGACTGCATTATATTTACCATCCTATCAGCATCAGCTATATCTCGTAAATAGCATACATTCTCTGCCTCTGAGCCCCGCACTCCGAATTCTTCCAACTTCAGGGCCTACATGAAAGAAGATAAGATATCTGATATTATGGTAAAATAAAAACCACCAAGATATTTGTCTTGAAAGAGAAGTTATCCCAATCAAGTACTATCATGCTTACAAAAAAATTAGCTGTATCAGCTACTTTGTACAGGTTAAGGTCCGCGGCAGGATGCAAAACACAAAGATAACCCAACAAAAAAAGTTGATACAACCTGATCAGGAGAGCCCAATTACAAGCCATAAATTATACAATATAAGTAAACGAACTAGCTGCATGGAGAACTGCTACAAATAAAGTTTGTAAATTTAAGTTAAGAAGAGTACCCGAGCACCTGTTGCAATTATGAGATAATTGTAAGTGATTGTTTCTCCAGACGATGTTAGTAATTCCTTCTTTTTTAGATCTGCCGATTTTACTCTTGTTCCAAGAATAAGCTCAATACCTCAATGCACCAAACAAAGTTTTACCTTAGCTGATGATCAGTGCAAGGACAAAAAAATTCAATAAAATACTATTTAATATTTGTTACCTTTTTCTCGGTACCATTTTGTGGTTAGCCTTTCCTCATTGGCACCAACACAAGTGTGAAATTGGGGAAGTCTTGCGGGATCTATAATTCAAAGTAAAATAGAAGTGTTAAGGAATGTACTTGCGGGATCTATGAGTACATAGACAGAAAGTAAGATAATGTACTTTCTGGTAGAAGATAGCCTTTGCTCAATGCAGGGCGTTCATAAGGGGCAACCTATAAATTTTTTAATAAATGTGATCAGATATTCAACAGAAAAATATATAAGAAGTCTAGTCAGATTCATATCAAAGGTATAAGAATTTCCTTTCTCTTTATTGTGAAACATGTAAAATTTTCCAAGTATGGCATATGCCTTCGAGAGTCAATTATATCCTTTATTTCAAATAGGGATCTCCTTTTATAAAGTATCATAGTAAATTTTCATTCTTGAAGCTTACAAAAAGAAACAACCTAGTTATTGGGGTTTTGTTATTAACCAGTATTCATCATATCATGAAATTAAAGTTGCAGCCTGTTATATCATTATAATTCAACTTGACCTGTTCATAGAACTTCTTATAAGATTCGGGACTGGAAGCACTCTATTGCATAACTAGTGGGCCAGCTGGTGCCGATGCATGGTTAAAGTTTTAAGAAGAATGCATAATTTCAATAATTGGAAGGGCCTGCCTGAGTGTAAAAAACAGGCTTTTTGCAAATTTTGCCTTGGCTTTGGTCCAGATGTTCTTGCCTTTTATTATAACTTGTTTACTGTCATATGCGGATGATTTCTTTCTGAGCGTTAGGGTTTAGATTGTGCTGCTGGTATTATACTGGTACAGCTGGTTTATGCAGAAGTGGGCTCTGATGAGAAACTTGGTTTATGCAGAAGTAGGGTTACTAGGGTATGGTGGTGTTTAGACTTAGATGGAGAAATATGGATTGAGTTCATTTGGATGAGCTGAGGCTACACAAGCTTCTCAGGGGATTAGCTTGTTTCAAAGAGGATATGTAGTATTGTTTTTGTTTCTTTTTTCAGTGTATGTGCTTTGTTTCAAACAGGTTGAATTTTGTTTGCAACTCTTTCCAAAAAAACAAATATATATTATTAATGGACCAGATGATCACGGGACTCAACATATGAGTGCCAGCACAAAAATTAATTTAATTAACAATATTACAGGGTAAAATTCGAAAAGTTTGCCAGCTAGATGGTTCTCGGAGAATTATAGGAGCTCAAAGTGTCTCGAATTAAGGACCGCACAAAAATTGCAAGGAGCTTTCAGATAATTCCAAAAGAAGAGCGATTAACACAGGGTTAACAACTCACTGATTCTTCGGAGATGATGCATAGCTCGCCTGGGGCCACTTGTCGGCGAGAGAATTCCAGCGCAGCATATCCCGCCGCCACACCTCCGCCTAGTATAACATAAACAAATGCTCTTCCCATTTTCTCTCTCTCCCAATTGAGTGTGTGAACAGGAAGGAGAAGTAAGGGATTATTGTATGCAGTGATTTCTCATTTTATTTGTTTAATTCTCCTTTCTTTTTTCTTGGTATTTGTATGGATTGGGTTCCTTTCTTTGCTTGCTCGTGCGGTTGGGAAGCTTTCTTTAACTTGTCGCAAGTGCTTTGGAGTTTGGACAGATGTTCTTGAGAAAAGAGCACCCTCCTTTTTTTCCATCGCACGGCTTTAATTACATCTGAATCGTTTAAATAAATTAGATTAATATAAAAGAAAGAAGTAATTGAAGGTGTGTGATGGATTTTAAACGATTCGGATGGAAGAAAAAGAGAGTGCTCTTTTAGTTCGATGAGTTTCAGGATCATCTGATCCACTTTAATTCACGTGTGCACAAATATTAAACGGAACGCATGAATCTTAAAGGCGGATTGGACGGTCTTGGAGTCCAATGGGTCACAGTCTTCCACTACAAGATGAATTTCTCCGACTCTTAATAATTTTATAAAAAAAATCTCATCTTGTAATTGAGGTATTTGTTATAATGACTACGCCAATTGTGTATCACATTGCATTGCAATGTTATTTATTTATTTATGGATAGGTGAAATTATTAATAATTTAATTTAATTTTTTTTTAAAATTAGCTTTTAATCTAGCAACAGAGAGTAATATTTTGTGTGTAAAAATTAGGAGTTGGAAACTCAAATGAAAGGAGCATTGCATGAAAGTTAGAAGCCTGAATTTCTACGTAGAATCACGGTAGCTTAGCAATTATCAGAATAACACACAAGTAATAGGGAATTTGAAGAATAAAAAATTGGCATGGAAGTTCTAATTGATAAAGCTTGAAGACTTGAAGCCTCCATTTGAGAGGGTTTTGAGTACACTTGTCAGCCGCGGGCAAGTTTTCAGAAAAAAGAAAGAGAGGGTTTTGAGTAAGAATTTCTTGCTTTTCACGCGGAAGAGAGAACGGTGTGGCAAAATAAGGATTTTCTTACTTTATTTAATAGACAGGACTGTAAACGAGTTTAAGTTGAGTTAGACAAAAAGGTTGAATTCTAACTTGTAACAGAATGAGACGAGTCAGTTTGTTTGTGTTGTAAGCGCACATAAACTAAAAGTTTTTATAAACAATTTTTATAATATGAACAAGACATAGTCAACAAGTTAGAAAATAATTTTATCTTTTTTTTTCACACTGATCGTAATCCTCTTATAATGGACACAAAAAATAATAGAAGAGTAGGAAAAAAGCTTCCTTTTATTCTTACAATGAGTTGAACATTGAATCAAGTCAACACGAGCTGACTTAAAGACAAATTTGAACTCACTCATGACGAGCCAAGTCAAAATCAAGCGTGCCAAATACAAGTTTTTTCTTTTCGAGTTGATCTCGAACGATCCGTGATTTACAAGTTTTTCAACTGACATAAACAGAGAGAACTTGAAGTTCGTTAAAAGATCCTACGGTTTGAAAAGGCCTTGGACAATCCAGATTAGTGCGGATTCTACTGAGGCGGTCCGGATCTAAACATAAATATTTTGTTACCTTGGGTGATATGAATTTCCCCAGACCCCCACCCCACCGAAATTTTTATTTTTAACATTTTAATAAAATTCATTAATAAATTAACCATCGTTTTCGGTCAATTTCAAATTTAACACGGCCGCAGAATGCCGGAGCGGACCCATATGGGGGGTACCGACCCCCACCCCACCGAAATTTTTATTTTTAACATTTTAATAAAATTCATTAATAAATTAACCATCGTTTTCGGTCAATTCCAAATTTAACACGGCCGCAGAATGCCGGAGCGGACCCATATGGGGGGTACCGCATAATGCCGGAGCGGACACCCATATGGGTCCGCACAATGCCGAAGCGGCCCCTGGGGCCGCATAATGCCGGAGCGGTCCCTTTATTTTTTATTTTAGAAATACGAAATTGTATATATGTTAAGTGTTATTTAGTTTCAAATGTAGTTTAAATTGATTTTTGGTCGTATCGTATTTTTGGTCGTTCGTTTGAAATATTTTAGATATTTTAGATATGTGGTTTCTTTGAAATTCTTTTGTGTACTCTGAGATAATAAAATCAACAAAATAAATAAATAACAACAAAATCAAACAAACAAGAAACTAATCAACGAAATAAATAAGTATCTGACAAAACATCTACCAATACTACAAATAAGAATCTACCAATCTAACAAAACATCTAACAATCTATGGCTCTGGACTAACCACCGTCCTCGCCTTCTTCTTCCTAAACCCCCGACCCCGCCTGCATAGTGGCGTCTCGTCTGTATCTCCGGAGGATGCTGAGCTGGATGCCTGGACATCCGTAGACTGAACCGGCTCCTGCTGACGATCCTCCTCAATCTCGGATGTCTGCTGGACCCCAGGACCAAAAACTGTGGTCTGTCCAGACTCAGCCTGCGTGAATAAAAACGCCTGTCTGGCAATAGGGTCATCGAGGAGGGAAGGGTGAGGTACCTGCTGTGAGGACTGGCCAGGGAACGGCGGGATGGGCTCTGTCTGAACATACCCTGGCTCATAGGCAGGAGGTACTGTCTGAGTGGGAGTGTAACCTGGGGAATACAGTCCATCTCCCTCTGTGCCATAATCGCACCCAATATTGAAGTCCAGGTCCTCCCCGTCTCCACCCTGTAGTAACTTACAAATTAGATAATGTATTGAATAAGAAAAAAACCACAGTTACGTATTTTAATTTAAATTATACCTCGGCAGGCTGAGTCTGGACATGTGCTGCTCGGCGCATCAACTCGGCACCTCGGTCGAACGCCTGACCGACCGTCTCAGCATCATGGACGCCTGCAAACACGTCCTCATCACCAGTGTAGGGGACATAGACATCGGGCTCGTCAGATATGTCGTCGACCGCATCAACACCGCCCAAGCCAGCGCACCTCAGTAGTGAGTCGAGGCGCGCCCTGTACCCACACTGGCACACTGCGGGTACGTTGTGCTTGAGGATGACCTTCCCGAGCCTCTTCCATCCCCTGGTGACGGCCATCGTAGCCCCTATGACGCAACTCTTGACAAGATATAATGCCTGAAAATTGAAAAAATTATGAAGAAGTTGTACAATTGTAAATATTAATAGTTTTGAATTTGAAACTTCAAATTAAAAATACCGTGGCTGCGAGAGGTGCACCGGCGGGGATAATACCGTGGATCCGTCCTCTACGATCCCTCGGCTTCGGTACCCGCTCGTGCGGGTTGTCGGCGATGTAGCCCTCAATGAAGATGGTGTACGCGCCGTGATCCTGATACCAATCTCTGTAAGGTCTGTACGAATTACAACAAATGTTAGATATTCCAATCAAAAAGCGTGCATATTGGAGGAATGAATTAATAAAATTTCTTACACTGGCGCGACATCCATCTGACGGTCGGGCTCGGCCAATGGGGGATCTGCCTGTCCTGCCTCGAACACGTAATCGGCACGAGCAATCCCCCAGTCCTTGCCTGCAGTGGTCTCCCTGGCATGGTGCAGAGCTCGCCAGACATCCTCGCTGATCGGTGCCGGGGGCGGAGCAAGCTGGCGCATCCCGAACTGTCTCATGACCCGTCCGGGGTAATGGTGCTCGATGATCTATATATATTAATACGTTAGACTGTTTTTATTAAATTAAGTTGATTGTGTAAATAACTAGCATAAATAAATTACGGTACCTGAAAACATATGAGCGGCACCTCTGCACGCCAAAAATGCTCCTGCTGACGACATCGCTCCGGCAATATCTCAAGATATGAGCGATATGCGCCATCCACCTCGACCTGGAAGTATAGATTTAATATCATATATCAATTCGAACTGGAAAAAATTTAAATAAAAATAAAAGTAAACTTACATAATCTCTGTAGGGCTCCCAAGTGACAAACTCGGCATCATCTCTGAGGTGCTCGAGCTCCTGTCTCCAAAATGTGATGCCGAGAGACGCGCCATGCCCTGCACCTACCCAAATCTTGGGATAGCAGTACTTGGCGGCAAATGCAGGGCAGTTGTCCGGCTCGGGCTTGCCCCACTGCGGCACATCTGTCTTGCTAGCCAGGACTGGACGGCCAACAATCAGATGTGCATAGGACCAGTGCTGTAGTAACATGCACGGTCCTATGAAGGTCTTGTTCTTCTTCAGGCAGGCTGTGTTAAGACCCCTTTACAAGAAAACAAAGTCAGCTTTACTACACTACGATGTATACTATTTGAAAATATTTATAAGGTGTTTCTTACCTATATAGGCATGCCAGCGTGGCACCTCCCCAGTTGAACCTGCCCGCAGTGGACAGGTCGCGCAGAAGCTCGAGGTAACACAGCCGCACCTGATCTCCATGCGAATCCGGAAACAACCGACAGGTGATCATCTCCAAAATATAGGCGCGCAGATATCGGTCAATAACCACCTGTTATAGATTTAAATTAGAACATTACTTACAAGAAAATAAATATAATATTATTTAAATTAAATCTTGTACGAGCAAATACCTGATCCGATCGATCCGGAAAGACCTGAAATCTCGCCCGCAGCTTTACCAAGCTGATGCAGCTGGGCGAGACCACAGTCTTCTCACCTCTCTTCTTCGCTTTCTGGAGATCCTCGTGCGGGATACCCAATAGCTCTAAGCACAATGCACGAAAATCTCCGTACTCGACGCCCGTGACCGGCTCCCCAATAATAGTCATACCCCACAGGCAACTGACGTCCTGTAGGGTGACTGTCATCTCAGCATGGGGGAGATGAAAGCTGTGCGTCTCCGGACGCCATCGCTCAACGAGGCCAGAAGATAAGCCCTCGTCAGCATTCTCCTCGGCCATCTGGGATATCTGGTACAATCCCATCGAGCGTAAAACCCCCCCGTACGCCGGCTGGTACCGTAGATGCTGGCGGTTGTGACGAACCGTAACCGCATCCAAACCCTGCATTTAAGTAAATAATCAGATCAAGTTCATTCATCAAAAATTCGAGATGACAAATTTACTTACCCCAGTGGCAGCCTCTAATATCCGATGCTCCGCATTCGGATACCACAAGAAGTCGCTGACCCTGTCGGTGCGACTCCGGATACCCAGAACATCCGCCAACGCTGTCTCGATGTATTGAGACATCTCGTATGGCGTGGCTGTAGGAGTATGCTGTGTACCCCTACTGGAGGATGGTATATCTCTACTGGTACTCATGCTGTATTGGATAATATTTGGTCAAATATGAGAGTTTGGTAAAAGTCCGGTTTAAATTTGGGTACAATTCTAATTAAATTTGGGTACAATTCTAATTAAATTTGGGTACAATCTAATTAAATTTGGGTACAATTCTAATTAAATTTGGGTACAATCTAATTAAATTTGGGTACAATTCTAATTAAATTTGGGTACAATTCTAATTAAATTTGGGTACAATCTAATTAAATTTGGGTACAATTCTAATTAAATTTCGGTACAATCGAATTAAATTTAGGTACAATTCTAATTAAATTTGGGTACAATCGAATTAAATTTTGGTACAATTCTAATTCTAAATCCTAAATCTAAACTCTAAACCTAAATCCTAATCCTAAACCCTAAACCTACACCTAATTACTACTCTACACTAAAAATTAAAACAATAGAAGAAGAAAAAAAATTACCCGAGGTCGAAGGGATTGAAACTTCAAATGAGATGTAATGAAATCCGAATTCTGCGGCCTTATATATAGGCTGGGGACCGCTCCGGCATTATGCGGCCCCAGGGGCCGCTTCGGCATTGTGCGGACCCATATGGGGGTCCGCTCCGGCATTCTGCGGTACCCCCCATATGGGTCCGCTCCGGCATTCTGCGGCCGTGTTAAATTTGGAATTGACCGAAAACGATAGTTAATTTATTAATGAATTTTATTAAAATGTTAAAAATAAAAATTTCGGCCCACCCCACTCGCAGGGAGCAGTGGAGAAAGTATATAGAGAAAGGGGTGCACGGGCAGTGCATAATCCAATTTTATCTTTTAAAAATTTTAATTTTTACAAAAATTATACTATTAATCTCCTTCATAAAATAAAATTACATAACACTTATTAAAAATAAAATTACATAACACTTATTAAATTCAGACGTCTCTCAATTTTCTGACTTCCTCTATCGCCCAGCAATTTTAGATGTAAAGTTTGTGACTCATTTTTTCTCGGGAAAATTTACAAAATAACTTTCTTTCCAAAAAATTTCAAACAAAATACTCTCTTCAAAACTTTTGTCAAAATGACCCTGTGGGAGCCACCAATGTAAAAGATTTTCCTCCCCTCATTTTACTCTCATCTTTTTAGAAAGAAGGTTAATTTGTAAAAAAAAAAAAAAATCTGATCTTATAAAATTGAAGGTATATATTTGAAACTTTTTTTTTTGAAACACTTGACTGTGGCAGCCTACATTTGGAAGTTCAATTTAATTCGTGTATGGATTATAACTTACGGCTTAATGTTTCATTTAATTCTTGTATGCATATATCAACTTCAATTTAATTCTTGTATTGCTCAATTTAAATTGTGCATATATCTGCTAAAATTCTTTGCTTAATGTTCACTTCATATGTATCTTTTTTTAAATGTTTACTTTATATGAGTTTTTAAAGAGTCCGGCTAGTATAACATCGGTGTCATATGACACCAACTACAAAATTAATTGGATAGACTTCAAACAACTAATTCAAACCGTTCAAACCGATTTACTTTATGAGTGATGCGTTTACATGCAAAAAATTTATATTTTCTAGTTATTTTAGTATCAAATCAAGCGGTCAAAAATGTTGAAAAATGAATGCATTGAAATTAACTTAAAAACTCACACATTTGACTGCATGACTTGATACTAAATAAATTCGAAAAATTATAAATTTTGCATGTAAACGCACAACTAATGAAATAGATCGGTTTGAACGGTTTGGATTCACCGTTTGAAGTCGATTCGATAGGTTTTGGAGTTGGTGTTATATAGGTTGAAATGACACTGATGTTATACTAGCCAGACTCGTTTTTAAATGTATCTTTTTTATTACAGGTGTTTAGAAAGTTTGATACAAACATAGAAGGTTACGAAAGTAATTTACATTTATAATTAATATTTATTAGTGATATTTTATTTTTTTGTGCTCCCTTTTGTTTTGTCTATATAGTAATTTAGTAATATTTTTGGATTTTATATATGTGAAAACAATTGAAACGAGAAGTCGACTTACAGTATTTGCTCTATCTATACAATTTATGTGTTTTTCTTTTGCATTGTATTTAATTTTTGTAATGAAATTTGTTCATGAAAAATTAACATTTTATTAAATCAACGAGAAACATAATTATAGCAAACATTATTTAATTTCTTTTTTTACAAATCAATCTTCTTTCTATAAAAGATGGGAGTAAAATAAGGGGAGGAAAAACTTCTCCATTGGTGGGTCCCATACGGTTATTTTGACAAAAAAATTGAAGAGAGGATATTTTGTTTGAATTTTTTGTAAAGAAAGTTATTTTGTAAATTTTCTCATTTTTTCTCTATTTATTATTAGAGCGGTGCTATACTGAGGGCACAAATTGTAATTTTGAGAGCTGAGAGAAATCTTTACATTTTAATACTCAATTTACCCTTATTTATTAAATCTTTAATACTCTCACCTCTTTTTAATTCTATATATGCCTAGATTCATTAATACCTGCATAGTGTATATGAAAGGAAACAATTAAATTGATTTATATACTAATAAAGAAGTTTGCTGCATACTTTTGTTAACACACAGAAATGTTTACATGCTTAATTTTTTATTTTATTTTTAGCAGATAGCCTGAAGGCATTGTATTAAGAACATCAAATTAAAGATTACACATGTTGCTTATACTTGAGTTTGCACCAGTGCACTAGGAAGAAAATATTACAGATTTTGCTTATGCGCTTGAGCATGCACCTGTACAGACCAAAGTTTCAAGTTCTTTAACTGTAAAGATTTTTTTTAAGTATGCTACAGACGACAACACTGAAATTTCAAAAAAGCAACAACATACTTAGATTGCTGAAATTTTTAAGATAAGTAAACATAAATAATCAATTATAATATGAATTACCATAGGTGGGAAGCTCCTTTAATATTTGTGCGGATTCTGATCAGACAGTCCAAATCTAAATATAAATATTTGTTTATCTTTGATGATATGAATTTCAAGTTATCGGATCAGGGCACACCAACTTGTAATGTGAATTCATATATATATCACCTTAAGTAACTAAAATTTTCAGCTTAGATCTGGATCGTCAGATCTGTTTTGGCATGAATATTAAAAGGACCTGTGTATTCCACTTCGGACCGGATTGGTTCAGATTCTGATCAGATAGTCCGGTTCTAAACTCAAAATTTGAGTTATTTCAAATGATTTGGACTTATGTAATGTGGAGTTGTTTGGATCTGACAATGAAGCACACCAAATCTTTATGTACCAGTACGTCCCTCACTAGTAGCAGAATCAACATGATTTCTATTATATTCAATAACACTAGCTTTTACTCAGATAAGAAAAGAAAATTAGTACTTGAGAGCTTCGCAATCCTATTGGATTCGATACTAAAATTAAAATGAAAACCTGCGATTGTACTCCCAAAAACAAAAACAAAACAAAACAAAAATAGTAAGGTTCAAGGAGCACCATCCACCGGAGATATATATTGTGCTTTTAGGATGAGCCTAAATCAGAGCTTCTTTAATAAACTCAGCACTTACATGTACCATGTTTATATTAATTCTCAAGCATAAGCAAGCTCTGTAATATTTTCTTTGCAGTTTAAAGGTCTTTAAATTTTGACCTGTACCCTGTACTGTGCACGTATAAGCAAACTCTGTAATATTTTCTTCGCAGTACACTGGTGCAAGCTCATGTATAAGCAATATGTGTAATCTTCAATTTGTTGTTGTTAATACAATGCCTACGGGCTATCTGCCAAAAAAGAAAAAAAGAAAAAATTCAGCTTGTAAAGATTTAAAGTTAATATCTTTGTGTAATCATTTCAGCGGGTTAAAAAAATTGTGCAACAAACTTCCTTATTAGTATATAAATGAATTTAATTGTTTTCTTTCATGCACACTTGCAAGTATTAATGAATCAAGACATATATAGAATTAAAAAAGATGTGAGATTATTAAGAATTTAAAAACTAAGAGTAAATTGGGTATTGTAGTGTAAAAAATTCTCTCAGCTCTCAAAAACACAATTCGTGTATTCATTGTTAATGTCGCCAGCCCCTTTATGAGTTTTTAAAAGCGGAGTATATAGTATTAAACTATTTATATCTCCAAAAAATAAAATATATATAACTCATACGGCTGATTTAATAATCCGAATAAAAATGTCAGTCATTGTAAAATAAATTATTTTTACAATACCTTTTTTTTACAATTGACCAATCAAAAAAATTAAAGGTAACATATAATTTCAAGACCATAAGATATTAAACGAAAAAAATATATCAAAATCTCTTTCATCTCGACAATAAATATTGCTTGAGTGTCAAAAGGATGATTTTTTTTTGTTCCAATTCATTTACTTATTTATTTGGATAAAAACTGAAATTTTGTTAGTTTAATTTAGGGGCTTATCCCTATCTTATTTATAAAAAAAGTACTGAAAATGTGTTGCTGAAATTAAATAAATTTAGATTGAATGACTAAAAATGGATGGAAAATCAAGTTAAAGTAACGTTTACAAATTCAACCCAATTTGATATTTATTTAAAGAAGATAATTAAGTTTTATGTTCTTGAATAAGATTGAAAAAAGGAAAAGGTTATAGAAAAAGAAAAAGAAATAAGAAAAACGAAGATTGTTATTGATGCTACGGAAGTGCTAATATTAAGCATAGAATGGGGATTTGAACCGTCTGATTTTGATCTTATAGTTCGGATTAAATTTTAATGAATGTTACATATTATAGAATTTTTCATGACATCAAAATTGTAAAATTGATTTATTCACTTTTATATCAAATTGATCAGATTTTAATAATTGAAACATGTATTTCATTCATACAATCTATGTATATGTTATCAAACAGATTTTATGTGGCACTGTTAAAACCATTTAGTTCTGACGATATATTACATTATTAAAACCATTTAATTCTAAAGATATGGTAGGCAGTAGGCAGTAGGCACCTAAAATTTATGTACTTCCCAAAATCTCACAAAAACGCCAAATTCATTGAATTATAATGATATATTGTACTATTTCATTTAAAAATATAGGAAACAACTAAAATTGTTTAATTCAAAAGATACACTACACTACCGAAATTCATGAACTTTCTAGAGCATTAAAGTTTGTTTACAAAATTTTACATGAACATGGTGTACAATTTTATACCCCTAATTTCATTGGTGTATCGCTAAATAGACTTATGTTTTTTTTTCCTATATAAACCTAATTTCGACTAGGTATTAGAATACATCAATCCTTCATGAGCGTTTATCTATGCGGCGCAACACTAGATAAAATATATTGAGTGAGCCTACGGTGCTATGCATAGCACGGATGGCTAGTGTACTACGGTTCAATATGGTACTTTTTAAAATCCTAACGGTCGATCCAACCGTTCAATGTGATAACCATATGAATATGTACTTGCAAACTAAATTTTATATCTTTTTGAATTTTTTTACTATTTTTTTAGATAGGTAGAAAAATCAGTGTTTTCTGAAAATTCCGGACCATCAAAATTCTACCTATCTAAAAAAATAGTAAAAAAATTCAAAAAAATATAAAATTTAGTTTGCAAGTACATATTCATATGGTTATCACATTGAACGGTTGGATCGACCATTAGGATTTTAAAAAGTACCATATTGAGCCGTAGTACACTAGTCATCCGTGCTATGCATAGCACCATAGCCTCACTCAAATATATTTGTAGATCTACTCCATCAAACTTCTATACAATAATTTCTTTTTTTTTTTATAGATCAAGATGCATGTTTCTTCACTTCCTTGATGATCTCAAGGGAGATAGCCGGAAGGTATGTCTCTCTTTCTCTGATTTTATCTATTTTATCATTATTTCCTCTTAACATGACCCTTTGTCTATTTATTACCTCTCAAAAAATCAAATTTCTCCTAACCTTATATTTTACATACCAAAAATCTATATACTTTGTTGGTGATTCTAGGAGAGATAAAAGAAGGTACATCTCATTTTATTTTATCTTTTTTTTTATAATTATTTTCTCTTAACTTGACTTTTTGTCTATTTATTAATTCTCAAATAATCAATTTTTCCCTAAACTTATATATATATATTACATATCGTAAATCTCTATTCAAATTTAAATCTGTGTATTTTTACAAACACGAAAACAATGTTATTATAAGAAGGTCAAATTGAAAGTCTCAATTTGTAGTACAATAATTGTATAAAAAATAAGTTCGGTTATATTAGCACCGATTCTTTAAGGTTTCCAAACGTGTTATGATTTTTTTCTTCTTCTTTGTTTTTTGTGACCTTGTAATTTTGCAGATATATTCTACATATTATTTATTAAAGCCCAAATACGGTTGTCCTTGTTCAGAAATATTGTATATATGAATTCAACACAAAATTATTTAATGCATAGAAGTTTCTCAACATAAACAAGGAAATTCACACAAATTACTTGCAAATTTTGTAGAGTGTGCATATACATATGTGTTGGTTTTGTTAAATTGCATGATGTTGAAAAATATTTCTTGCAATAAAAACATGTATAATATTCTACGATACGTAATTGCTTATACTTGGATTCAGAAAACTGTTTGAACAATGATATTTGCGAAAGTGAAAATTTCCTAAATCATTGCTTAAATAGTCGCCATTACTATTTGCCTCCATTTTTTTTTAAATGATAGTCGCAATTACTATTGAGTATTGATATTGTTTATCTCCTTTAATAGTTGCGCCAATTTTTAGACATATTTTTAAATTTAGTTAGTTTTTATAAGCCCGAATAATACAGTCATGTAATTATAAATACATATCTGTTTTTATTGGCCTGTATTCGCTAAAATTAGTTTAATTTACTACTGATGTGGCTTATCAATTTTAATTTAATGAGATGATGTGGCTTATTAGAAACTCTAAAATTAGTTTCAGAGATGTGAACATTTAAAAACTCCAGAGTCTATAATTTCTTAAAAACAGTTAACAGTTATTTAGAAACTCTAAGAGTTTCAGGAATGTAGATGCTATCTTTCTAATCGGCACGAGAGTTTAGGAAATTAAATATAGAGAAATCCTCATCAAGTTCTCTCAAGGTATGTGCTCTGCAATCCTTTTTTTATTTCTGTATAAAGTGACCATGTGACATGTAATATTTTGTGTATCTTTTGAGAACCTAACTAGTCTTTTTGATTGCGACATACATTAAATTATCCTTGAAGATAATACACTTTATATACAAATTGAAAAAGAACTTGCTTCTTGCATTCAACAACCAATACTATATATATCACTGTGTTCAACTTTGTTAATTAGCTTCTTCAAAGGTAGATTCGGTTTGAATTTTTTTCTCTCCAATTTTCCTATGACTTTTTTCTCTTTGAAAAAAAAGAGAGTTGAAATCCAAATTATTAGTATTTAGAATAATATTACACCATACACCAGTTTTAAGACAAATGAGACTAGAGTGCCTCATGTCTCTAGAACTATCAATTTTTATTGTTTTGGTTATGTAAGATTGAAATGTGAAGAGTTTAGAAAATCAATTTTTTTTATAAGGTAGAAAGATCGCAATTAATAATTGCGATCTTTTATATTTTGATTTACGAACGATATGTGAAGAGTTTAGAAAAAAAAAATTTATAAGGTAGAAAGATCGCAATTAATGATTGCGATCTTTTATATGTTTATTTACGAACAATGTTTAAAAGATATTGTGAACATTATAGGATTGTATTCAGGACAACAAACATTCTCTGCAAATAAAAAGGAGGTTCTCAACCATTGATTGAGAATTTTTTTAGTCCTAAAGATGTTTTTTTTTATTTGAATTCAATAGTTATTACTTTCCATTTTAATTTTACCATTAAGAAAAATCTGGAATACAAGTGAGCAATAGTACGAAGATGAAACTTCAAAAACATGGCCTAATAAGTACAAGAAATTAGCTGGATTATCAATTATACCTATAATTAAGTGGATTACTGATAATTAGGAAGATTAAGCCTCAAATTACATGGTCCTTTATATTTGCTTGAAACTCTTCCCCTTTGTTATCTTCATAAATGAGTGTGAAGAACAGAAGAAGGGCACTTCAAAAATGTTCAAAGATTGGCAGTGTTATACAAGGGTTTTGGTATATGATGATGACTATTAATATATGTTCTAACATAGTATGGTGTAATATTGTTTTAGACATTGATAGTTTGGAATTTGGATTGCAAATTTTCTCTTTTTAGATAGAAAAAATAGCAGTAAAAATCATGTAGAGAATATCCAAACAGAATCCACCTCTAAGCAAATTTTCTCTTTTTAGTTTGATATTTTGTTGTTCTTTTTGCAACCAGCACAATTGATGAATATGCTATAATAATGTTTGATAATTTCAGATTGAGTTAGTATTTGCTTCCTTGACTGGTGCTGGAGGAGGCAGGTTAGAGTGGGAAAAATGGCACGGCGGAGCCGGCTCCGTCACAGAACGGCACGGTTACGGCATGCGTGTCAGTTACGTGCCGTGACACGCGTGTCCCGTGCCGTGTTCATCTTTTGAAACTTTGGCACGGCACGTGAAAGATTTAGTCACGGCACGACACGTAGTCACGCGAGTCACGTGTAATTAGGACCATTAGATATTGATTTAATGGTGAATCTTGAATAAACTAACCTAAATTATGATTAAATGGTCACGCGAGTCACGTATGGTCACGGCACGTTTAGGCACGGTGTGACTCACGTGGCGTGACCATTTGCGTGCCGTGACCACCCCTTGACATTTTGGTCACGGCACGGCACGTGAAAAATTAACTTGGTCACGGCACGGCACGTTTTTTCCACTCTAAGGCAGGTACAAAAGCAGGATTGCTCGCTTGAACTTGGCTCACCATTGAGCCTTAGGTAATTGTTCTTCACTCAAGACTAGTCCCTTTGTCATGGAATAGGCGTTAAGACTTGGGGCCTAGTGCTCTGCTTTTTTGCAGGAAAAATTTTAGTGTTAGTAATAATTTGGTTGTAAGACAAACTTAATAAGATGACAGGATTTTTTTAGGGCATGTAATTAATTGTAATTTTATTTTTTAAGTAAATAGAGTAAAGGAAAATGATGTAAGTTGTAGAAAGAAGATGAATAAAATGAATATATTTTATTTCATTGTATGTGTAATTCTCCTCTATACCCCTACTTTGTTCTCTTCTTCTTCTTTTAACTCTATATTGATGAGTTCTTTCCCACAAAGTTTGGGTTTGCATAAAAAGAATAATCCAATCCCAAATAATTCCCAAATACAAGTAGGGAATTTGTTTTGCTTCATAGAGCATTTTGTTGGGCCTTGAGCAATGGGCCAGTGTGAGCCCAAGTGCCCCCACCAATAGTCAAAATCTTATAAAAATAATCATTTTGTCTGTTACTAATTTTGCCGATATTTTTATTAAAACCCCCAAAAAAAAACAAATTATCAAATCTGCTCCCACTTTGAAATTATAATTATTTCTACCCTAACCGCCCATGGACTGGGCGGTTCACTTTTCGCACCAGACCGCCCAGCTACGGGGCGGTTCACTTTTGAAACTTGACCGCCCAAGGGCTGGGCGGTCTTCTATTGTTTTTTTTTATAAGAGTTTTATGTTTTAATTTGTTTGAATGTTTTATATTAAATTGTTGTAATGATTTGTTTGAATGTTTCATATTAAATTGTATGATATATATTTATTATTTGTTGACGATTATATTTTTATAATTGACGATTATTTTTATATGTTATGTAATTGTCTAGCTTTAATATAATTGATTAGTTTTATATTAAGTTTTGTTAATGTTTAAATGTTTCTAATTGGTAATCGAAATGGTAAGTTTAAACAACAAAAGTAGTAATCGAAATGGTAAGTCTAAACAACAAAAGTAGTAATCGAAATGGTAAGTCTAAAAATGAAACATAACAGTCCAAACACGAAATATAATAATCCAAACTAAAATACTAGAAACCTATCAAACTAAAAAAAATATAAAACCCTAACGGCGACGACGAGGGCGAGGTCCGGAGAGGTCCAACCTCTCAGGTGCACGGTGCTCCCTCTGCGACGGCGGACGCCTCTGGTGAACCTCATCCACCTGCATGTCATCGTGTACGGTCTCGCGCGCCCATGGGTCCGCCCCCAGGTGTAATGCATGCTCCCCATGGATCCCCGCCTGTGTACGCAACACCCACGGATCGGCCTCCCAAGTAGGAGGATACGTGGCCGGAGGCGGTGTGCCAAATATAGCAGCGGCAAAGCCATCTGCAGTCTGTGCCCCACTCCCACTGGCCTCGCCGTCGTGCTGTCTGGGCTCCATATACTGCGGTCGGTGGGAGCTAGCTGGCTCCCATCCGCCCTCATCTGGAGCTAGGTCATCCAAAGAGAAAACGGCGGCGGCAGCGGCGGCAGCGGCGGCAGCGGCGGCAGCGGCGGCAGCTTCATCCTGCATTTAAAAAAATGTTAAATTAGAGACATAGAAGTAACGAGTAAATTAATTAAATAATGAACTTTTGCTACCTCGGTATGCTGCACTGGAACTCCATGCTCGTTGTAGTACACGTTCCACGCGTTGTTGTTCAACACCCATTGGTGGATCGCCCAACCCGAGTCATCTTCTGCAGAAATGAAGATAAATTAATAAGAATGATCTTTTAGAGATACACTTAATAATGATCATTTGTATGACATATTATTACCTGCAGGAGGTGGCGGCATCTCCGCAGCGTAGATAGGGTCTCCAGGCTGCTCCGGATCTGGTGGTGGGGCCTTTATCTCGCGCCAATTGATGTCCTCTCCAGAATCGACAAACATGACGCTGCCACATAAATCCAGGACAAACGCCCTCACGTACCTGCAATATAAATTAGAGTCATAAATAACTACATTTTTGTTGAATCCATAACATATTTTAATTTGCAACTGTTTGTGTTTACCTCAGAACGGTCTGCTCGTCACGTGTCTCGCGGGTGATCCTACGCCGGTGGAAGTAACTGCGGAGCGCCGCAAGACTGATGCAGTACTGTGAATACCGGTACTCCTCCTCCTCTCCTTTCTTCTTCTTCTTCTTCTTTTGCAAGTCCGACGGAGCGGCCCCCAGCAGATCCGGTATCATGTGCATCAGGTCTGGATGGTCTGAGATACCACCGATGGGGTCGCCGTCTATCCGTAAACCCCACAAGGCGCTGACGTCACCTAGTGTGACTGTCATCTCCCCAACCGGAAGGTGAAATGTATGCGTCTCCGGTCGCCATCTCTCCACCAGACCGCAAACGAGAGCCTGGTCAATATCACAGTGAGGCATGGTGGCCAACTGATACAACCCGAGACGCATGATGCACTGCTCCATCAACGGGTGACGGACGTATGGTATCTCGGGGGTGCGATGCCTCACTGTCATCATCGTCGTGTCCTGCATTTTACAATTATTTCAATATAAACGTCTAATTAAATAATGCTATTTAAATTAGGAATACAAAACCAACGTACCTCCATAGATGCAAGTGAGACACGGTGCCTGACATGTGGGATCCACAGAAGAGGACTAAACGTGTCAGGATGGTGAGGGGGATAATCTCCAAAGGGAGCATCTGCACCGGACGACTCTGCACCGGATGCCTCTGCACCGGATGCCTCTGCACCGGATGCCTCTGCACCGGATGCCTCTGCACTGGATGCCGGTGCACCGGATGCCGCTGCACCGGATGCCTCAGCATCGTGATCATGTGAACTCTCCCCCGTCTCCAGAGGGGCATCCCATGCACGTCCCCGTCTAGTTCTGACCATACTACATTTCAATAAACAGAAGATTTTATCTTACAAATCCTGATTTATAAATCCTAACTTATAAACTCTAATTATGTCAACCCTAAACCCTAATTTAAGAATTCAACCCTAATCTAACAATTCAACCCTAAACCCTAATTTCACCCCTAAACCCTAAATTAACAATTCAACCCTAATTTAACAATTCAACAAAATTTAAACAATTCAACCCTACATCCTAATTTAACAATTCAACCCTAAACCCTAATTTGATCCCTAAACCCTAATTTAACCGCTAAATTCTAATTTAACCCCTAAACCCTAAATTAACAATTCAAAACTTAGCCCTAATTTAACAATTCAACCCTAAATTAACAATTCAACATAATTTAAACAATTCAACCCTAAATCCTAATTTAACAATTCAACCCTAATTTAAACAATTCAATCATAAACCCTAATTTAACAATTCAACCCTAATTTAACAATTAAATCGCGACAGGAAATCAACAACCCGCACACGATAATTAACAATTCAACCCTAATTTATAAACTTCAGTTTTGTCAACCCTAAATCCCTAAACTACAAACTCTAATACCGGAAACCCTAATTTTGAAGAATTCAATCGTTTCGGGAAAATCAACAACCCGGACACGATAATTAACAATTCAATTCTACCAATCGTTCCAATGCCAATACAAGATACAAAATATAAATTAAAAAAATTATTTAGAAACTTACCCGAAAATAATCGGATTGTCGCCGAGATGGCCGAAATTAGGGTTCGGGTGAGAGAGAGAGAGAGAGAGAGAGAGGAAGAGAGAGAGAGAGAGGAAGAGGGAGAGAATGGCAGAATAGAGAGAGAGAGAGGAAACCCTAGAGAGAGAGAGGAAGAGAGGGAGAGAGAGAGAGCTATAGAGAGAGGAAGAGAGGGAGAGAGAGAGAGCTCTAGAGAGAGGAAGAGAGGGAGAGAGAGAGAGAAAAGCACTGCTGGGGTTTAGTGGGGTGTGGTTTCGGGCGGCGACGCGGGCGGCGGGAGAGGCGGGGCTGGAGGCAGAGAGAAGAGAGAGAGAGAGCCGCTGGAGGGGGCGGACCGCTTTTAAAAAAAAAAAAAATTTCATAGTGGACCGCCCAGCGTCTGGGCGGTCAGGTTTTAAGAGTGGACCGCCCGAACACTGGGCGGTCAGGTTTCAAAAGTGGACCGCCCAGTCACTGGGCGGTTCAGTGGGAAAAGTGGACCGCCCAGTCCACGGGCGGTTAGGGTAGAAATAATTATAATTTCAAAGTGGGAGCAGATTTGATAATTTGTTTTTTTTAGGGGTTTTAATAAAAATATCGGCTAATTTTGGATTGTGCAAGTGCAATCATTTTGTCCAGGTAATAACAAAAAATTCCAGTGCACTCTCAAAAGCACACAAATCTCTCGCTATACAGACAAAAAAACACTCTTACAATTAAATGATTTTAATATTATAGTATAGAACTAAATTACTTTTTTTTAACAAATTTGATTTTTTTAGTTTTGACAATAAAATCTTACGTTAATGTAAGAGCGACCACAAATAGATTAGGTCCATACGGACTGTTTGATCACATATAAATAGATTAATGATTAAATACACTTTGATTTTTGGAACACAAGATCCAAATATTTAAATCTGACCAGTTCTTGTAAAAGTGATTAAATCAATTTTACAATTTTTATGTCTTAAACAATTTCTATAATATTTAACATTCATTAAATTTTACTCCGAACAATAAGATTCAAACAGTTCAGATCTCCTTTCTATCCTTAATATTTGCAGTTTCATAGGATTGATAACAGCTAGGGCTGCAAACGAACCGAACCGAATCGAACTTACCTTCAGTTTGAGTTTGGTTTGAATTAATTTCGAACTAAGTTTGGTTTGAATTAATTTCGAACGAACTCAATTTCGAATCGATTTTTTTACGAACTCAATTTTGAACTTTTACGAACTTTGTTACGACTTACGAGTTATGACTTATGGCTGGGCCATAGTTCGAAATTACAGCACTTCAATAAAAACTCAGGCATTCTGAATTCTAATTACACAGTACACCAAAGTTTATATCAAAGTTCATTACAAATACCAAAATTTATATCAAACACCAAAGTTTAGTACAATCAATCAAAGTTCAGTACAATCACAGTATCCAAAGTTTTCCAAATAGCCAACAGAAGCAACATCACCAAAGTTTTCAAATATCCAAAGTATTCAAAGTACAATTTAAATATCAATAGAAGTACAGAATAATCACCAAAGTCTTAGAATTATTACAAACCCAAATATTATCCTAAATAAAACATTAAAGTTCATTATCAGCGGAAATCAACGGTTCACGTTTGAGTTAATTTCGAACTAAGTTTGGTTTGTGTTTGACCCTAAAAAAATTGGATTTAGAAATAAATAAAAGGGGCTAAATAAAAAAAATAGAAGAAATGGAGATGTTCACTTAAAATGTCAAAATGGAGGGATGGATAGATTCATTATGAAATTTGGAAAGAATGTGTTCTCGGCCTAAGAAATTAAATGGGATTAATGGATTAAAATAAGAAATTAAATTATAATTGGGCTTGGGCCAAAACAAAATATCAAATTAATTAAAGGAATGAAGCTTCGGCAACAGAAACAAAAAAAAAGGAAGTTGCTGGCCGATTGAAGCTGCTGTGCCGAACCAAAACTGAAATATATTGAGCTACTGTAGTGGTATACTTTAAGGCTTGGTTAAGCTGCCAATACACTATACCCTTGTGCAACAGCTGTTGCCTTCCAATTTTTGTCTTAATAGACACATGGCAAATGATTAATGGATAAGGAATAAACCTTCTATACGATTCAAAAGCATGAGCTCATGTACAGCTCACATACCATTCATAATTTGATCTGAACCCTTCAAAGCCAACATCCAAGGGTTCGGATGGACCTAACCTTGGATTGCCAACATGGCAGTATACGCTGGATGTAAGGCGTGATCAAAATCAGCTTAATAGCTAAGCGATCAATGCAATTCATTGGATCAAACAGCTTGCTAAATGAAGGGTTATGATGTTGCCAGCATACCAGGCGCCTAAACCCTAATATCTCTACGCCTATGCCTATATATACAGCATTTGAAGATGAAGGAAGGGGTCTCGGATAATATCAAAAACCTTAGCTAAAAAGCTACACCCTACCACAACCTAATACACTACAAATTAAAAGACTAGGTTAGCTAGAAAAGCCATTAGCAGAAGGAATTAGCTTGAGTTTTGTTCCCAGTTCAAAAAAAAAGGTAAATAAACCTTCAAATGTAAAGCCTCAAGGGGCTGCGATATGTAATCTCTCTTGGCTGAATGAAATTTTAATTGAAACATTGATCTTTTTCTTTGCTTTTGCTACTGTTTCTTTCTTGCTTGGTTGAACTTTTCTTTGTTTACTTTTATATTCCGTGAGGTTTGATAAAATGGATCTTGAATCCTGGTTTCAACTATAAACTGTGGGTTCAAGTTCTAAAAAAAAAATGATAATAAATCTCTCTCCTTGCAATCAATGCAACAGTGGAGTTTGAAAGAAATGATTAATTGAGATGAGGAATGCAACTTTTAATAATTGATACGAGCCCTATGATTCTCCAAACAAACAAAAAAAAAACAGCCTTGTCATTTGCTTACTGTTTTTTTAACAAAAAAATACATAAATATAATAAAACTGCTATTTCATTTCAGATGATAGAATTGATACTTCTTTGTTGCCTTGTTTCAAATATAAACACTTATTATGAATAAAATAAATAATATGAGTATTAGAAGCACAAAAATGCAATTTCTTCCTCTTTGCTGCCTCCTATCTTTTATTTTCGATTTTATTTTAAAACTCTTTAATTCTCTTTTTAAAGCAATTAAATTGAAGAGGGTATATTTGTTGAGCTGGATAGCTCCATTTATACCTGAACTATTTATTTGCTTTATTTAAGAGGATTAAAGAATAAAAAAAATGTATATAATAATGAAAGGATGAACAAAGGTTGAGCTGGATAGCTCCCTTGTTTATTTCTATTAAATGAGGTCTATGTTGCATAATCGAAAGATATTTAGCTTTCTTGTATGAAAGATCACTAATGTGTACTAGATTACACTTTATAAGGAAGTTAAATTGATCATTGTGCAAATAGTGAGAGAAAGAGGGTTTAAGGTATAAATAGACAACAATCCAATATTGTTCTATGTCATTTACACATTTTTCCTAATGAAATCTCAATGATCCACCTCTCAAAATGATGCAAAATATCAAAAACATGATTTTAAACAAAATCAGGGGTTTCCCTGCATAAAACCACATTTTGACAGATTTTTGGTACTTAAAGAAACATTATTTTGGAATTTTGGATTTTCCCTTTTCCTTTTGTTTGTTGGTACCAATTTGTAGCCTAAAAGCTACTCAAACTTGTTAGAACTCAAAACCAATCATGATAAATGTTCCCCACAGCTTCTGGTACCAGCCAATGAACAGTACCAGTATCAAATCTCAAGGCATGTACCACTGGTACAAGGAAAGCACTCAAAAGTGCCAAAATGACCCCTGCTGGTAAAATAAGCAATCTGAACTGACACAGGAACCAAAATGAAAAATGGACATCGCCATCAGATAGAGAATTTTAAAACACACAAAATTGACACAAACTTTGCATTTTTCTGATCTTTTTTCGATTTTATATGAATTTTCAAAGTTCAGTTTTAAAAACATAAAATCAGCATTTAAACAATAATAAACTGCTGCTGGTAAAATGAACAGTACATATCGGCTAAAAATCCAAATCAAAGAACAAACATCACGATTA
This sequence comes from Carex littledalei, assembly GCA_011114355.1. Taxonomy (NCBI): domain Eukaryota; kingdom Viridiplantae; phylum Streptophyta; class Magnoliopsida; order Poales; family Cyperaceae; genus Carex; species Carex littledalei. The sequence goes on along the minus strand of CM022089.1, from coordinate 9,456,486 downwards.
AATAAAGTACTTCAAAATACATAAAATGGACACAAATTTCATATCTTTCTGATTTTATTTCAATTTAATATGAATTTTTGAAGTTCAGACCTAAATACAAGCAAAAATACCCTTCATATTCCAGCTGCACGGATTTTAAAGTAATATGAGCCTTTTGATTCCAGCGCCAAAACAAAGCTTAAATGGAAACACAGATCTTGAAGCTCAAAGCACACATCTCAAAGCCCAATACAAATCTCAAAACCCAGATAATGAATAAAATCATTAAATCAAAAATCTTTTGCACATAAGCTCCTCTGACAAATTGTAATCACAGCGAAGCCCTTGTAAATTTACATATAGGTCCCTGCCAGCCTAAAACTCTCTCAAACAAGCCCTTAAAGGCCCAATATTCACATAAAACCTTGTCTAAAATCCAAATCACAAATTCCATTTCTTCCAGATTTACAAATAGGTCCCTGAAAAGAATCAAGCTTTACAAATAAGCCCTTTTCAGTCCTTTTTGGCCATAACTTCTTCATTTTAAATCCAAATCAACTCAAACCACCTCCAAATGAGCCCAAATTAAATCCTCCATGTCTCTAAACAAAATTGAACATGTCCAGCCATCAGCTAAGTTCTGAAATGACCAAAATACCCTTTCTCCAAATTTAAACGATCTTATTTATTAACAAAAATGTGAATAAATATGTTATGAGTCAGATGTAAATAAACAATGTATATACACTTCTCAAATATCCAAATTCCTATTTTAAAATATAATAAACATTGCTTTAATATGAAATCACACATACACAAATATCTAAACCAAGAAAACCAAATCAAAACCAAGGTCAATACATGAGTCCCCTTTTTAGCCCCATTATTCAATTCATTTAAATAGGCCCCAAATCCCGGAATGGACGAGGTGTTCAGTATGGCTTGGAAGGGTCATCTGATGTAATTAACAGCGGGGGCTTGCGCCCGCTGGGAGTTAAACGTCCCCACAATCAATAAACTCTCTCGACAGGCTGATCATGAACCGTAGGTCTGTCGAGGGTGAACCAGAAGGAACAGCAGAAAGAAATATAATGTTTCAAGTTCGATGTTCTCTCCCCATGACTTAAAAATGAGAGAGCGTTGAACCCTGAGGCATTTTAACATACACGCACACACCTTCCATAACCGCTGTGCAACTTTCTGCGCCCTACAGTTTGCAAACCTATTTCGAACGAACTAGGTCCAATTTGAGTTTGGTTTGAATTAATTTCGAACGAACTCAATTTCGAATCGAATTTTTTACGAACTTTTTTGAATCAAACTCGAATCGAATTACGAACTACGAATTTTTTGTGCAACCTGCAGTAGAAATTCAAAAAAAAATTTATCTTTTTTTTTAAATATATTTTGCAATTTAAAAAAGAAACGGATAGAACAACTAGCCCATTGAGTTGGTATATAAAGCTCTCAAGTTTATTTATCTTGTAGTCGTGGGACTAAAGTTTTCCTCTCGTCCGGAATGTCGCTGCATGTGTTTCAAACTTTTCTTAGTCTATGCCGTTGCGGGCCTTTCAATGCTCATTAAAAATATTTTTTTTTCTTCTCTTGTTCTCCATTCTCATATGCATGGACACCTCTATTTTTCCATTTTTCTTTTATTTTTTCTGATTCTTTTTAATTTTATTTTCTGATTTCTTTTCTAACTCTATGATTCAATTATCTGACAAATATTCATTTCGTATCCGTATTCGTGAATTATCCTGTTCATATCCGTATCTGTTTAAGACGGATTTTATTTTAAATTTTGATATTTGTTTACTATTTGTATTAGTTTCGTATATGCTCATTGAAAGATAGATACAAATTTGATATCAGTATTATTTGCACTCTGAATTCGCTTAGTTTACACTCCTATCTAGCTAGCTTCAATACGCACAAATAACATTTTTCCTTTTTCTTATTTTTACTTATTTATTTTTTATATCCTTTTCCTTCTTTTTTGCAAGAACAGGAAACTTTATATTAAGCATTAAGCTTACGGACATTACAAAATAAATAACAAATTGGGTTGAACTTATTAAAGGTACTTAAGAAAGGAACCTAATCCATAACAAATAACAAAGAGTGAGGCTATGGTGCTATGCATAGCACGGATGGGGTCCATGCTACGGCTCAAAATTTGACTTTTCAAAATCTTAACGGTCGATCCGAACCGTTCAACATGATTATAAAATGAATATGTATTTGCAAACCAAATTTTACATTTTTCCTAATTTTTTTACTATTTTTTTAGATATGCTGTTTTTGGATGGTCCACAATGTTCAAATCAAGTGATTTTCGAAAAAATAGTAAAAAAATTCGGAAAAATGTAAAATTTGGTTTGCAAGTACATATTCATTTTATAATCATGTTGAACGGTTCGGATCGACCGTTACGATTTTGAAAAGTCAAATTTTAAGCCGTAGCACGGACCCCATCCGTGCTATGCATAGCACCATAGCCTCACTCAATAACAAATAACAAAGAAATCAGAACAACTAAAATGAGAATCACTGCATATACCGAGCTGGGAAAACTTTTTAAATTTTACCCTATAATATTGTCATTTGTTAATTTTTTTTTTTTTTGGCACTTGCTCATCTGATCCATTGATATATATATGAGAAATTATTTCATCCCTAATTCTCAATCCCCCGTCTCCAATCCTCTAAGACGTTCACACTTTTTTTATACTTCCACGCACAGTTTTCTTTTATTCGGTTTTGAAAAATATAATCGAACCAACCTAGTTAAGCTTGTCAACCGAATAACAACTAAATTAAAATAATTAAAGTAAATTTTGATTTATTTGGTTGAACTGAAATATAAGAGATAATAAATTTTAAAAAGTTTAAACTCAATACATACACAAATACTTTAATAATAACAGAAATAAATATGAACTATATATATAAGTTGTTGACATTACACACGTTATTCAATTCCATACAAAATATGTAGATATTAAATATCCAAACCAAAAAATTTATTCATTTAAGTCCAAAAAATCAGCAATGGGAAAAAAAGAAAGCGAACAATTGATCACACTAAAGCATGGATTTGATGAACCGTATACAGTTCGGTCGGTTCGGTTATTTTGGTTTTCAAATATCGAAATAGAACCAAATATAAAAACCAAAGTAATTCAAAAATTCAACCGACCCAATTCATTTGAATTGAAAATCCGAACTCAATAAACACCACTAAATGAGAGGGCTTGAGAGGAAAAGATAGATTTTAGAATTAAACAAAAAGTTGGCCTGATATATGGGCTTCACTTGCCAGGTTCAGTTATTCTCTCAAAAAGAAAAGGTGCAAATATTAAGGATAGAAAAAAAATATTTGAACTATTTAATTCTGATTATATAGTTCGGTTTAAATTTGCATAAATGTTAAGTATTATAGAATTTTTCCAAGACATCAATATTGTAAAACTAATTTAATCACTTTTAAATTGGAATTATCATATATAAATATTTGTATCATGTATTTCATTCGTCTTTTTATATGTGATCAAATAGTTCGTATAGATCCAAATCTATTTGTGACCGCTTTTATAGTAACATAAGATTAAATGTGGCACTAGTGTATTATTAAAACTCAAAAATTAAATTTCCGTTAAAATATCATTTAGTTCTAATGATATATTACAATATCAAGCTTTAAAAAAAAAAAAGATATATTACAGTATCAAAAGCATTTAATTCTAAAGATATGGTACACCTAAGATTTATGCACTTTCCAAAATATCCCAGAAAGGTCAAATTCATTAAATTCTATGATATACTATACTTTTTAATTCTAAAGGTACATGAAACGACTAAAATCATTCAATTTGAAAGATACGGTACAATTATTAAATTCATGCACTTTTGAGAACATTAAAATTTATCAACCAAATTTTTACATGCACATAGTATACAAGTTTTTAATTAGGGAGAGCAAAGAATAGAACCTTGATGCATCGCTAAGTAGACTTTCACTCCTTATAAAAATATAATCTCAACTAGATATTAAGAGGTACACTAATCCTTCATGAGCGTTTATTTATGTGACAAAACACTAGATAAAAATAATTTTGCAGATCAATTTCTCCATCAAATTCATATACAATAATTACACCTTTTTTTTATAGATCAACTCTAGAATAGCTACTGTTTAAAATAGTAAATAAGAATAGCTATTGTTTAATAACAGTGCTAACTCAAGCTATTCGGAATAGTGAAAAAGTTGTTTGGATTGCATATTTGAAATAGAGTTTGGAGGGAATGAATAAAGTAATAATTTATGTGTTAGATTAAATATAATACAATATAATATTAATTTAAATATTAAATGTAATATAATATTATTTTAAATATTAGATTAGTATTAAATAAAATATTATATTAAATATAATATAATATTAGTTTAAATATTAAATATAATATAATATTAGGTTAAATGTTAAATGTAATATAATATTAATTTAAATATTAGATTAGTATTAAATAAAATATTAGATTAAATGTAATATAATATTAGTTTAAATATTAAATGTAATATAATATTAGTTTAAATATTAAATGTAATATATTATTAGTTTAAATATTAAATGTAATATAATATTAGTTTAACTATTAAATGTAATATAATATTAGTTTAAATATTAAATGTAATATAATATTATTTTAAATATTAGATTAGTATTAAATAAAATATTAGATTAAATGTAATATAATATTAGTTTAAATATTAAATGTAATATAATATTATTTTAAATATTAGATTAGTATTAAATAAAATATTAGATTAAATGTAGTATAATATTAGTTTAAATATAATACAATATAATATTAATTTAATTATTAAATGTAATATAATATTATTTTAAATATTAGATTAGTACTAAATAAAATATTAGATTAAATGTAATATAATATTAGTTTAAATATTAGATTAGTATTAAATAAAATATTATATTAAATATAATATAATATAATATTAATTTAAATATTAGATTAGTATTAATATTGAAAGCAACAAATGCTATTCCATGTTTTTGTAAGAATAGAAAATAGTTATATTCTTTCTATTTCGAATAGCTCTATTTCTCGTTTGAATTGTCCTTGTTCCGAATAGCAATGTTATTTTAAGAATAGTGCTATTCTTAGTGCATCCAAACATAGCCCAAGAGTTTTGTTTATTTTCTCGGTGACTCTAAGGCAGTGCTCCACAACACCCACGCGGAGAGGAACGGGAAGGAAGAGAAAGGAAGGAGCAACGCGCGGTTCCCCTCGCTACAATGAAACCTACATCCCGATTTGGGAGATACAAATTTGAAAAGTTTATATAGCGTGTTCTCCTCGCTACAGGAGCGCATTCTTTCCTTTCTCTTTCCAATTATCTTTTTCTGAAGCATGTGAACGGTGTGGGCAACCCGGATGTGTGCGGAGTTCCCCTTCGTTTCCGTTCCTTTCCTTTAATGAAGGAGCTTCTCCCCCTCTTTGGAGCACAGCCTAAGAGAGATGGCTGGAAGGTGTCTCTCTATCTCTGATTGTATCTATTGTATCATTATTCCCTCTTAACATGACTCATTGTCTATTTATTATTTATTAGCTCTCAAATAGTCATTCTTTTTTTTCCCTAAAACTTGTATATTATATATTGGAAATGAACTCAAATATGTGTATTTTCATGTAAAAAGGTTATAAGAAGGCCCCAGTTAAAGTATAATAATTGTATAAAAAATAAGTTTGGTTATACTAGAAACGATTCTTTCAGGTTCCCAAAGTAATAATGCCTTTTTTTATTTGTTTCTTACCACCAAGAATATCCGTGCATTTGCAAAATCGTGTTTGTGACCTTTTAAATTAGTTACCATTACTATTATTATTATTTTTCTCCTTTAATATTTGCGCTAATTTTTATAGACATGTTTTAAAATTTGGTTAGAATTTATAAGCAATAGTAAAGGCAACGGCAAAGTACAGTTTGGAAACCCGCTCTAAATGAAGAATAAATTGTCCAAGCATTTTGCATTGTTGCTTTTGTATCATTATTGGTCACCTTTTGCTACTAAATTAATTTTACAAGTTGTTAACTTCAATATTTCCATAATGTTTTTTCTAAGGCAACACAAATGATATAGTCGTGTAAATATATATGCAGAAAATTGATGAATGGTTTAGTAAACATAAAGAAATCTCCATTGAGTTCTCTCAAGGTAAGTGCTCCTAAATTCTTTTTTCTTTCTCAGTATCTAATTCAAATGTGAAGAGTTTAGCATATCATTTTTTTTTTATATTTCGGTTCACAGGTAATGTTTGAAATATGTTATGAACATATTTAAAAAAGATTGTTTTGATCCTCCTTTTTTTGCCAATGTATTTAAATATGAAGAGTTTAAAAAATATATTTTTATAAAGTAGAGAGATCTCAATAAATGATTGTGAACAATGTATGAAATATGTTGTGAACATTGTAGGGGGGTGTATTCAGGATCACAACTATTCTATGCAAATCAAATGGAGGATCTTAACCTTTGATTGAGATTTTTTTAGTTCTAAAGTATTTTTATTTTGAATTCAGTTGTTATTACTTTCCATTTTCATTTTACTAAATAATTAAATCTGTAATACAAGTGGGCAATGACGCTAGTACGAAGATGAAACCTCAAACAACATGACATAATGGGCACCAAAAAAAAATTGGATTATCAAATTGTATCTATAATTATGGATTATTGTTAATATGGGAACTTGAGACGAACAACAAAGTTGCTTCTAACAAACTGATACCATTTTCAGATTGAATTTTGGGCCGAACAACAAAGTTTGAAAAAAAAATGCTCGTTTTACGAAAGCTCTGATTTAAAAAAAAAACAATAATAGGATATTAATTTTTTTTTTACATCAAAAGGCCTTTACTCGAGTTAACAATCTCAGAACGTTATTTTTTATTAACGTCCTTTGTACATTAATTTTTCAAACATCCTTATTATATATTCCCGATCCTTATTGAGATTATCAAATTTTTATTAATACCATTTCAAAAAAACAAAAGACCACTAAAATTGGGGAATTCGAAAAAATACCAGAGCCTCCAATTCAATCTGTGGTCCCTCAAAAACCTAAATATCAGTATATTACAGTGCATTTTTGGATTTTTGGGGAGCCTCCAAGTCAATCTGCGGCCCTCCAAAAATAGAGCCGCATATTGACTTGGAAGCTCTGATATTTTTCGAATTTCCCATACTTTGTGGGTTTTTTTATAGTGGTATTAATAAAAATTTCGGCCTCTTCATTAATCCAAGCCGTCGTCTTACCAAAAATCCTAATTTGCTAAACCTTAGCTAAGCCGGTTCATTCTTTCCATATCAAATATCTTAAGCACCGCCAACTTCTTTTGTCCTCTCATTCACCCCTTCGTTAATTCAATTCTCCGATCATCTTATCTCCATATCGGTATGTCACTTTGCTCTCTCATTTTTTTCCTAATTTTGTAACCTAAAATTTGATATAGGTGTGAATTAAAAAGTTGTTTTATGAATTAAACTTCCATTTTTGGACAAAAGAAGTGTTAGTTAATGAAATTATTAATTCGTAGTGAAGACAAGATTAAATAAAAAAAATTGAAAAATATGAGAGTATAAAAGAGAGAATTTACTTTGTAATTATTCTAACATTTATCTTAAATAATTTGCGAAAAAGAGAAGAGAATACTCAAATTTAGTAGGTTTTGTAGCATGAAATTCGAACGAATTTAAATCAACTCAAGAACATGTATTGAATTTCAAACTTACAACTTTTACATAAAAGTAGATTTGAGTAGAGAGATTGTATGCGATTGGATGGCGGAGGTTTTCCGAGAGGAAGCTATAAATTAAAAAGACATTGAATTTAGCAAAATCAAGCAGACAATTACAATTATAAGGTTCACATTTAAATAAATTTGAGCGTATAGTCTTCTTCTCGGGAGAGATGAGAGAATCTTATGGCAAATCAAAGAGAGGAAATGGTTTTTGGCCACAAAAGGATCCTGGTTCAGTCAATTCATTAATTATTCCTGTTCTTCCCAAATCTGTTAGGATTCCCATAACAGTATACGCACGCGATAAAATTTACGGAGTTGTACTTGTCCGTAATATTTTCAAAGGATAATAGCCACGTATCAATTTCGTGTTATATTTGTGCAAAATTATAGTGTTAAAAGAGACGCTCTTGCTTCCTTTTGTTTTTTTTAGATCATGCAATATATGCCGGGAACTAGAATCGCTTCAGTTTCCTTTATACGTGGCGCACCCTCATTCGATCACAGAGAGTATGTCAGTAATGCAAGATCCTGGTCCGTTTAGAATATATACACCGAATCATGCTTCACCGTCCATAGTAACCTCAACTCATCGGGACCGTTAGATCATACGAAGTTGATTAAAACTTTCTCTGGTTCAAATATTTAATGTGAGGTAGCGGAGGTTGGGAGACTTTTTACCCGGGATGGTATTTCTTTCTTCCCTCGTTTTTGTTTTCTCTTCGCTCCAAAAACAGTACTGTTCCATTTACTTCACTTAACTCTACCTCTTGACCGACTTGACCTTTGCCGATACATCTTCTCTATGTTTACTTCAACTTTAGTTTGTTCGTATTCTATATATCCGAGATATCAACGAATCGACTAGAAATCTGATTATTTGCATACTAAAAAACTTCTCCTTTTACAGTTACAGGCTTCGACGGCTCGACGCTAAGTAGTAAGTACCTCTTTTCGAGGTAACTTTTCTAAACTTTTCCAATATTTTTTTAGTTTTGTTCTCTTTCTAATACTTTTAATACTTCTAAAACTTTTCTTTCGAGAAGGATTTCTTTTGTAAAGTTCTTGGACCTGGTTGTTATCAAGTGCGAAAATCACTCTTTTTGAAAGTTTGTAGGTATCACTTTCCTATGGAAAACCTAAATCTCCGATTGTTCTATAGTTATGCGTAGACCTGAAATTGAAAAGCCACTGGCATATGATAATTTTTAGTAAGGTGCATTATTTGAGTAGTACCTATTCTGCTCAACTAATTTGATTATTTGGTATTTCGCTTCTTTGGTAAGTGAAGTGCATACAAACTATCCTTGCTTTCTTATGTACCTTAAATGGGTTGTCATGTATCTCTGAAAAATGTTCGTCTAATTCAGTTCCTTCTGATCAAGTAATTGACTGTCTTATAACATTTGCCATGTTAAATTTATAACTGTGAACTTTACTTCATGATATAACCTTGTGAAGCAGGAATTCTCATTTATTATCCTAAAAAATGATTTACTGGGATTGATTGCCATTGTGCATGCAACTATCAGTATATTTTGGAAGCCAAATGCAGTGCGCATTGATATCAATAGAACATGTTGGAAGTTCATTAACTCATTTGGCATTGATAGTTTGATATAATTATATTCCATGATGCCTAATGCAAGGCCATGCAATGTGAAAAATCTTGGAGTTGAAATTTTAATAATCCTAAACATTTCATGGCTATATGCTAATGTACTTAATTTAATTTTTCTGCTATTTATCATGTCTGTAGTAAATGTACAATTGAATTTTAGTCAATGTTTTCATAATATTTTGATATTTGTTTCTTTTCCTTTTTTAAATTTAGCTTGTAGACAATGAGCATTAACAAGCTGTTTGCGGATATGGGTATGGATTTGGACATAGTTGACCTCAGTGAAGATGAAAGTACAGAAAAAACAGGGGTTAAACCGAAAGATGGAACCGTTGTGATCAATTGTGATCAAAATGAGACTGAAACAAACAACGGAGAGAGAAAGATTAATGTGCAGAATGAAGAACAGGCAAAGATCAATTGGAATCTGTTAGAAATGGAATCAGACAAGGAAGAGGTGCAAACCCAAAAAGATTCACAGGGAAGTGACAATTCTGTATTGTTGTTAGAGGATGGGTATGATTCTCTTGTACTGAGTAGCAGGGAAGAAGATTTGGGCATGAATGAAAATGATAGTTTGGATTTAGATATGAGGGAAAAAGGGGATGACAATTTGAAGGGCGTAAATCAAATTAATGTTGTTTCTTCTATTGAAAGCAGGGTTGGTTCAGAAAACATGATGGTACAGTTGACTTTGGACAGTGAAGATAACAAGTTAAAATATGAGAATGAAGAGGGGCTAAATGATAATGTAGACTTGGATTTGAATGCAAGTGAGAATTTGGTTTTTTCCTTGGGTGTGGATGGCGATCATTTGAAAAGGTTAAGTGAAAATGGTGCTATTAGGGATGCTGAGAATAAGGACATGTTTCCAGAAAAGAAGGAAGGATTTGTTTTGGTTAGTGCTGATAACATGGAGATGGGAAATGAAAATATGCAGGTATTGAACAAAAATGGGGACCTGGATTTGGATAAAAATCAGAGAGTTGGTTTGGATTCAGGAATAGGTAATAATTTTGATGCGGTGATCGAAACTAGTTCTGTCACTGATATGGAAAAGAGAGGTGAGTCTGAGAAGATGGAAGTGCAATTGGTCTTGGTGAGTGAACATGAGGCGACAGAAATTGAGTATATGGAGGGATTGAAAGAAAATTCTGCTTTGGGTACTTGTGCAAATAATAACTTGTGTTTAGGTCCAGGGGAAGTGAATGATAATTTAAAGGGCTCAGGTGGAAGTAGTGTTGTTAGTTCTATTGAAAGCAAGGATAACTCGGAAAAAATGGATTTGGGAACAATTTTGGCTGAGAATGATGAGAAGATGGAGAATGAAGACATGGAGGGTGTTGTCAGTTCTATTGGAAGCAAGGGTAATTCAGAAAAAATGGATCTGGGAATAGTTTTGGCTGAGACAGGTGAGGAAATGGAAGATGAAAACAAAGAGGGTGCAAATGCTAATGTGGATTTTGTGCTGAAAGAGGGTGTCAACAGTGAGATTTTGATTAATGATGGTGAAATGGGCTTTACTCAAAACAAAGACAAGATTCAAGAAATGGAGGGTGTCATTGCAAATAGTAGTGCTGTCAGGTGTGATTCAGAAATGAACAGTTTAGAGTTGGTTCTGGATACCAGTGTTCAGGGTACAATTGTTGATGCCAGCAAGGGGACAGAAACACAGATGGACCAGACTGTAAAGAGAGGTGAGTCTGAGAAGATGGAATTGCAATTGGTTTCGGTGAGTGGCCATGAGGTGACAGAAATTGAACATATGGAGGGATTGAAAGAAAATTCTGCTTCGGGTACTTGCGCAAATAATAATTTAAAGGGTGCAAGTGCTAATGTGGATTTTGTGCTGAAAGAGGGTTTCAGCAGTGAGGTTTTGCTTAAAGATGGTGAAATGGGCTTTACTGAAAACAGAGGCAAGGTTGAACAAGTGGATCATGAGAAATTGAATCTGGAGGGTGTCATTGAAAACCGTAGCATTGTCAGGGGTAATTCAGAAATGAACAGTTTAGAGTTAGTTCTGGATACCAGTGTTCAGGGCACAATTGTTGATGCCAGCAAGGGGATAGAAACACAGATGGATCAGACTGAAATAATTGAGCCTTCAATGGATAATGCAAATTTGAATTCTGGGCCAAGCAAAAAAGTTGATCAAACAATGAGTAACAATGAACCTGAGACGGCAGATTTGGGGTCGTCTTTGGGAAGCTTTCTGGACAGCAAGACCCCCAAAAGGAGGGGTAGAAAAGCAAAGGGGAAACCGAATGATGCAAATACCAAAGTTGATCAAACAATGAGTAACAATGAACCTGAGACGGCAGATTTGGGGTCGTCTTTGGGAAGCTTTCTGGACAGCAAGTCCCCTAAAAGGAGGGGTAGAAAAGCAAAGGGGAAACCGAATGATGCAAATACCAATTTGGAATCAGTTGTTTGTCACACTGGAGAAGGCTCGAGTTCTCGGGGAAAGAGGGAGAGAAAAGAGAGCAAATACCTGAGCCATCCCTATACGAGTGTTGAATCCAGTCAGAAAAAGCTCAAGAGAGACCAGATTACAAATGGAGAGGATGAGAAAGTAAACAATGGAGAGGGTAAGAAGGTGAAAACAGGAGATGACGTTAAGGAGGTTTATAAAGGTAATGATGGCAAGTCAGAAATGTTTTCAGAAAATGTGGTATTGGACCTAATTTCTACAGCGCAGGGCCCATTAAACCCTCAGAACTCCATTCTCACAAAGCCCACAACGGGCCTTCTCACTGCATTCCATGATTCTGTTTCTGGCAATGTGAAAATATCTCAAGAGATTTGTCCAATGATCAGTGGGCCAACTGCAAATGTGCTAAACAGTGAAACTGAAGAACGGCACCAAGGTTACATTTATGATGAACCAGCTGCACTTCTTGTGAAATTCCACTCCAGTGCAAATATTCCATCCAAGGAGGACCTAATTGTGAAATTCACAAAATTTGGTGCTTTGGTCGATCCAGTGACCCATTTGGTAACTGATGGTGAGTCTGCCCGTATAGTGTTTGCTAGGTTGAATGATGCTCTAGTAGCATTTGATTGCTTTAACAGGTCAGGTGATTTTGAGACTACCCGGCTCCGGTATGTCTCTCCTATCAAGGTGGCGATTGCACCGCCACCCGTGCTACTTGATGCAAGGGATAAGCTAGAGGAGATGATCATGTCTTTTAACGGGTCGGGTTTGGAAAACAAGGAGAGTCTTATGGAAGATGCCAGGGGCCTTTTGGAGAAAGTCAACTTGACTCTGACCAAGAATGGCACTATACGTAATTTCTTAGCATTCTTTTCCTCATGAAAATGAGAAGCTTTTTACCAATAAAGTTACAAGACTGCTGGTGTTTTTCTGTTGAATGGTATGGTACAAGCTGGCTAGGGCACATCTTTTTGTCTGGTATGGAAACTCTTAACTGATACACAATTGGTTCATGCTAGTGGCATTTAGATGGTATCATTTGGTACCTCTAGCCTCTAAAATACTTGTGTACCATGTCCGTATAGTACGGTTACCACAAAGGCATCTCCTTTCAGGGATGGGAACCACATTCCAGTGCCAGTAACTTAACAGTATTGAGGAGATTTATGTAATTTATTTCTCAAATTTTAATTTCTTTTTTTTTGGTATCTTACTTTGTTATAGGGTACTGAGGTCTAACCTAGGCAAAGAGTACAGCAGCAAGACCTTAAGTTGGCGCCTTCGAAACTTTGACTAACATTCAAATATCTATTTTAAAGTAATTTTAGATTTAGCTCTTGTTTCAGAACCTTGACAAAAGCGGTTCAAATAGCCAAATTCATTCTCTAGAATGGTCGAATGAATTTGTAGGGAATTATTCCCTTTCTGGTTTTATATTTTCTTATTATTAGAGGACAGTCAGCATCTGTTTTGGTTTCATACCTTAGCTTATATGTTGGGTTTGCTTATATTCTGTGTCTGTGTACTTGTGAACATGCTTAGCAGCTTTTGACAAGTTAATGTCAGAATTGGGTCCCAAAATGTTGGTGTGTTGCATTGCTTGTTAAATCTTTTTTTTTTTTTTAGTAGGAAGTCTTTGTTGGAATAATTCTTTGCTTCCTAAGAGAGTAACATCGAAAGCCAATAACTATCTCCAAATTAAAGATTTAAAGAGCATGAAAAGGCATTCTAGACTTTATTCTTCTATTAGTTTCCATTGCGTGATGAATCTTTCTATTTATAGGCTTGAACTTTCACATGATGACCTTTAGTGAAGAATCTTCAATTTATAATCTAAATTTCTGTGAAATTTTAATTTTTCATCATTTATCAATACGGGGCAAAAGTATCAGCTCAAATGGACTAGATGCACTTTAAAATTTCTGACAGCCGGAGAAATCAAATGTTTTCAGAGAAAAAAAAATTCATAGATTGCAACTAAGAATTTAAAATAAAAAGGGCAAGTTGAAACATTAAAAATTACAGAGAGAAGTAGAGAACGGGTTAATAAGTGTGAAAGAAACCACTGGTTTTGAAGGATTTGGTCAAAATTAACTACATTCAAATCAATGGTGCACTCATGTTTTAATCTCTTTTCTCTTTTTGTAGTACCCCACATGCTATGGACAAGTATCCTCTCCATTACTGTAAAAGATTCCCTTCACTTTACGGTTTGAGATTAACTCTCAGCCGCTTTGAGATTCGGGCTGACAGAGGGGGCAGTATTATTGGGCTTTGAGATTCGTGCCAAGTTAAAAAGAACGGTCCAGATCAAGTAATTGTAAAAGATTCCCTATTACGGTACCGGGGAGGATCTGAATTCACATGCTATGCCTTCATCTTGATGCTTCTCTTCTTCCCTTTTCTGCATCAAATTTTTCTGGCATGTGACACTGGCATCTCACACTGGGTCACTGACCTCTTAACAAATTTATTTTTTTTTTTTTCAAAATTATAAAGTTTTAAGACAAAGTCGAAAGTTTTATTTCATAAAATACATTGACAGTCAGTGTTCATACAACTTAAACAAAAAATTGGATGCGGGAATTAAACGAAATAAAATTTGATAATCAACCAAAATGTTTTTAAGTTGAACTAAATGTTTTTGAAGACTGCCAAGGCTGCTACAAAAATAGCAAGTAAATTACCAAAAAAAAAAAAAACTGAAGCTCACTGACCTCTTTACATGTTTAGATTGTTTTTTTTTTTTTCAAAATCATAAAATTTCGAGACAAACTCAAAAGTACCGTTTCATAAAATACATTGAGAGTCGGTGTTCATACAACTTAAACAAAAAATTGTTTCCTCAAAAACTTAAACAAAAAATTGGATGCGGGAATTAAATAAAATAAAATTTGATAATTAACCAAAATGTTTTTAAGTTAGACAAAATGTTTCTGAAGACTGCCAAGGTTGCTAAAAGAATATCAAATGACCAGAAAAAATAACTGAAGCAGTAATACAAATTTATTGTAAATTATGTTTTACCCTATATCACTGCCCTTGAACAATTCAATATTATTTACTGATAAATTTTCCCATAATGGTTCTAGATTTCTAGTACCAACAGTTATCTAGCCTCTAATCTGAACTCTGAATTCAAACCTTAATTTATAGCAATATTAGAAAATATTTCTGACTACTGCTGGTGCCAATCAAGGGAGTTAAGCTCTCAAATCAATCAAATTGAACTGTAGATCTCCTCTTTTAGTGGGGAACAAAAGAGAAGACAGTCCCTTTCATGCATCTTTTCAAGCGATTACATATCTATTGTACTGCGATTGTTTCTTATCACATTTTGATTAAAACAATGAATCAACTTAAGGAGTCACATCTCAATCTCTTTTACTTATTCTCCTTTAGATATCCATCTGTGTTCACTCCTAGCTTGTTTAATTAAATCATACCATAATCCTATCCTTGTTGTAGATTACCACACTGGCCAAGTAATCTCAGAAATAGATACTAATCAGTACCAGTTGCTTTCAGCTCTCTCATGATGTTTTTTTGTATAAAGACGGGGTGAACCCTATATTTACTAGAAATTTTTCAACCGGATTTTGAACCTTTAACTCTTCTTAGTTCTTACGATGGGTTTTTAATTAGTACTTTTTAAATTTTCTTGTTCTTTTTGCTAAAACAGAGTTTTATATGTCCTTGCCGTACCAGATCGATCTAGAACATTATAGAAATAACAAAAAGAAAAAGGAAATAGTGAGAGAGATAATTTCAAGCATATCATATGAATTTATTGGTTTTTTTGTGCATCTTGATTGAGTATTATTATTCTCAAGATAGGTGCTAGCTGTTACAGAAACTGCACTATGTCAAAACTGATTTGATAACTGTAATACAATGACTTTCTGTTTTAACATATAAATTGAACTACTAATAATTCAATAGTGTTTAGAAGGATCCAAAACCTAAAAGCACTAGAATTAGAATATCTCCATTAGTTCATTAATTCAAGTGCAACCAAGTACTTCTATGCATGATAGAGATTCTTGCAGTAGAGAGGCACAAAAGATGAGTATTGAAATCACACTAACTATTCAAATGCCTCTTGTGGTTTAAAATACAACAAAAAGGAAAAAGCACAAAGAGAATCGAGGAGTATATAGAAAAATAAACTACTCAATATATCCCGCTTTTATCATGATCATCAGCGTTAGTCATTACATTTCCACACACAAATCATGAAACCACATGGAAGGGAAGTAGTTCCAACTCAAAAGACACAGAAACGGATCAAAAGAAACAAAAAAGCAAAATCAAATCCCAACGGTGGAGAAATTGAAAAAAGAAAAAAAAACAAGAAGTCATTTCTAGTACTAGGTTTTCCGTCAATACTACTAAATTCTAACCTCTACTCAAATAGCAGTAGAGGGACCATGGTTTCCAATCATTGGGCCCCACAAACCAGTCTCATTTGGATAGCCACTTGCTTCGCGGTTGCTGTCGCCACAGCAATATGGCTCATGCCATTCTACCGGTAATGCCCTTCCTGCCGGCTTCACATCAACCTCACTTGTTTGGTCATGCCCTAAAAATGGCAATGGGAACCCATGACCAGCTTCCATCTCTTGCCCATGGACCCCACCACCGGCACCAATTGAAAAACGAAGTGCATGTAATGCGTGCAATCCGCTCAAGTCTAACCCTCCATTGATCTCTCCTATGCCTAATTCACCTCCCTCCCCTCCTCCCAAGAACTTGTTCTCGACATTAAGCCCAAGACCATAACCATACTTCCATTCGGCAAAATTTGCTGACTCTTGAATTGGCAATTGCGGCCCAGAAAATGAGAGATGGAGAGCAGTGGCTGCCGGCAAGTGGACATGGCTTTGTATGTTGACAGACTGCTTCTTAGGGTTTGCGCGCTTATTCTTGCGGCATCCACCACCGACCGGTACATTTCTAAGAGACCCACCTTTAGTCCAATAACGCCGGCAGGTCTTGCAAAAGTACCTCGGCTGAGACAAACTGTAGTTGTTGTAATAGCAGAACTTGGTATGTGCAGAGTCGCACCTCGGGCATTTCAATGGTTGATCGTGCGGGGGGCGCAACCTCCTATCGATTGGAGGAAGCGGGCTGCCAATTGGGTGTGGGCTCGGGATTAGTTCTGCGGAAGGTGGCGATGATGAGTTGGTGCCGGCATCTTCAGTTGCGATGCCCTGTTCAAAGTACATAGAGAAGTTTAAGGAATGTTAGTTAGAAAGATGAATGGATATTGGATGGATGTATTGATTGGTTAATATATTGAAAAGGTAATTGGGATGTGTGATGATTTGGAGAGGTGGTCCTAGGAATGTGAACAAACAACATGGATTTCAGCGCCCAAAATTGTAACATGTGTTTGAAAGAAAAAGAAGGGATTTTCTTTTTTAGTGTATAATTTGTTGGAGGTAAGAGAATTCAAATTTTGGTTGTCAAGTTCAATTTCATGCATGCCTCTTGTTGTAAGGCACTAAAATTCTCTTCTTGTAAAATTGAATGCATCTATTATGTAATTAAATAGGTAAATTACATTAGAGTAGAAAGATCCAGATAGCCAAATTATTTACATTAAAGTACTTTTCTTGTAGAATTTGAATGCATTTATATTCTAAATTTGAAGTACAAAGAAAGGATGACTTTGAGATGCCTACAGAAAGGCCGAGAACATCACACTGAGAGTACAAATCTCCAGGTAGACAATTTATTTATTTCAATTTGGCATGTAAAAACACTACAATATTACAAGCATTTATTAGTTTTATTTCATGTCATTTGGATGGATGATAAACCTATATAGAAAACTAGTTCTACAACAAATCCTTGCACTGTTGCTCCAATGCAAGGTTACAATAACTAAAAACACAAAGGAAGTTTCTCGGAACACATTTAAGATGGTCTGACACTTTTTACATCTGCAATGAATATTTTTCCATGGCTAAATTTTAAATACACTCAATTAACAGAGCCATGAACCTAGGTTTTCAAATTCTACTTAAAAAAAACAATCTAGATCTTTGAAGTTAATATTTTGGGGTTGTCATGTCATTGCGTGTACAAATATGTGGACTTGTATTATCACTTGATCATATATTTCATATATATGTAAACCCTACAAATTGTGGATTAAGGAATCAAAGTGATATATAGTCCGTTTCTATCCGAGCGCACAGTAACTAGGGTCCATTTACTTAATTGAGTAATAACCATAAAATCATAAGCTGACAATTTTGAATCCTAAAATTTTATCATGTTAATTAGTAACGCACTATTTATTATTAGGAAAGGTATGCTCTAGTTCCTTCCTATATCAAAGCGAAAAAAAAAAAGAATTAGTTCAAGAAAGAATTTTACATCTATATATAGTAAACTAAGATCCATGAAGCTTAATTTATAATAAATGCTTTCTCTAAGCCGTTTGCTTGATTTAATTTCTTTGAGAAAAACATGGTTAACTAATTTACCTTGTGAACAGGAAGTAATTACATGCTTAAAATATGCTGGATGTAATGTTTTCTACTGGAGTTTGTCAAAATTTATAAGATATCAAAAAAGCAAATACAAAACCCAAAAAAAAACAGAGAAGAAGAGGTGAGGTTTTTAAGCTAGTGCAATAATTACCTTAAGCCAGTCAGAGGAATCCATGCAAATCTGCATATTAATTAATTTATACAGGCGACACAACAACTATAGCAAGATAATAGCTTATAGACCTCCAGAATTTACCAAAAGAATTCCAAGGAAGCTTCAACAGAGAAAGAGAAGTAGTGAGATGGAGAGATCAGTTGGTGGGTTGGTGAGAGATAAATGGGAAGAGGAAATGGTGAGGTGATGGTGTGAAATAAGAAGAGAGCAAAAGGGTCATTATTTAGAGAGCGCATGTATGAACAGTAGTAGGCCGAACTGTCTGGGCCCCCACAGAGCCTTCTGTGGGCCACTACTTGCCTCACAATGTTATTTCTTCGGCATATTTTACATTTAGAAATTCATTAAAAAATTATTAGGAAATGGATATAGTATTATGGTTTTTTTTATTACATAGAAAAAACCGAATCAATCAATAAATAAGATCAGTCAATAAAATACAAGAAATTCCTCGATTCGTATAAGCGAAATTACCGTTAATTTGAAGGATGAGAACAACCAGACAGATGGAGAGGGATAAAGGTGGAGCAGTTTAGTGTTTCAGAGGGAACGGAGAAGGGAAGAGATGATAGCGGAGGAACGGGAACGGGAATGGAGGAGAGAAAGAATTTTAGTTTTCTAACTCGATCGATGGAGCAACAAAGGTCTCTGCGAGAGGAAATTTGATTGGCTCTTTTAAAAAAGAGAAAGCGAAGATGAAAACTTTCAATTAGTAAAATCTTTCATATTTTGAAAGAGACCTGCATTGACAATGAAATTGGATTTGCAAACTGATGGAGATGCGCTTAGGAAATGGCAGAGTGTTTTCGATTACATAGAAGGTTCTTTTTGTAAATTCGAGGTAGCATGACGGTATTACAACATAATAATAAGAGAGAGCAAGAGAAAAAAACAAAAGACACTTAGAATTGTGGAAAACCAGACGGGTGATGAAAAACCACAAACCCTGCCGGCCTACTATTGTATTAAGAGGAGAAGAAACAATTACAAGCTTGAGACGAAGCCTTTTTATGGTCAGAGGCGGAGCCAATTTGAACTATGGGAGTCAAACACATATGAGATTTAATTATATAAAAAATTTCGATAAAGAATGAGAATCAATTTTACAGTACCGTTACATTTACAAATACTTTTTTTCCTTTGATCATGGAAAAAGTTTCTGAAGTAAACATTTTGTACAAAAAATACTTGCAAGTATAGGTATAAATACTTGTGTGACGACGAGCCCGAAAGTACGTCATCATGGATCTCATTTGAAAGAAAAAATTATGTAGAAGATGTTTGTGGTTTTAGATTCGCAAAATTTCTCACAGATCGTCAGAAATATGACAGTTAAGGTACGGATACAATGCGAGTACTGGAGTGCGGGTACTCATATCAGCTTCCAAAAAACAAATGCATCTTCGTAACTTATATAAGACATAGGAATTAACAAGGAAAAAAGGACTAAAATAAGTTAGATATTTAATGCTTTAAGATTAAAAATTTTACTGAACTGTTTTACTTTCACTACATAAAAATGATTTAAATCACCTCAAGTATAAGAGGTAAGATGAGGATGAAATAGATTTCCTGCCTATATCCGTTGAAAATTAATCTATTGATATTCTTAACATTAAACGTTAGTTTTATCCGATCTCTACTTTTATATGTCAAGCTTAACAGATAACTGTAGAATATTGAATAATAAAAAGACACTGAAAAAACAATAGAAATTAAGACACTGAAATTTTTTATTCTTACTTTGGTCTCAGTTTGAATTTTTTTGCTCTTTTTTTAGCATCCCAATTCCATTCCAGTGTCATACCACCACTACTATTGCGGTCCCCACATTACTTAATTTTTTGTAATGCTAATGTGAGATTTAGCAACATACAAGTTTGAATACTTAGTGGTATTGTACTAATCAAGTAATTTGACTGCTTTTAGTTCATTGAACTCTTCTAAACTGACAACTATATACGATGACACTATATTTCTATTATATTCTATGCCGTTTACAAAAAGTTATTTGCATGAAACTGTTGCTAGTTTGTACTAATGTGCTTCCAATTAACTATGAGTAAGGTTTAGGTGCTATGGATAGCATAAGGTTTTCCGTGCTACGGCCTTAAAAATCTATTGTATAAACTTCAAACTTCAATCTAAGTAGCTCAATAAATTGGTCTATAATGAACTTGTAAAATACTAATTTTTACTATTTTTTATAATTTATGAAAGATGACAAAAAAATGACTTAAAAGTTCTTTTATTTTTAAGCCATTTTTTGCCATCTTACATAAATCATAAAAAAATAGTAAAAAAAATTCAAAAATAGTAAAAATTGGTATTCTACAAGTTTATTATATAACCAATTTACTGAGCTACTTAGATCAAAATTTAAAATTTATACGATAGGTTTTTGAAGCCGTAGCACGGAAAACATTATGCTATTCATAGCATCTAAGCCTTACTCATTAACTATTGCATACTATTTCAAAGACTTATTTAAACTGTTCAAATCATTGCCTTCTTACTAGCAATTTTGTTGGCATATATAATGGTGCTAATTTTACAAACTAATTACTTATATATTTGCCTAAGGATTAAAATGGGACAGAATAATTAATATTTAAAATTAAAGTCAAAACTAAGACTGCATGATTTTTTTTATAATTTGAATAAGCTACTTTTGATATTATAATACACTTTTAGTGAAAATAATGATCAGATCCTTAATTTTTTCATTAATTAAAGAAGTACAAGTAAAAGTAAAAGAACAGAAGACCTAGTCTTAGTCGAACTTTTTTTTGTTTTTTTTATATTGAACTCTTAGTCGAATTTACATAGTCTTGACATTACAATAAAATTCAAAAGTTAGTAAAAAAAAAGTACAATTTACTAAGTCTTAGTGGATCTCACTATAAAAATCAGAATTAGACTGTACCCGGCTTTATATAGTTAACTTGTGCCTTACATGTCAAGCTCCATTTTGAAGGCTTTGGATTTTTTTATGAATCGTTGAATAATACTGGATACTAGTATTTAGGAGAGTATTACGAATAAGAGGAGGGCTCAAATGCTCCATTGCTTCATGTTCTAATTGTATCATAACATTTTTATCTTTAATTTTAAAGTTCAAATAGACGATCCGAACCGCTCAACATGATATTCACGTTAAAATATGATTGGATACCAAATTTTATATTTTTTTTATTTTTTTTTACTATTTTTTAAGATAGATACAAAATTATTGTTTTTCATGAAATTATGGACCATCTAAAACAATGATTTTGTACCTATCTTAAAAAATAGTAAAAAAATTTCAAAAAAATATAAAATTTGGTCTCCAATCATATTTTAACGTGGATATCATGTGAGCGGTTCGAATTGTCTGTTTGAACTTTGAAATTGAAGATAAAGATGTTGGAGTACGATTGAGGCATGAAGCAATGAGGCATTTGAGCCCTCTCTACGAATAAAATACCTCGTAAAATATTATTGTATTAAATTGGTAATATTTTAGTTGAAATAATATCAATATTTATCATTTTCTCTCTTCCGCGCATTTTTTTTTCCTCTTTTTGTTCTTCATTGAAAGAGTGAAATTGTTTTTTTATATAACTTCTATCTATTTAAGGAGTAACAATCCCATATATTATGACAATGGTTTTTTCACCGTTAATTCAAAAGGTATTAAATATTTAAATAGTTCTCAAATTTGAAACAATGTCAAAGGTGAAGAAAGTATAACAAGGACAATGAAAAGACCTGAAAAAGTGTATCTTTCCTCTACTTCTATCTGTGGTCAAGGGATACGAATCAGCTCAAATTCGAGATCGGTTACTGTTCATCTTGAAATTCCTGCAATCCGAATCCAGCTATTGAACTGTTCTGAGATCCGTGCAAGGAAAAATTAGCTGTTTCGATATGCGTTCTCGAAAAAGTTCAATGGCTGGATTCGGATTGCAGAGATTTCAGAGATTCTGTTCATTGGTTTCGGAATTTCAGCTGATTTATTTCCGTGGTCAAGAGTGTTATGCTAGACAATTTAGTACGTTAACAATCATTTGAATAACAATATTTTTTCGTACAAAAATTGTTATCAAATGCAAATTATATCAGACGAATATATAAATAACGCGATTCGGAAAATTCATAAAAACTTAAAATAGTTGAATAGAGATTTTTTTTTTCAATTAATCCTTTTATTGTTTATTGTTAAATACACTAAATATGCTTCTTAATTATCATTCTTTACTGTATTCTTCAAAATACTACTATTTTTATTACAATTTCACTTAAAAAAAACACTGTTTTAGTATTTCTGCATTAACTTGTTTTTAGGCAAACGGCCGTAGGTAAATTTCTTCGTTAACTTTGAATTACCAAACAAGCGGTGACGCTTAGGTTTAAAAACGGATCCGGTAAAATATGTTTGAATTCGTTTCAGATCCGAATACAAATAGAACGGATATCCAATTCTATATGAAACCTGAAGTTTCTCAACTATCTGGTCCGAGATTCATATATAAACGTTTCAAATTCATTTAAGTATTAGATGTGGGACTAATCACTTGAGCTCCGGACCTCTTCTCCTTTCCATTCGCTAATGCGATGGCACTTCGGACCTCTATTTTACTTATTTTTTCTGATTTGTTTTTCTTAATGTTTTTAATTAGTATTTGTATTTTAAAGTTCATAATTCAATTATCCAACAATTATTCATTTATATTTTTATTTATAGATTATCCGCTCTTATCCGTTTAAAGCAAATTTGATTTGGAACTTTGACATCTATGTTTTATCTGTTAGTATGTTTTATCCGTATTTAGCATATTTGTTCCGAATTGCTCAGTTTAGCCCCCTGTTGACGTTACGAATTCACATCCCCTCAGGATATTGGACTAAGTACAATTGAATCGGACGGTAAAAAATTGTTATTTTAGAATTACTAGATCTGGACCGTTCTTTTTAACTTGGCACGAATCTCAAAGCCCAATAATACTGCCCCTGCGCTAGCCCGAATCTGAAAGCGGCTGGGAATTAATCTCAAACTGTAAAGTGAGAGAATCTTTTACAATATTGGAGAGGATACTTGTCCCAAGCATCTTAACAGTAACACTATGATCGGAAATGGAAATGGATTTGATGATGAAATCGTGATCTTAAACGAAGAAGAGGCGAGAGTCGAATTCAATCGATGCGATTTGAAGGAGACGAAATCGCGCTGCAAAATCGTCTCAAAATCGATGGTATTTGGCGCGATTTGTACAGACCACTGTGAAGAGACGCTCTTGACCTTCTTCTTCTTTCTTTCGCGTTTGCCTTCCGTTGGTAGTTCCGCCTCTACGCTGAGTAATTCTGTTTGTTTCTATTTTGATAAAATGGACTTGGGTTGGGAGACACTCTTCGTTTTCTCCTTTTTATTATTTTTTTCTTTTCTTTTACTTTTTATGTTGTAAGCGGTAACCTTAAATGAGTGGCATAAGGAGTAAATAGAGATAAAAGTTAAAAAAAATTCGAAACATGTTATACTGAATTCTCCTCAATCCATTTTTTACTGTGATCAGAAAATTCCATTCAAAATATATTCTACTGAAATTAACTCTACTGAACTCATATTGAATTTTTGCAAAGATTGTTTATGATCAGAGGATAACAGTACTAATTTTACAACAGTAACGAGATAGTGTTGCGTGGCGAGCGGTGACTGGACATGATGTGGCGTCAGCCGAGAATTTCTTGGGTCATGCAACAAAAGGCCAACATTACATAAGCGAAAGAAATTTTTTTAGAAATCATAAATAAAAAAAGTTTTATCACACCAACTTGATTGTTTTAGTTTTTATAAAAATCATAAGAACCGAGATGTCATTTCGGTCCAAAGTTTTTTTTTTCGGAACCGAATTGCTATTTCAGTCCGAGCCATTTTCACATATTTTGAAAAAAAAAATAATGTACCTGTTAAGGTAAAACTTGTGAAAATACCTCGAATCAAAATGACAATTCAATTCGGAAAAAAAAAAACTTTTGACCGACATGACATCTCAGTTTTTATAATTTTTGTAAAAAATCAAAGCAATCAAGTTGGTTTTGGTAAAATCTTTTTATTATGATTTCTAAAAAAATTCGAAGCGAAAGCCTCACTCTTACTGGACCCCACCTCATTCATACTGGTCAGAAAAAAAAATGATATTTAACCTAGGTTTACCATTTAATGGTTGCATCAGGATCGACCTTTGTAATTGAAAGCTTTATCTTATCGGTTCAGTTGATTTATTTTGAGAATTATTAACTATCGTTCATCAAATTTTACCTATTTTGTGTCTAGTACAAGGTTTATTTTCAACTCACAGAATAACACCACATAATCTAAATATTGATTTAAAATCTATTAAAGTAGAAACTATAACTTGTTAAAAAATTATGAAAACTATGACTATTTTTTTTGTAGCATTACCTACAATTATTACAGTAATTTTATGATCATGTTTGTAAATATAATTGTCACAACGATCTGTTTGTACATTTACTCATTTTTTTATTAATCACTCAAGTACTTTTACATCAAGAATTCTTATAAAATATGGTTAAAGATATCTACCATCACACAGTAATACAAGTATAAAATTAGTAAAAGAAAACAATATAAGCATGTTAACCATAATATATTAGTGCTAGCAATATAAAGGAACTCCTACTTCTTAATTAAAAAATTACACCACAAAATCTAACATAAGTTCAAATAAATGAAAACCATACAAAAGATGCAACCCGATAAATAACATCAATTTTTTATGTCATGTATTAATTAAAAGTCGGTAATATCTTACTCCTTAATAAAAGAGTTCTCATTTTTATGTCTTAATATCATCATCTCTTTAGCTATCATCCTTTTCAAATTCTAACTAAAGTTTACAGTACAACCATGTGCATTCCAATTAACAAAAATTTATTTCAAATGAACTAAATTTAAATAAGATATCGTTGCGATCACAAAATTAATATATAAGATTTCAAGTTACTTCACGTTAACGTACTTCAATTATAGAACATTTTCTACACTAGAAAAAATATGTTATGATCGATCGTAACTTTATTTAGAAGGGTTTAGATTTCTTTTTTTTCTAAAAACGAGGAGCGGAACTAGAAAATCATGATAGGGGATGCTAAAACTTAAAATGCACAATATGTTGTCGGTGGGAATTGAACTCAAGCTCTCCACAACCATAAAATATGCTCTAACTACTAGGCTACAAGTAGACATGTGATATTTTATGAGGGGTGTTAGACTATATAAAAAGTTATAAAAAAATAAAATTCAATTAAATTTCAATATATATAACTAAAATTCTAAAATCATAGAGGTGGCTCAGCACCCGAACAGGTGAATATAGATCTGCCCCTGCTAAAATCTTAACTAAAGTTGGATTTGAAACCGTGTCATTCATATTTAAAGCAGCAATATCTAACACCAATTTAATTAAGTAGATGTGATTTTAGTCTATGTGTGTGCTAAATACTAAAATTATTCTTGGAATATTCTCCATTTTTTTGAGTAATCTAGAATGATGACTATAGACTATAGAGACATCTTTAGAATAACGGTTTCTTTTACTTGGTTTCTCATTTCCAATTACTTTTGAGAAAATTCATTGAGTAGACCTGATCCAGGAAAAAAAAAACCCTAAAGATTTCTGGGCAAAAGATTTCTCTGCCTACATCTCTTTTCTCTTCGTCGCCTGTCCCAAGCAAGGTATATGTTCTTCCTTACCAAATCTCAGTCATCAAACTTGACAAAGCCTGCCGCGTCAAATTTTCCCAATCTAACCCTCTTTAGATCTCTTTTGCATTCTAGTCCAATCAAAATCTGATTTCTTATTAACCAACTTTTGTCGCACTTGCTCTTTATTTTTTTTAAGTAAAAGTTGGAGATGAAGTCACCCAACTATTTAATATTCACATTGAATTTTCTTATTTGAGTTTCGAATATGCGACTTCCTATACATAAGATATTGCCTTTGTCACTAGATCAAAGACTGATTCTCACACTTGCTCTTTACTCAAGATAGTTGTTTAAATTACTAGATGTTATTGAAGTCAATACAACATAAAGTCATATTAAGTAATATATAATTTAAGAGGCACTAAATGTTTTGTCTTGACAAAAATGTTTTTTATTTATAACAAATTATGTAGTCAAAGTTGTGTTGGTAAATAATAAGTCCAAATTTGTCTAATACATCTATCTCTTTTAAGAACATAACAGTTACTCTAAATTGCTATAAGTTAATTTATCAAGAATAATGGCTTCTCTTCTTTTTGTAAGAAGTAATGATTTCTAAATGTCAATACATTCATTTTTACATTTAATTAATTTAAATTATAAAGACATAAATAATTTAATTTTAAATATTTTTTAAGCCATGTCACACAATTCATGTAATCATCGTCAAATCTTGCTTCTTGCTCCTTGTTTTATACTGATGTAAAGGAAACGTGTTTGGAGTGTTGCAAAAAAAAAATTCTCAAAATAGGGACCGCCTAGCTCTCCCCCGTGAACAATCCCCCGTTTCATCCCCCGTCAAAAGTAGTTAGTTAGTTAGAATTTATAACTGTCAGTCTATTTTAGGAATTTGCAGAAGTATTCATTGTAGCACAACTAGTATTCATCCATCTATATGAAGGTATTCACATTTGCAATAGAAACATATTTGGATATATTACAACAATAAAGTAGGGGACAAACAACACGTGTGGGGAACCGCACAACTGTCAGAGCATTAATTATGTGGGGGACCGCACAACCAAGTATTCATCCTCATCAAGTAGTTGTAAATAGTTAATGTGCATACCAAACAAATAAAAAGTATTCATCCATAAGATATCAAGTATTCATACATATAAGTTAAAGTATTTATGCCTAAGATATTAAGTATTCATCCATAAACGTTGAAGTATTCATCTCTAAAAGGTAGTTAGAATTTTGAAAGAGGAAAGAAATAAATAGAGAAAATGTAGTTAGTTAGAAAATGTAGTTAGAATTTTAAAAGTTAGTTAGAAAATGTAGTTAGTTAGTTGGGGGATGAAATGGGGGATGGATAGATGGGGGAACATATAATTACCCCTCAAAATAATACAACTCTTTTGTATTTCTCTGCGCTATAAGATTTAACATTTTTTTTTACATTTGGAAAAATAATATTTTTCTATCTAAAATTTCATTAATGCTAGCCTTTTATATAAAATTATCTTTCAAAATATCAATTTCTTTCCAATAAAATATTTCCCTTTTTTAACCAAAATCCTATAATTATATAAAAGAGCAGCCATTCCAATAGGTTGGTTGAGAAAAAACATAGGAAAACATTTCAAGTTTTCAACGCAAAAGGTTTATTTTGGAAGGCTATACTGGAAAAACGGTTTATTAAATAAAAGAAGGGATCATTGGGAGAGCGGTTGTGGGTTTGACGTTTGCGGGTAAACAGACAAAGCTAATCGGAGGACGTGACGTGGCATGGTGATTTGTCGGCAGTGAACGGCCAGAGAGCGGCGCGTGACGAGGAATTGAGATCACACGTCGCTATCTTCAACGAACAGGATTGACCACACACCTTTCCCTGGATCCAATGCATCTGTTATCTTGTCTCTCTCCTTTCCGAGCTAGCACTAGCTGGAGAATTTTTGTTCAAAGAAATTATTAAAAAAAATAAGAGAATAAAGAGAAAGAGTAACTCAGGATTTAGATTCACAGAAAGATTGGAAGAATTCTTTCTAATTCAAACTCTGGATCAGAAAAAAAAAAAATCCGGTTCAAATACGGTTCATAATTAAATCAAGCATAAAACAAAGGTGTGTCTGGATTCTCTTATTTTACACCAAACTCCGTGTTGTTTTACCCTAAAATTTCTTCTTATATTGACTGGAGTTTTATTTGTAAGTTAAAAAGTAATTTTAGTGAGTATTAGAGATCTGTAAATAGGGTTTATTTCTAGAACTATTTATAGTCCGAGAGGTACAACTGGTGGGTGTTCAGAAATATAATTTTTATTTATTTCATTGTTGTTAGGATGAAGACTCAAATATTAAAAATGTATAACCTTGTAGAAACATACCACAAATAACATGTGGTGGCATGGAGTGGTGTCGCCGAAATTTTTATTTCTACCATTTTAAAAAAATAAATAAACCAAATAATCATCGTTTGGTGGCAATTCGAATTCTAACACGGCCGCATCGGCATTCTGCGGACCCATATTTTTTTTTTTTTCAATTCACTTTTCAAACTTTGCTGATATAGGTGTGGCACGGATTTCTAGACATAAAAAATATTAAAAAACTAAATATTTGAGTAAAGTAGCGATGCGGCACAGATTCATAGAAAACCAAAAAATAATAAAAAACTAAAAATTTGATATATGTCGCTGATGTAGGGGTATCTCGGTAAAACCAAAAAAAAAAAAAATGGGTCCGCAGAATGGTTCTGCGGACCCAGCCAGGTGTCCGCAACGGCATTCTGCGGTCCCGCTCAAATGGGTCCGCAGAATGCCGATGCGGCCGTGCTAGAATTCGAATTGCCACCAAACAATGGTTATTTGGTTTATTTATTTTTTTAAAATGGTAGAAATAAAAATTTCGGGTGGTGTCGTGTATAAGAAATCTTACAATGGGATTATACACAATATTTTTTTCCTAACTCAACAGGTCTAAGGAATCATGCATGGAGTGTCTATATATCAGAAAAAAATTCTAATTCAAACTTTGAATTGGAAAAAATTTCTCTGATTTTTCCAGTGTTTTTATATGCGGTCGCATATGCGTATACAGTCTGTTGCTGCATTGAAAATGCCAATGCAGACCGCGTAATAATACATGTTTCAGAATATTTATTAAGTAAAAAAATCCAAAGTCGGATCAAACAATTTTATCAATAGAAATACGGATCAGATATCCATTATTATCCAAAATCCAATTTCAAATACTCATTCGGACGGACCGTCCAGTCAAGTGAAGGTTACCAATAGTCTCTAGCTTCTTTTATATATAGGCTCTCAAATGGTTCATTTTTTGTTTAGTTTTGGAGATGTGGGACTAAAGAAGTTATGTTATACTGAACGTTGCTCCTTAATTTATGCGAATTAAGTGAATGTTTCTTTATTTTATTATTAAATAAGTTCAATGCAAAGCTTGGCGGCAACTCTCAAATGCATAGGATTTCGGGTCGAAGTTTTAGGGCCAATATTACCCATTAGTCATTTTTTAAAAGCCCCAAAATTATTTCCAATCCTTTATAGCTCTAAAAATTTATATTTTTACCTACATTCGTTTGATACTATTGATTTACTTAATCCAAAGTCAGATATCCATAAATCATTTTTAAAAAGTCCTAAAATATGCATATGCATTAGAGAATTAAATAACTATTATTTCAATATTTTTTTAATCCGCATTCAAATTCACATATGGAATATACAGTATGTTTTATTTTTTTTATGAAGGCCCATAAGCACACACACTCACTTTCTAATTCCTGCTATGCAGGATCGAACCTAGGACCTCCCACATAGAGGCAAATGCCTTAGCCATTATATAGTAGTTGGTCACACAAAAATGACATAGAATTGCATGTAACAAAAGGAGAGTAATTTGATTTTATTCACTCTAAAATTACTCTAACTTTTTTCTTTATATAAAGAGCACTTCACACGTGAGTCCACCGAAATGCTTGTGAATTCAAATCCTCTGAGATATCTCAACTTTTGCGTGTTTTTTCGGAAAACCACAACCATTCAAATAGTTCTGCACGAATCTCAAAACACAAATAACACTGGCCCCTTGCGCTACCCCCGAATAGGCACCGGACACGTAGGTCACGCAAAAGTTGAGATATCTCAGAGGATACGCACTCATGCTTGTTGGCCTGGCTTTTCTTTACGAGTGAAGTTCAGCTCAACTCTCTCTCTCTCCTCTCCGTCTCTTCTCTCCGGCCGTCTCTCTTCCGCTGTCTGAGTGGCTTGTTCTCACTAGCTGTTGTCATCCCTTACAGCTGTATGAACAAAATAATATTTTAAAACATGAGATTTTTCTATGGATCTAAATTTTAAGGTACACTTTCTCTTTTCCTCTTTTATTTTTTAATAATTTCTACAAACAAAAAATTTGCCACAAGCTGGACCTTCTCCGCCGACCACGTGCGCCACGCGTGACAACTCGCTTCTCCCTCTTATTTGCTTTTATTTTCCTTCTCTTTTTTTTTGCACAATGTCCCAAAAGAAATTACGGTAATTTGTACACGATGTTACTCAGGTTTTTTCGCACCGGTAATTTGTTTCAATTAGTTAGAAATATATTAAGATACTTATTTTAGAACGGTATAAAAAAAATTACGGGATGTTTTTGTGCCAAAAGATGTATTGATTTTTTTCTATTTTTTTTAATGTACGGATTTAAAACGGAGAACTGGACATGTTCGATGGGCAAACTCAAATCGGTCCGATGCCCGTTCAGAATCGTTTGATTCGCTTCATAATCCGTGCAAGCCACTTTAATATTCGTGCACGTCGCTTCAATATTCGTATGCACCGTTTCAATATTTGTGCGTATCAAGCGTGCAAGGATTATGAAACAAATCAAACGGTTTCAGACGGACGTCAAACAGATTTGCGTCCGATGTCTATCGATGCGTCCGGTTTCCTATGAAACGCAATAAATGCATCTGTTCACAACGACGGAATGCTTGTGAGGGATAGTCTAGAATTTACAAAAAAAAATAAAAAAGGTTGGCTATACTTTTTACAGAGACAGGTCATATTTTTTCTATATCATCAAAACAATTATAATACGAGAACAGACTGGAAACTATACAATATTATTGAAGTGAAGATCGTGAATTACATAATTTGACACACACACAAAAGAGAGCTAATTTTATGCTCCTACAGCGAGGATTTATCATCTCATCTGTAATAATTCAAGTGGTTTTCTAGAACACTAGGTCACAACTAACAAGACAGCAATTTGATTGAAAATTTGAACGAATGAGGATAGCAATACAGTTAGCTTCCCACAATTATTTGCTCTGGGATTTCTTACTAGGACAGTATGGCACAGAGAAATAATCCATACCAAACGCTTATCAATTCCCATAAGGTCCATAACGAACTTTCTTGTTTTTGCTGTCTGATTATATAATCTCTTTACAGATATAATCAATTTCCTGCTAGTTGCATTATTATTATTATCTATTTTCATGTCAAAATAGTCAAACACAGGTACTGGGCCTCCTTTGAAGGCTTGAAGAATCTATACTGCAATTCTGTTTTAGGCCCAATAAAACTAACTTTTTTCGGATCTTTTATTTTACAGGCCCGTATATTTTGTGCACAGTGTCCCAAAAGAAATTAAAAAAAAAAGATGAGAGAGAAAAAAAATAAGAAAGGAAACAGAAAACACTGCTAAAGGGAAATGAGAAAGATTCACCTCGGAAGGATTGTTGATCTGGGAACATTGACCAACTTTAATTCAAACATGACCAAACTCTGATTTCTCAGTACAGTACCCCCTAGGGATTAGACAGGGCCCCACTAACAGTCCCTTTCTTACTTGGCAACATTTGGTTTGGTGTATCAGGTTTGTGCGGCATCATGTATGTGCTGAGATCCAGCAAATAATTCTGGACAATATGATTAGAGCGTAATAATGTTTGTTATAAAGGTAACTTGCGTTTTTAAGTCAATAAGAATAATAAGTTTAAAATTATTGTTTTGACTTATTTCTGGTGGAGAACTAAAAGAGATGATTCTTCTTTTATAATTACTCTAATAATGTTGTATTATGTTAAGAACTCTGTTGATTTTACCAGACCTGGTAGAATGAGATCCGGACTGATTATTTTGATCTGGCACGAAAAAACAAAATCACTCAGCTGGAATCAACTCAGGAGGGGATGCTCATTTTCAGAGTGAAGAAGGAAGTGAAATAAGTGATAATGTTGGGTAATGGACAAAAATTTGGCTGAAGATTAAAGAAGGCTAATTTGTTTAGTATTTTTTTATTCATTGGAAGTGTTATTTTTTTGCACATTATAGTGTGGCATTTGATCATGATGAACATCGGTTATTTGTATTTTTGACTAGCTATGCTGGTATTCTGATTTAAAGGTACTCTTAATATTCTGTATGTAGGTACCAACTTTTTGGCATCCAATTCAAACAATTTGATTTCAATAAAATCGGTGGATTTTTTTCTACTTTCTCAAATAAAACAAAAATTGCTAGCTGATCAGATGAAACCTTAGAACATTGCTGCAGTGACTTGCCGCCCGGATGCATAGAACAAACACGCCACAGGAAACCCAGATGCAGTTTTCTCTGTGCTGATATGTTTAGTTTTGATAGCAAGCCTTTAGATCTGAATATGCTGGTTAATGATGGATAAGGGTAACTTTGAAGAATTTTTTTTTTAAATGGAGCAGATCATCATAGACTTCTCTTGCAACAGGCAAACTGACATTAAAAAGATGGGATCGAAGATAGAAATTATATTCTGGTACTTTTATCTTATGAAACCAGTGGAATAAATACATGGTTTGGTTCATGGATTGTGATTTTCAATAATTTTGGTATGCATCAAATAGAAAGATAAAGTATTAACAGATTCAAATTGAGGTGCCCCAACAAAGCTTTACTAATTGTATCATTAGCATATATGTATTCAAAAGTTCATATGTAGAATATAGTCTCTACACTGCTTTAACTAGGCCGGGAACTTTGTAATAATATCTGATTAGACCAAAACCCAATAAAGTTACTCGCATCATTAACTGTTTTATCTGCCATTTTCTTTGATCCAATGCAAAATTTCTTCTCTCCTTTTAAAGATAACAAGGCCCCCTTGTACCAATATTCTCATGCAAACAGCTCAAAGGAGGGGACCCAATTGTCCAAAGGTCCAAAGCAATTGCCTTTCTCTCCTTCCCAAGCATTCAAAGATCTCTCTGTTTACCTGGACGAGTGATGGAACCATTTGATCACAGCCTTTATTCAAAAGCAAAAGAGAGGCCCCCTCTCACTCAAAAAACAGAATCACCACGCATGGCCCATCCCCCTTTTATTTCAAAATAAAAGAGTTTCATTCTTACAAGAACCAATACTTGCCTTGCATAAGCTCTTCTGAGAGAGAGAGAGAGAGAGAGAGAGAGAGGACTTCAACCTTAAAGAAGCTTCTCTCTTTGCTTCCTATACTAGCATTAGGAACAACTTAATTGCTACACTAAACACACCCACCCATACACACACGCACACCAGCACACGCACAGACCGAAAGGAAGAGAGAGAACTACGACAATGTCAACATTCACGCAACCAATGGGATACCCAAATGTCGTTCCAGCACATCCGCCATCCAACTCAAAGGGCTCCTTCGGGCCGGTATTTGTTGTGTTGTCTATGATTGCTGTGCTAGCTGTTGTTGCTTGCTTAATCAGTCGGTTTTGCAGCCGCCGCATATCTAGATCAAAACTAGACCTGATGGATAGGTCTTATGACTCAGAGAGTGACCTAGAGAGGGGTGGCAAAGGGTTCGGAATAGATTTCTCAATGGTGAAACCAACTGAGGTTTCTCAGACGAGGAAAGGCGACATCGAGATTAAGTTCCCTACAGTTAAATCTTCAATGAAGAAGGAAATCAGAGGGGTGCCAAGACCGTATGGAGGTAATACCATACATCCGGAGCTTGGAGTTGGAGGGAGAAGATTACCAGGGAACAATGGTATTTAATACCAGAAGATTAGATATGTTGCATCCATGATGCCATGTGACTACCAGAATACTTCATTCTGGTCTTCTTTTACTTCATTGTTTTATTTTATTTTGCTTTTTGTTGTTTTATTTGTTTCCTTCTTATTTATTTTTTTCATTTTAGAGGGGAAGTGGGATCTAGATTCCTACTTAATGATGGATTGTGTTAGATTAATTCATTTTGATATGGGGGATGTACCAAGCGCCATTGCAGATATTCTAGCAGTTTCTTACCTGGAATTGAGCTGCCTTTGTATTATGAAGACATAAAAAGAACATCCTAATACTTTATAGTAAAATAATATACGACAAATTAAAAAATTGCCAACACTGTTCCATGAAACATTTTCCCAAATTCAGCAAAATAACAACGCACCCTTCACCCGGTACAAACATAGCACACACCATACCAATGCATATCCATCAAAACAAATAGTCTACAGTTTTACATACATACAGGAGTTTAGAGAGAGAGAGAGAGACCTCTCACTGCAATCCAATGGCTAGTCGTCAATGGGATCTTGTGGGCATTCATCTGCGTTGCGTCTTATGGTGATCACTGGGCAATTAGCATGCTTCACACAGAACTCACTAACAGTACCAACAAATACCCTAAAATTTTGCAAATATAAAAAAATAAAAACAAAGAATAACATGGGGTCCTTTCAACAGGAGCCGAGGAATCCAGAGTGTTTCAGCAAGCTTGGACTTTCAAGAGGGTCGTCTATGGACTAATCTTTCATATGAATTTTGTACTAGGATCCAAAATTATAAAGGGTGTAAAAATTAATGATGTGGCCTGGATAATTAGTTTGTTTATTTACCACAGATGTGCATAGGCTTACAGCATGTAACATTCTTTATTATTAAATGAAATCTTAGTAGGCCCTACGCCAATTACTTACAATAAAAAAAATGTTAGGTCCTTTCATACAATATCTCAGATGGAGCATTGGCTACTTCATTAGCAGTACTAGACAAGTTTTTCCTTTGCTTCCAAATCACAAGCATAGTACAGAATACATATTAAAAGTTTTTGTCTAAGTTCTCACCAGACATTAAATTAGAAAAAGAATTTATGATCATCTATAGAGTGCCCTTATCCAAATTTCACATCCTTTATTTGTAAGATAATAATCAGAAGTTGCTTCAACTATCTTTCTATACCTTCAAAATTAAATAGTTAGGTCTAAGACTTGGTTCAAGGTCTAACTAAACAGGGCTTTTTTACATATTTGACAAAAATGACCCACTAACCACCCCAAGGGAAAGAAAACCGAACGAAGGCATATGAATTTGGTATTATCCAAAGAGGAAGACTGGAATTTTAACTGCAGGAATAAATTTTAAAACTCAACCAGTTACCTTTGGAAGGGACCAAGGCCACGACAACCAACAACCAACATATCAGGTTGGAGCCGCTTTACCTCACTACAAATCACATCTTTTGGGTCTCCTTTTCTTACCCGAGCCTCGCATTTTATCT
Organism: Carex littledalei; assembly: GCA_011114355.1. Classification (NCBI taxonomy): domain Eukaryota; kingdom Viridiplantae; phylum Streptophyta; class Magnoliopsida; order Poales; family Cyperaceae; genus Carex; species Carex littledalei. Next base: position 9,420,678 of record CM022089.1, on the reverse strand, counting down.
TTTCAACAAAATAACAAAAATAAAGTCAAAAGCAAGATGCAAATAGATCAAACCAAGGAGAGTTCTATTTTATTGTCCTATAAGTATCAGTTTCCTGGTCTCCAAATATTTTTGGAAAGCCAACAAAAAACAAAAATCAGATTCTGATCAACTATAGTACTAAAACATTATTTTCTTAATTTCAGAAATGCATGTTTCCTCTGATCATGCATAATTATAATTTAGATGTCACTTTTATCAATAATATATATTTCACAATAATATGGGCATAGGCCCTTGCATTTTGTGTGAAAATAAACCCGGAGCAACGTGCTTCGTAATACAGTAAACAGGTGGGAATCCGAGAATAAATTAAACTGAACTTGGGAGAGAATTTACCCCGAGTTCATGGCAGTGATTGACAAAAAATTCAAGCAAGTGGAGGCCTCTAATCTTGTCTCTCTCCTTCATACTCTTAAAATCCGCAGGAGATGCATAGATGCTATCCATGTCATCGAATCCTAATAACAAGGGGAAAACAATACGGCATTAAAACTAAGTAATAATTAGCTTAATTATTCAGAATGCATGTGTAACTTATAAAAATAACACGAGTAAACTCTTCAATTTTGGTTCCTCGTCTGAATACCAAGAGTTGGGTATTGCACTAAATTCCATTTGCCAGAGCTGTATCTTATTGGGTTAATTTTGTATTTTGTCAGTATTTTACCCCCACTGGACTGCTAAGACTTGTACCAACCCAAACATGGTATATGCTGGTAATTTAACAATTACTGAAAAAATTTAGGTTTTCTTTACAATTACTCAATAAATATGGCTTGATTTGCTAACAGATACTAACAATAATAATATCAAATTTTGACCAGACGAAACCAAAGGTTTTATAAGAGTACCATCTTCGTCTGGGACCTGAACATGGAGAAAAAGGAGCTTAAATCCAGAGAAATTGGAGCGGACGAGCTTGGAGAGCGTCCATTCGAAGGCGGAGCGGCTGCTAATGGAGGGGTGAGGGTACCCCTTCAGAGAAGACTCGTTCACTGCCACCATGATCTTCGTGGGATCGCCGTATCCATCAGTCTCCGCCATTTCTCTCTCGATCTTTCTCTTTACACTGAACTTGGGGTCTTGGAGAGGGTTCGAGTTCTAATTCGAGAGTGGAGAACTGGAGATGCTTGGTCTATTTGGAGGAGAAAAACAGGATCTCTCCAGTTCGAACGGAACTTTAGAAATGCGTTCTGTTATTATCTCATGAGGCCAGCTCAGTCGGAATTCGTATCCTCTGAGTTAACACAAATTTAAAGTTAAGATCTGGATTGTTCGATATAAATCCGCACTAATATTAAGGGACCCGTGCATTTTAGGCGTGGGTCGGATTGGCCCGAATTCTGATCACACGGCCGAAAATATTAACTCAAATTGTGTGTTATTGCAGAGCATATGGATTTGGCTGTCAAATATCAGCCGACCTCAGTGGTCAGATCGGTGCTACCTGTCGTGTTTCCTTCTTCAATTATTATATATTTTTATTAGATAGATGGGGACTTGCGGAAGTCGTCGTGATTTTTTATATATTTTAATTGAATCGTATTTAAGAGCATCTTAAAATTTCCTTTTAATTTTTAAAAGCACACGCAATATTTTTATTTTTATTTTTAGAATGTAACGTAATTTTCAATTTAGAAAGTTTTATTTAAAAAATTACTTTCTAATTATTTTTATTGACTCATTCTTTTTTCATAATAATAATTATCGACATGAGCACTACAGAAAATTAAAAGCTAATTACATGAGTGTAGAGATTTAAAAATTAATATTAACATAATTTTTATTTAGTACTTGCTAATTGTTTTTATTTTTTCTTAATTTTTCTGATGTATATGTTCTAATTGAGAATTTTATGTATATATCTTAAAAAAATTGAAATTATGAATTTTTTCTTTTAAAATTCATAATATCATATTTATCCTACTAAATTTCATAAGCTCACAAGTTTATCAAATTTATCAAATTTATTGTCTTTTATTAAAAGTAATTTTAAATTTATGAAGTTCTCATCTTATCCCTTATTTGAAATAAAAAATATATAGCATGTGTAAAAGACCTAATTGATCAGTTTGTGAGGACAAATAATTTATTTTTCTATTTCGGACGTATACACGGTGATGCTCGTGTATGCATCACAAGAAAACAAGTTATTTGTTCTCATAAACCAGCTAATTAAAAGACTACTCACATCTTACACATGTTAAAGATTTTTATTTTTTAATAAATAATACAATGAGAACTTTATAAATTTAAAAAGAATTTTAATATAACAGGCAATAAATTGAATAAATTTGTGAGTTTTTAAAATTTTAAAAAGTATAATATTATAGATTATAAAAGGAGAAACAAGTAATTTGCAAAATTTTAAGAGGTATACCTGAAGTTGCCCAAAATTTAATGTATTTGTAAATTTTTAAATTGCAGATTTGCGCAGGTCTGTTTAGCTCCTACGCCTCGACATTTTTATTAATATCCAAAGTTATTTACAAATTAATAAATATACTCACATTAGCGGGGTATTTTTAAAAATACCTAAACCAGCCATTTAATGGCCCGTCCACTTTTTTTCTCAACCGGCCACTAATGGCTGGTTCTCAAATTTTTTTTTTTTACTGTTTAAATGGTCATTAAATGGTCTTTATTAGCGTACAATTAAATGGTCATTAAATCAAATTAAAGATGTTGTCTTGCTCCGAGACATTTAATGACCATTTAAATGCAACAAGGGCTGTGTCTAGCCAATTGGGAGTAAATGCAACAAGGGTTGTTTGTCTCCAAATCTTTCACAGAAAATTGTGTACTCATTATTGTTTCCATTTGGAAAAAAATTGTTTAGAAATTATTGTTCCCTTTTGGAAAATTGTGTATACACACTGTGATAAAAATGAGAAGGACCAATGCATAAATATGTTGACCATATATGTTAAAGCTATGACCTCTAGAATTAATACAACGCAATTAGTTCTTCTGGGATGAGATGTATCACATATAACCGAGTTGAATCTCTATTTAATTCCTGATTTCAACAATTTATTAAACAATCCAATAATTAGATTTGAACAATTTATTTAGTTCCACCTGATTTCAGACTCAATACAGATAATTTTGGCCACCGGGATAATCTTCTTCACACCAACATTTTAAACTAGAAATATTTTTTTTGTTTTTATAAATTGAAATATTATGAAAAGAAGAAGGAAATTGTTGTGTGAAGACGTATATTATATTATTATTGTCTGATAATAAGCCATGAAAATTAGCCCAAGATAAAGAAGCTTTGTTAATCTCAACTACTTTTCATTTTCATTTAATGACATTGAAGATTATGGTATTTTGCATAACACTGTTCAAATAAAGCTTTTTTATATAAAGATGAAGATTAAGGTACAATATCTTTAATTTGATTTAATGACCATTTAATTGTACGCTAATAAAGACTATTTAAACAGCAAAAAAAATTGAGAACCGGCCATTTAATGGCAGGTTGAGAAAAAAAGTGGACCGGCCATTAAATGGCCGGTTTGGACATTTTTAAAAATACCCAGCTAACGTGGGTATATTTGTTAATTTGTAATTAACTTTTAAAATGGACAACAGCTGGACCATTTTAATTGATAAATAAATTAACATATAGAGAATCAATTAGTATTAAATTCGTAACAAACAGTCTATTTTGTCTATGATAATGAAATTTCCAAAGGAACATGAAATCAAGCAATTTCTTCTTCTTTATTTCAAAATGTACTTGAAATAAAGGTTGCTGAAATTCGTAATAAATAGTCTATTTTATCAAAATTGTATCGTATTCCGACGGAATAGGATAAATTTTAAATTATTTCAAAACAAGTGTTATATGAATTAGGTTGGTAGTCTAATTTTGTTGGTTACTGGTGTTTTGTTTTTTTTTCTAAAATAAGGATTATTGTTGTTTCCAGTATTTATTCGTATATTTTTAAAGTAAAGCTTGCGAAAATAAAACATGCGTCTCTGTATCTATATAAAAACGAGACACATCACTGTGTATCCTCTTTTCCATCCGTAAAGCAATTATCATACTTGAAATGTAAATTGTTCTTAAAAAAATGCTTCCGTAGAAAGAAACAAAAAAATTCTTATAAATCTATCAATCTTTTTTATAAATTAAAATGAGGTTGTTATTGATAATGAAAAAAGGCAGAGATTTATTGAATAAATTAGTTTTTTTTTAATGCAGGTTTTAATATGCATGCGAAAGAAAAGCAGGGGCAGACCCACATAGGTCTGGGGGCGACTGTCTTACTGAAAATTTTGAATTTTTATACAAATTTATAGGCCCGGACCGATTTTGTCTCCTTTTGGAATTTTTTTTGCTCCCCTCTTCTGAAATTCTGATTTGTAATTTGAGTTAAATTTAGAATTAAAATAACTTCTTTGAATTTTGATTAATAATTAGAATAGAAGTTAAAACATTGAAAATTATAAGTTAGAACGCTACTTTTTATCTAGTATTTGATTAAGTATTGAGTTTGAAACTGATTAATTATTTAAATTCGATTCGTTATCTTTTTATTTCCTGACAAAAATTATGAATCCGTCAAAATAAAAGTGTATTTTTTTTAAGAAAACGAGACTAGAAACTAGATATATCACAGCGCATCCTTTGATCTTTGAGGTTCCTTTCACATTTAACATGTTTCAAGTATCTGCACAATGTTTTTTTTTCACAATAAACCTCCGAGAACTTGGTGGATGGAGAGAGACCACGAGTTTAGTCTAAGTCTATTCCATTCTTCTCTGGCCTCACCCAAACGGCAACCATAATTCCTAAAATTGTCGACTTCATCCGGTATTAATACAATTCAGAGTAGAACTAAGGTATTTTTAAGTTGAGTAGAACTAGGGTGTTCTTAAGCTCACCAAGTCTTTTTGTGAGCTTAACTTAAAAACTCATCGGATTGGTTTCAAGCAACGCATCCAAACTGTTGAAAACGATATGCTTCACGAGTGATGAGTTTACATGTCAAATTTATAAATTTTCAAACTAATTTAATATAAAGTCAAGCGGTCAAAAATAATGAAAAATGAACACATTAAAATTAACTTATAGACCATCTTTTTTTTACTGCTTGACTTTATACTAAATTAGTTCGAAAATTTATAAATTTGACATATAAACGCATCACTCGTGAAGTAGATCGGTTTCAAACGTTTGGATGCATCGTTTGAAGCCAATTCAATAGGTTTTTGAATTAAACTCACAAAGGGACTTGGTGAGCTTAAGAACACCCTAGTTCTACTCTCAAGTGTCTTTGTAAACTTAATTATAAAATTTGTTGGATATGTTTTAAATGATGATCTAAATCACTGAAGCTAATCTATCTCACAAGTGATGCGTCTACATGCAAATATTTTAAAATTTTAAATTAATTTTGTATAGAGTCAAGTGGTTAAAAAATGTTAAAAAAACAAATATATTAAATTAGTTAATAAATATTCTAATTTTGACTGCTCGACTTTATACTAATTCAATTCTAAAATTTTAAATTTCCGCATGTTGGTGAATCACACATAAGATACATCAGTTTAAAGTCTTTCACCAATTTGAATGTGTCGTTTGAAGCCAATCTGATAAATTTTAGAATTAAGTTTGCAAAGGGACTTGATGAACTAAAGACACCCTAGTTCTACTCATACTTCATTCAAAAATTATCGAAATACTTCACGCTGTAGTTTTAAAATTCTAATAGTTTAAAACTAATCAACCCATTTCTAAGTTTTGCTGAACTTTGCACAGGAAAAAAAAAATTAAACCTTATTGAATTGTTTTCTATTGTCGAATTTTACCATCTACCTTTATGTCCTTAATAGTAGAGTTATACAATCCATATATTATATGTCTATCTAAAGCCCACATCATAGTTAATTTTTTGAAGATTTTATTTTGGGTCGTTCATAAAAGCTTGATAGAATGGGTGGTAAAAAATTAGATCATAAAAATCATCCTACTACTACTATTCGTAGTAAGCACGAAAATAACAATGGACATAATCATAAAGGCCAGTTAAATTATGTATGGGACAATTTCATCCATTAATTAAATTCTCTTATGTGTATATTATGTAAACAATATATAAAAAATACAACAAATATTTTATAAAAAAAAACTAATTTTGTCAATGTTTTAGACATGATGTACAAATATGGTGTAATTGAATTCGAAATAAAACCATTTTCAAATTCGTATACAAACACATCATGGACAATAGTAGCTGAGACGAAAATAATAATTAACGAAAAGAAGAGATAATTGTTGTCGTATTCATAAAAAAATTCTAAATATCTAATTTTTCCACAAAAGTTTGAAAATTGAGTATATTTTCACGAAAAACAAATAATTTCTTTTTCGTTAATCTAATTTTAAACGTTTATTTGATTGATTAGAATAACCTTGTGTTTAAATTTTTAAAAAATTATTTAGTTTTAAAGTTTCAAACAAGTACCTTTTTTTTTTTAATTTGGCTGATGTTGTCAAGCGGCAAATAGCTAAACTTACACATTAGCATTAAACATTTGATTGATCATAATACAAAACAATATTGATTATAGTTGGACAGTAAGAATGTGTTCGTTAGAAATGAAGGATAAATTAGTTCTATCATCTTAATATAAAAACTTCAAATTTTATTAAAGAAAGGAGAAAGGAGAAATATTATTTGTTTTTAGCAGGAAAACAAAAAATCTAAGTTTTGATGAAAAAAATTAGATGTTTAGAAGTTTTTTAATAGGTATAACAGCAGTTACTTTAATTTAAATTGGATAAATAAAAATTTGAATATTAAAAACAAAAGTTTGGCCAGTGTCACTCTATAAAATAGCTCTTATTGCAAGTACATATAACAGCAGTTACTTTTATTTTCTGTGCTATGCATAGCACCATAGCCTCACTCTATAAAATATATCCAAATAGATATACTAACAACTCTTCCAGAAAAAAGAAATAGCAGTTTGCTTCAAATCATGTCCGACGATTTGACCTACTGGCTCCTAAGCTGGAAAAAAAAATATAAGAAATGAAAGTTTGTATTGTTAGGCGTGCAAAACATCAATAAATAATTCTTGGTTCTTTCAGAACGACAATTCTGAAATTGCAAGGGTATGTGAACAAAACATCAATAAATAATTCTTATTTCTCGGTGGCTATGGATGATTATCTTGATAGTCTTTAGTTCATAATTTTTCAAAAAAGAGAAATTGATAATTTTTATAAGGCTTATAGATACTAGTTTATCAAATGCAATTGTGGATTGATTATTTTTTTAATAAGGCAATTGTAGATTGATTATTTCTTAATTTGATAATAGTTCCAACTTCCAACCAATGGCCTAATTGAATGATAAGTTTATCGGAAAGTCTAGGGTAAAGGATAAAAAAAAGTACTTCTAAATTTCTAGTAAAAGTGTAATGATATATCAAATTAAGATATGGAATTGAATGGAAGGAAATACCAGAAAGTTCAATTATCATCATTTGGCCAGTGTCAAAAAAGAAAAAAGAAAATAATGATATTAGTGGCCAACAGTGACAATAAGACCATAATTAATTACTTAACTTTAAGTTATTATATTCATTAATCTTTATATAAATCTATTTAAATAAAAACGGATCATGCCTTTCAACTATAAATATTTATACAAAAAAAATTCAGTCCACACGCAAGATATTATTTTTAACACAAACTTTTTATTCAAATAAAATATTAATTAAACAAGGTTCATTCCAGATCCAAATTAGTTAGAGACGGTGTATTCATCAGTGTTGTAAAAAACGGCCGTTTAGCTCGACTAATAGGCCGATTAGTCGTTGGTAGTGACCAAACCGTTAACAATTGTCTGTTTTTTGTTTATACGGATAATTAGTTAGTCAATTTTATTATTCTTTTTTCTATATTTATTTGTTATATGTACTATATTTTGCCTTGTCTTATTTAAGTTTTTCTAAGTGATAATTTCATACAATTTTATTAACTAACAATGAAACTATGTTAAAATAAATTTATTTGATAAATTTGATGAGTTAAATTAATCATTTTTAATAAGTACAAGTATATACTCATAACTTTAATGAAAACGTAAAATTTTCTGCAAAATTCCTATTAATTGGCCGTATAATAATTAATCGTTTAATGGTATCTCGTTCGTTCGACGAGCAAACACTGTTATTTACAACACTAGTATCCACACGGGTGTGAAGACTTTTATTGAGGGGATTAGAATAAATTTTTAATAATTTATTAAGGAGAAATTTATAAAATTATATTAACAATTTATTAGTCGAATCTAGCAAAGGCTAATTGCCTTTCTTTATCTAAGCGAAGAGAATAAAATTTAGGAATCTGAACATTGTTCCAGAGGATTTTAGAACATGAGCATGATACTGGTAACTCTCAATTTCTTATAAATTTGTTGGACATTAATAAATCGTGTTGAAAGGTTCATATCAACGCTTTGAATTTTGAAAATGAAAATACTAGTAGAAAATAAAATAATATCTGTATTTCTCAAAGCACCGTAGCCCAATTCTTATTTTATAATTATAAATTGATGTACCAAATATGACGAAAACTTAGTTCGAAATGTATTTTTTAGATGAGGAGGGATCAAGTTACAACAATCATTTTTTTCATTTTCAAAGTCCAAATCGTCGATCCAAACCATTCAACATGATCTCCACAATAAAATGTGCTTGCAGATCAAATTTTACATTTTTTTTAATTTTTTTACTATTTATTAAGTATTTTACAAAAAATAGTCATATTCAGACCATTGAATTTTGTACCCATCTTAATAAATAGTAAAAAAATTCAAAAAAATGTAAAATTTGATCTGCAAGCACATTTTATTTAGATAATCATGTTGAACTGTTTGGATCGACGATTTGAACTTTGAAAATAAAAAAATGGTTGTTGTAACTTGATCCCTCCTCTTTTTAGATAAAGATTGTGCTATGCATCCCAACTTTTAAATATTCATACGGAATTATTTAATAAATTTTAAATCCGTAACTTTTACACGGAAAATATTATCCGTTTTATTTTTTGTTTCTTTGTAATATTTATATGGACATTAAAGTTTCCTAGATGGAAAAAATACATTCATACTCCAAGCACACTTAACCGATGGAAAAAAAAAATGTTGTGAAAGTGCTAC